>JAQFVV010000821.1:130174-200716 GCA_028023455.1 Epiperipatus broadwayi | reverse complement strand
TCTAGACCTACTGATGAGTGCTGATTTAGCATGAAATACTTATATTGGTGATTATTTATATTTTCTACATGTATGTGTCATGTGTATTGGTCGAGTGGATAGTTGAAGGGTACTTAAAAGTCTGTGTTTAAATACCCTATATTTATAATACTTGGTTGTGATTTTTCTACAAGACTGAATTTAATTGATCTCAATTTCCAGGACAATTTTTTGCATAAAGTTTTCATAAGTGTGTTTTAGCAAGATAACAACATATATTGGTCAATGTCAATTTTCTTCCATATGTTAAATATATTTCCACTGTAATCTCATTCATTATATATAAAAAAAAATGTATACAGTTAATGAAAATTAATGCTTAAATTTTTCAAAAGCATTAGCAAAATTGCTTACAAATCCATACCTAGTGGAAAGGCTCACATTGAACATCCAAAATGAGCAACATTAAGAAAATCCAAAACTATTAATAATGGCAGTGACAATAATATAGATAACAGAAGGATCCAAGTAAAAGAATTGACCATTTAAAATTATTTTATTTGTTTTACTTCTTTTTAAATATGCCTTTGGAACTGTAATAATATTGTAAAATGATACTTTTTTATTGGTTGGCACCATTATACCAAGTATATTGTGTACACCACAAAACTGTACTGTAGTCATTGTGGGTTAAATCCATTTGTAGTAAACACTTTTAAGATAATCAAAAACATAAGGAATAAGGCTCAATTATGAATTTGCAATAATAATTTTCAACATAAATCATTAGGAAGAGATTGAAAAGTTTTTCATGTGTATCTTATACTAATAATTTTTAAATATTTAAACATTTGCTACCAATCAAGAT
Organism: Epiperipatus broadwayi; assembly: GCA_028023455.1. Lineage (NCBI taxonomy): Eukaryota > Metazoa > Onychophora > Udeonychophora > Euonychophora > Peripatidae > Epiperipatus > Epiperipatus broadwayi. Next base: position 199,869 of record JAQFVV010000821.1, on the reverse strand, counting down.
TGTTTAAGGATCTATGAGCAGGGCTTCTATTACTGTAGCCCAAAGAATTTCTGAGTCTTATATTAAAATGATTTATTTTTATTTTATTTAAAACCATAAAATCTGAATCATCTGAGTATTATACTGAACTCAATATGTGCTCATATCTAGTAATTAAAAATAAATTGACTCTGTTCTGGTGTTCTCCAGTCTATTCTAACTTTATAGTCCTTGTTGTTATTTGTGGTATCATCATCTTCCAGTGAATGTCTATGTTACTTGTTAAAATCCATCCATAATTATAGTTTGTAATATTGGTAACATGACTTCAACTTTTTTTGAATGGTCAGTTTCTTAATCTTCATTATATAAAGTTTTGCTTACATTAAATTAGTTCATAACAGTTTTGCAAGTTATACTCATGAGGCATGAAATCCCCTTGCTGGGACTTTCAGTATGATAAAATGCATTAGTTTTAAAATATCAATAAAATTCAATTGCAATTATGTTTGCCATTTAAATCAGCATAATGGAAGAAAGTATTTTTTATTCAATAAGTAGTTGACATCATTTGCATGGACAATTCAAAGTGGGAATAAATACTTTTTTGGTTATGTTATCTCTATTATCCTGCTATGCAGATTAATAATAATCTCATTTTTCATAGTAATGGTTTTTACCAACAGATTATGTTTGGAACAAAATGTGCCAATGCACTCTTTTTACTCAATATTATCTAACAATAAAAAATGACTTTCAATGCAATATAAAGATATATAAAGTTCTTAGTAGTAGAGAATTAGCTGTAATAATTTATGACACTTTTAGTAGAACACCTACTAATCAAGTATTATACAATATGTGTGTGAATGTATTGTGCATATTAACTTTTTCTTAGAGTAAGATAAAGATTTTCACTCAGAAAAAATGTCCTTGTACAGCTATCTATTGAGATATTTTGTTATTTTTAACTGCAAATCCATACTAACAAAAATTTATATGTAAATTTTAGAAAATCTGAAGATGTCAATATCCAAATAGGTTGTAAGATCAACGTATCTTAATCTTGACTCCACATATTTGATCAATTTAGTTTGTTGTAGTCCATTTCTAGGTTATTTAAAAAAATGTTTGGAATAATTAAGCTTAATACTTTTATATAAAAGTTTATTAATATTCATGATTATTTTTGCACAATAATTATGTAATAATTATTCAAAATCAAAAAATGTAAATAATTACATTTTGTTCTATGTGTATATTTCTATCATATAACAAATAAGGCTGGTTGTTACAATCACCTTTCTTCTGAAACTGATTGCTAATGTTATTAATAAAAATATGTTAAAAAATTGGGTTATTCTAAAAATCATAAAGCAATTTTAATATTTTTAAAAAAAATTGATGGATATATCAAAGATTATTCTTCTTTCATTTGTGTTTAAAAAAAATTTCAATCAATAAGGATTTTGTTGATTTTGTTAAATTTATCACTTAGACTGTGTTTCTGCTGATTGATGAATGGCAAAAAACTTTTTTTTCTTATTACAAATTCATTTTCTCAATAATTGAAAAATTAAAAATGTTTTTTTAATTGTTTTTATTTGTAAACATATTTCTACCAAATCAAATCCAATTTGTTAAATTTTTATATAGAATAACAGTTTAATACTAAAATCAAAACTTTGAATGGTTATAAACTGTTTCACCAGGTAAAACAATGAACATGTGACCCTGTAGGAGGATTAACTTTTTTTACAATAATAATTATAATAAAACCCAATACAAAATATAAATCATTATTATAGTTATTTCATATTTTTGGGGGATTAAAGGAAAAAAATAAAACTAAATCTAATTAAAAAAATTAGTAAGAATTTTAGTTTTTTTTAAAAAAAGTAAATTAAAAAAAAAATTAAATAGATTATTTAAAATAAAAAGAGTGTTTCCATTATTAAAGTAGCATTGTTTAATTAATTTCAAATTTTATATAGGTATTTTGTGATTTACTAAAATTAATATTGTGTTAAATAGTCATTTAAATAGTACATTAAAGAAAGAATGCTTTTCAGCTAAAAATAACCAAAACAAATATATTACTTACTATAAATTCTAATATGTAGTTTGTATTAGTAATGGTTAAACATCCATTTAATGCCCAGCAATTTGATATCTATCTCATTTTCTTAGTATAGAATTTGTTATTGCTAGTAATAAATAACTCTAATCAAGTGGTTTATTTTTCAGGCTTTCCAAAAACCTTTGATTACCAGAAATCACATAACTGTGCTGCAATTTATGAACACTGAGTTCCAGGGTTGAACTTTCAACCTTGCATTAATATAGAGTGATACTTTAATTATTATAATATATTATGAGTAATCATGTATTATAAAAATAAAAATAGTCTCATTACTTTTACATAAATATACTGTCTTCTATAATAATAATTTTTTTTTATATATTGTATTGTTTTTTAAACTTAAAAATTTGGAGTGCTGCCAATTCTCATTATATATCCTAAAATAATTGAATTATGATAGAGTAAAAATACATTGAAGGAATGCTATGGTGAAAGAGAACTCCCAATTATATTTGCATGTATCTATTTTTAAAAAAAATCATCAACATTGGAAAAGTTTAAATTTATGAATGTGTTCAACTGGTCAACAATTGTAATTTTTAAAATTTGTTATTATTACTGCTGTTTAAAAAAAATAGTTTTAATGCTATAGTAAATATGTATCAAAAGGCACTATAATTGTTATTAGTAATTTATTTAAGGGCAATAATTTAATTTACATCAGGTTATATGTTACATTAAATTATAAAAGGTAGATCTTTACTTCTGATAATAGTCTTTTTTTTTAAATTGGCCATTAGAATAAAATATTTAATTCAAAAAACAAAAACAAAAAAAAATAAAGATATTTCTTGAGATAATTACAACACATGTTGATTAATAAGAGTATTAATCAAATAAAATAATTTCTAAGTTTTGATTGTAAATAAAACACAATCACATAAAATGATAGAAAGTCTTACACTGCTAATGAGAAACTACAATCAGTTATTTAGACGTTTGGAAGTACATGATTCAGGTCTCTATTACGTAGCATCAAAGAAACCAAAAAGTAAAGATCTAAAAGATTGTGATTTTAATAGCTGAAACCTTTGGAATTGCTTTTTATTAGTGTCATTAAGGGAACATTTGTAAATCAGTAAAATAAAAAAAATATTTCATTGTTTTTCTTACTTGACTACAAAAACAACAAACACCATTTAAATTTTCATTCGATTTTTTTTTGGAGAGAAAAAAAATAGTTGTAATAGTTGCAAGTTTAAATTTATGAAAAAAATCTAGATAATTGTGCTCTATGAATCAAAACTAGAACTTGTAAATGATTTATTTGTTGATCACTGAGAATCTGAAGAAAAGGAATTTTAAGCTTCCTCCTACTTGATCATTTTTCAAGTTATAAGAATACAAATATTTGATTTTTTGTAGAAAATAAAATTTGGAATAAATAGACAACACTGAAGATCAAATTTAATATCTATTTAATAAATATATTTTTAATTATGGTAATGGTATAACAGTAAAAAAACAAGAGTATCCAAATATTGGGTGGTGGAAAGTATTTATTAAACTTTGACAGTTTACAAGCAGTTCTGATTAATGATGCTTTAAAAATGTATGTATATCAGGAAGTGAAATCTTAGCAAATAGTAAAATGTAGGATATAAAGTCATAACTTAGTTCTGAATTGAAAATTTTAAGATATTGGAAGAGAAATGCTAGAGAAAATTCACGACTAACTAAATATTAAGAAGAGAACATGATTTTACACATAAAAGCATTCCATGTTGGCAATTTATTTCTTAAACATCAAATAGGGTTTACCAGAATAATTTTTTAATAAATCAAATAGATGCAGTAGATATTTTTTGAAAGATATGAGACTCCCATATTATGCATAAAGTTTGATTGAAAATAGAAATATAAATTCAATATTTTTTATGTTTATAAACAGAGAATTGGTTATATGCAATAAAAAAAATATTGAGCTTAAAAGAGATTATTGAGGAATGAAGTTATGAATGCTAAATCTCGATGACATTACCATTTAAAAATAATTTGTTTATTTATAAGATTTGAAAAAAAATGTACAACATAAGTTTAAGAATATGAGATTTCTGAAGAAATGATAGCATTTTTTTTAAAGAAACCAAGTCAAAATAAGCCAATTAAATCTGATTTCCAATTTTGATATATTTGTTTCACCACTACTCTTATTGAAAGATAAAACATTTCCTGTCAAATTATAATGGTAAGATAATTGACTGCATTTTATTTTTTATTAATGGTTTTATTATTTTTATTAAGAAAGTTGATATGAAAATGGAATAACATTTATAATGAATCTTTTTTTCTTTCTTTCTTTATACTTACACATTACATAATCCTTAAGCTTAATGTCAAGAGCCATCCTCTAGTTCATGAAAAAATTAAAAAATCCTTGTATGGAACTGTGTGCTTTACTATTTTAATAGCATGGTGTTTAGCTGTTGTGCACATGTGCAGATGTCTGAGATAAAGAAGCTGCATTCTAAGAAGAAAGAGCAATGGTGCTCATGCACTGCTGATCCTCCCTTTATTTTTGATAACTTTCAAATAATGAATCACTGAGTCTTTTTTTCATAAATTTTTTCTTTGTACTTATACATTACATAATCCTTAAGCAGTAAAATAAAACAAGAAGAATGTATTTTATTTTTAAATAAATAGATAAAACCTCAACTGAACAATTTAGGTTATTAGTAAGTAAAAAAGGTATTAGACTTGCTACAAAATATTACAGCTGTATTTAACAACCAATAATTATTTTCTCTTTGTGATCTCATAAAATAAGACTTGTATGAGATCTTCAGACAAATGATTACATAAAATTTTATTTTAAAAAATGAAAAAACAAACATGTATTTACCTTCTAATGATGACTACATTTATTTTAATCAAAATAATGGTCAATCACTGGGGCAGATTGAACTTTTTGATGTCCTCCTAAATAGAACTGAAAGTGTCTATTTTTTTGTGCTAGCATTTTTGCATGGCATCATAGTGTACGTTAAAATGTTAAATAAGCAGCAAAAACAAGATTTCTAGTAACAAGTTACTCCCAAATAAAAGATTATGTAATGTTGAGGTAAAAATAATTTATTTTCCTTTTTAAATAATTGTAAACGTGTTTAATTTACTGTTTATTTACAGATTTGTTTCTGAGGTAGAGTTTCAATCTCAGCAGGTCTAATACTTGTTATGCAGCACCCCCATAAATTTTAGTTACAAGCTGCCACTGATCAAGAGTAATGGATAAAGATTCTCAATAGTATGTATCAATGTGGGAAGATAAATGAGATGTTTATTAATAATAGAAATAGTGAGTCAATTTACATGTGATGGTAAAGACTTTGGAATAGCATAAATATCAGAATGTATGATGTCTGATAAGAAAGTCATTTGCTTTGCGCCAATTAAAAACAATTGTTTAATAATACCATTTCTATTACAATTACAAATGCTACTATTATTATTACCACGACACCATGACCAGCACTACTACTACTACTACTACTACTACTACTAGTAGTAGTAGTAGTAGTAGTAGTAGTAGTAGTAGTAGTAGTAATAATAATAATAATAATAATAATAATAATAATAATAATAATAATAATAATAATAATAATAATAATAATAATAATAATAATAATAATAATAATAATAATAATAATAATAATAATAATAATAATAATAATAATAATAATAATAATAATAATAATAATAATAATAATAATAATAATAATAATAATAATAATAATAATAATAATAATAAAATAACAACAACGGCAATATTAGAAAACAATTATAATATTTGTGGCTGCATATTCTTTGTGCATTATTTAGTTTTTCTGCCCGAAGCACCTCGATATATATATATATATATACACGCATTTAAACGCACAAGTTTATTTATTATTACAGAAACACCAAGTTCAGTTCTAAAAATATATAATTTATTTCAATAACAAATTTGATAATTTAATATAAATCATAATAAGGTAACATTAAAAACTTTTCATTTCAATGTATCACATATTAACACTAATGTGATTTAAAATAACTTTTATAGTTTATAAGTATGTAGTAACTATATATATATATAATTCACATGGTTTTAGATATTTGATAAGAAAAACTGTTGTCAATTATAGTTATTATAATTTTATAAATGTAGTGTACAGTTCTATTGAGAAAATATTCTTATAATTGGAATCTATCTATTTGTTGTGATAATAGTAAAATAAATAAATTTAATTCAGATGGAAAAAAATGATTTCCCAACATTTTCTGCGTCTTTAAACCTACACTAAAGATTTTTATAAATATTGTATCTACGTTTAAAGTTCTATTCAATTTTCTTTCATTCAAAGTTTAAATAGAAAAGAAAATGTACAATTTTATTGTGTAAATGATTGCTAACATAAAAGTTTTTATTCAGATCAAAGAAATGTTAGCTTTTATCACATCTTGAGTTCCATCCAATTTAACAGTCACTTGTAATCAGGTACGAGTAAAGAATATTAAAAACATTTCGTAAAAAGATATTGATTGAAGTAAATTAAAAAAAAACGGTTTAGGTGATGATAGGTAAGCAAATAAACATTAACAAAGTTTAAAAAATAAAAATCATTAGTTGCAATTAAATGATTATTTCCCACATATTCGACATATATATATATTCGTGTGTCATAGCATCGGCCGGAAGCGAATTCGCTAACCTGGGACAACTGCTTGTAAGGCAGCTGTGCTGGTCTCTCGACCAGTCTCATCTATAAACGCCAATCTTAGTACATATAATAATGCGTTTTTTCTTAAACCAACTTTCATTAATAATATATTAGTAACAGCTATATGTCCAACATTTTTTCTTGTAGGCCAGAGGGTAGACGACATTTCAGTAATTAATACATATAACCACTTGATATCAATTCAATAAGTACAAACAAAATTTCATGAAATATTTCTGGCGTTACCTTAATAATGTCCACTTAATTTATACTGAAACTCAATATCGGTAATACTTTGAAGCTGAAAATTCACTATTCAGAGTAATAAACTTAAAAAACATCAATTGTCCTGTGTAAAAACTAATAGTGATGTTTTTTATGTGTCTTGTAGATTTTATTTACATTAAGCCAAATCTGAATAACTTTTACAAAGGTTAAGATTTCACCCACCCTTCTGTAACATTTTTATCCTATTGTTAATCTACTCATTTCTTTCTACCATAGTGATATTTCAATTTGCCATCACATAAATTACCTCCAACACAATCCTTCTTTTTATTCTACTCTATTATCTTTTTTTCATATGTTTTGTTATCATATATATTATGTGTGGTCTGCAAGAGTGACTAATAATATAATTAATCAGAATTAATTATTATGTAATACTATAAAAGTCTGACAATATATCCTATGGTTGCCTTAGTTTAATTTATTTAATTAATATATTGTCTTGCTTCATCATCCATCCTTAACACATGAAAATCTTTTTTTTTCACTTCTTCCTTACTAAAATTGCAAATATAAAGTATAATATTTGTGAAATTAATCATTTAAACTTTGTTTTCTTTAACCTATTGATTTTGAGTTGGTCGTATTATGTGATTATTTGTTTTGAAGATGTTGCTAGCAGTCCTACTACTTTAAATCAGTCTATTGATAAACCTTTAATGTTATTTCTTCATGTTTTATACTCATGACATGCTAAAAAATGAAATTAACATAATATTGATACATTGCTTTAGAAATCTGAAGAGGTCACTACTTACTAACACATTATATCAGAGTAATTTATTCCAGCCTCTACATGCTTAATGACTCCAGTTTATTATGCTGTCATTTCAAGTCCATTTGTGAGATTATTTTGAAAAGATTTTTAAAGCATACAAAAAAGTTCATATTGGGTCTAATTTATTAAAAGTTAATAACTTTTTAACACTATAATAGTATAATAATTATTTAAAACCAAAATAATAGATTTATATACTTTAATTTTATTTGCCTATGTTTTTTTTTTTTTTTGAGTCAATAAATTTGACCATAATATTAGCAATGGAAATTATGATTGGAAACATTTAACACTTTTGGAACAGATCCTTAATGCCATTTCCAGTTTTGTGCTAAATTATAAATTTAAAAAATTTTAAATTAAAGAATATTTGATAGATTTTTGATGGGTTCATATCTGATTAAAATATAAATTTTAGTCAACAATGATTTTGTTAACTTTGTGAAATTGTTAATTGGTAGATTTTATGCTCTCTCTCCAATGAGAAAAAAGTCTTTTGTAACTCATTATATATTCAGTTTATTATTTTTTTTAATATTTGCAAACTTCAAATATGACTTTTTAGAATGTATTTCATTTTAAACATATTTCTAATAAATTAAACCTAATTTTTTTTAATTCTAACATTAAAATCAAATGTAGAAAATTGACAAATATTGTCACCAGGGTTAATAATAAAAATGACAATCTAATAAGGGTTTAAATAGAAAAAAATATGCTATTCATTAGAACTCCAAAATTTGTACCAATCATTCATTCATAAAAAAAATATTTTTCTAAGTATAACAAATTTGAAATAATTAATATTTGACTTCATTATTTTCAATTACCCAATAAGTCTCTTCAAGTTTTAACTAATTTATGTAAATTCACTGAGATTGATATTATTCTGGCCTTAAGTAATATTCATAAAATAGTTTCTCAAAGTATTTATTTTAATACTTGGAAATTTTGAAGTCATTCTAAATATGTAATAAAACAATTAACCCATATGGTAGAATGATGTAGAATGAAGAGAATTTTTATTGAAAACATAAGAGTAAGCTAAGAATGTGATGTTTGTTGTATGAAAAATAAGTATAGAATAAGGAAAAGGAAATAGATGCAACATTTTTAGAAATAGTCATATATATATGAGAATTTTAGAGTTTTGTTTTTACTCAAAATGAGTCCAAATTAAATGATTCTAGTACTCTACAATTAATTGTATGCACTATATTCTGAGAAAGAGGCTAGAACCAACTGATGAGAACTGCTATCATTCTAAAATAGTGTTTCAAATTATTATTATTATTATTATTATTATTATTATTATTATTATTATTATTATTGTTGTTGTTGTTGTTGTTGTCATTATTATTATTATTATTATTATTATTATTATTATTATTATTATTATTATTATTATTATTATTATTATTATTATTATTATTATTATTATTATTATTATTATTATTATTATTATTATTATTATTATTATTATTATTGAATAATAGTATAATATACTAAAAACATTTCTTTCCCGAAAAATTAAATTTTATAAAATAAAGCCACTTTAAAGATTGATCTGTTTTAAATGTATTATGTTCACTGAAGGATAAACATAAAGAGAACAGATTTAGTAGTCATACATTTTAAAGTAAAGTAATAATAAAGAAATGAAAATAGATTGTCTATGAAACATTGATCAAAAATATTTTAGCTTTGAGATCCAAAATACAAAAAATGTTGAAGAAAATAAATAGAAATGTATGAAGATGGCTGCAATTACAAAATACATTTTAAGTCAGAAAAAATAAAGATACTTAATCAACATACAAGGATTCAGATCATAATAATAGATAATTTGAAGAAAAACAATACAGATTAATCACAGAAGCTACCAAGAGAGTCATTAAAATGGCACCAAACACAGAAAAGAAATACCACTTTATGTAAAATAGTGGTGAGATTAGATGTTTTAAAAAACAATTACTTATAGATCTATTTTTTAGGTTTTAAAATTGAACACAATTTTAATTTATTCACAATTACTCTGAGATATTTTCTAGCATTGATCAATTCAATACAGTCAACTATGTTTTTTTATTTACTTTTGGATGGAGTAATTATACATTCAATTATTCCAAAGGAACCAATTATAAAACTAAATGTATAAAACTATTGTTCTTATCTAGCACGTCAATTTGTTCTCCATTACTTATCCTACAAGCAACTATCAGGTATATTATTTTTTATACTTTTTATAATAAATTTATAATAATCAATAAAATTGTTATTTTTATAATAAATGGTTGTATTTAAAAGTCCTCTACAAAATATCCATATAATGTCATAGGAAATTGTAATTTAGATATTGGATAATGTAATGTCAAAAGTTATTTAGTACTAAACTGAAAGTGTATTTTCTAATTCATAAAATAAAGAAAATAACTCGTATTTAAACTAAATAATTGTAATAATTCATTTTAAATGAAAAATTATAAACAAATAAATATTTTGATAAAAAAAGTACTTTCATGTAAAAATTTACAATTTTTTGTAACACTAATCGTTTGTCACTGATAATAAAAGATAGTAAAAAAATTCATTAAAAAAAACATGAGTCCTATTTTAGTTATAAAATTTATAAAGCTTTTTTAATGTACTTTATATATTTTCTGAATAATCAATGATTAATTATCAAATACCATGGTAAGATTAATCAGTGTAGCTTATTAATTGTTAATTATGTTATAATGCACTAAGGTAATTTCATCTATTATTCATATTTGTTTCTAATTTTGCTTACGTTTGATTTTAGCGATATTTATAGCAAAATAGATTTTTAAATTTATAAAGACTTAACATTTTTAAATATTTTCAAAATATTATTTCATATTTTCAAGCTATATATGTAAGCATTAACACAAATACTCATTCTAATACATATACCCAAAAACACATCTATCTATCTATCTATCTATCTATCTATCTATCTATCTATCTATCTATCTATCTATCTATCTATCTATCTATCTATCTATCTATCTATCTATCTATCTATCTATCTATCTATCCATCTATCTATCTATCTATCTATCTATCTATCTATCTATCTATCTATCTATCTATCTATCTATCTATCTATCTATCTATCTATCTATCTATCTATCTATCTATCTATCTATCTATCTATCTATCTATCTATCTATCTATCTATCTATCTATCTATCTATCTATCTATCTATCTATCTATCTATCTATCTATCTATCTATCTATCTATCTATCTATCTATCTATATTAAAATAGACATATTTAAAGTCACTTTAACAAATTTTCTTCAGTTATAATAAAAATCGAAATGTCAAATAAATAGAGACATTTAAAACTTGCACATTTATAATTAATTACGTTTAATTTCGTATGCCTTTTAGAGTGATGACACAGTACCCAAATGTTCCTATATCAATACTTAGATAAGAAAAATATGTTCCTCTTTCGATATTTGAATGAAATTGTTAAATTCTGTAAGTAGTCTTTGATGACTGACTGTGTCTTTAATTTTTAAATAATTGTCCATTGTTAAATCTATTTATAATAAATAAACAAATTTGAACTAAATAAGGTCTGAAGTAAGGTGGTTTATAGAGCATATTATAAGAACCTTACAAAAATCATATTTTCTAGAACTCATTTTAATAAATGTATGTACAAAATGTAATCTAATATATATATGACATATTTTGCAGGTTTCTGTTTTAAAATTTAAATATTTATATACCGACATTTCAACTTGATTACATAAGTCATCTACTGGGTGATAAAAGGTAAAAAGACGGTTGTAGTAACGCTACAATCACTGATTTAAAAAAAAAAACAAAATTTTAAAGTTCCCCCAATAGCAAAAATGTTAAATTAAAAATGTTTTTTAAAAAAACTTTTCCAAATAGGAGGAAGTTTGCATGTATCATCTCGCTTATTGATACAATCTGGCCTTTTAAGTATCTCAATGGCTTCTCTGATTTTGCACTGGTGTATATATATATATATCAACGAGATATTGATTTTCATAGAAATAAAAAAAAACATTGTGAATTCGAAGCAAAATTTTAATCTAACTAGTTTACAATTTGAGAAACAGTACAAATATACATTTTTTTTAAGATTAACAATTCTGTAAACAGAGCAGTCAATATTTAGCACTAAACATATATAATATTTCTCAATCTTAGAAAATTCTACTATTTTTATCAGTTTTATGCAATCTAAAATAAACTTTAGTAATCAATATATTCCAGGTGCTACTGCTTAATAAATCTACTTATTACTAAAACTTAGATTGAATAAAAGTAGACAAGACTTTTGCCAATGAATAGCCATAGGTAAGCTAAGATCATGCATGACTTGTTTATCGTGTGATGTTTTTTCCATATATGTATTCTGCTAAAAATGTTTTGCAAATCAGTCTTTCTAAAAGTTATTTTAAAAAAATAAGCTAAATATTATCTATGATGAATCGTTTTCATTTGATTCCATAATACGTATTGGTAGCAGACTAATCACTGATATTTTGAGAGAGTAAAATATTACAATGACACAATTTTGGCAAAACCTTAATATAATCAACTCACAGTTTTATATGCTTTTGTTTGCTAAAATTAAGATTTTATGACTGAATTAATGTAAATAAATACAGTTTTCAGATTTATCCATATAAATAGTTTATTGCAAATCTTATTAAACTATGAATATTTTACATAACCCTCACTTGAAATAAACTGGTTAGTAAGAATACTTTAATATTTAACCGTAATTGTTATTAATAAAAAAACTACATAAATGAGTAATACAAAAAATATTTACTTGTCTGAATGACTCCTGCTATATGAAAGATTAATAATAAATCGCTTCGAAGTGCTTATATAATGCAAATATCAACAATAAGCAAATATCACATGATCACTATTTCATGCTAACTCTTGTTGTAAGATGGCACTACTGCATGGAAAGTTTTGCTTTGTTTAATAAGCAAATATATACATGAACAAATTCAAAAATATATATTCACATACACATGCATATATATATACAGGAAATTTGATTACACATTTTCCAATTTATTTTAACTATCCACTCTATATTAACCACTTACATAAGAAAAAGGATAAATGATCTCCAATATGAACTGGAAATCATCAGTTGGTTCAGATCATCATCTTCCACACACATTATATAAATAATCAGTGCTTAGTTTATATTAAGTTAGAAAATGTTTAAACTTTAATGGACAGGCATACTTCAACTCTTCAGCCATCCTTATTATGTAAAATCTGATGATAGTCTTTCAATCATCTGTTTTTCCATAATGTGGATGGCTTTATTGGTGGTGAATATTGAAGCCTGTCCATGAAAATTGATGACTTGCTATCTTAATATAAACTGAGAACTTATATATATAATACATATTTTGTGGGTTCATTCGTGTTAAAAAATTTTAATATTAATTTTCCGACGTTTCGACTTGGTCACACAAGTCATCCACTGGGTGATAAACGGTACAATGACGGTTGTAAAGGCGCTACAATCACTGATTTTAATAAACATTAAAGTTCCACCAATAGCAAAAATGTTAAATTTAAAAATGTTTTTTTAAAAAAAAATTTCCAAATAGGAGGAAGTTTGCATGTAGCATCTCGCTTATTGATACACGGACAGATATTTACATTTACATTCTCATCATCACCCAACTCAGATAGTTTCTGTAGCCAAAACCCTTTTAAATAGAGCAATTAACCTTTCAGATAATTCACATCTGAAAGAAGAAATAAATCATATTAATAGTGTTTTATTAGCAAATAGTTATAATTATAAATTTATAAAAAAAGCCTTATTTCAAACCCAAAATGGATAAAATAGGAAACAAAACGATGATAAATCAGCTATTAGGATTTGTGTTCCATATGTAAAAGGAACTACAGACAGTATTGGATATATATTAAAATGCTATAATATAGATATAGCATTTTCTACTCATCAAAAGATCAGCAATATAATAACCAAGCCTAAGGATTCAATTCCTCTTGAATCTCATGGTGTTTACCAAATCTCATGTAAAAATTGTAAAGCTTCTTACATAGGTATGAGTAATCATCACATCAGTGTTAGGAGAGATGAGCATGCTAATGCAGTTAAACAACCCTTATCATCATTAGCATTCTCACTCCATACTATAGATTCGGGTCATAAAATTGATTTTTTCTAGTACCAGGATCATATCCAGATGTGATAATCTCTACCAGTGCAAAATTAGAGAAGCCATTGAGATACTTAAAAGGCCAGATTGTATCAATAAGTGAGATGATACATGCAAACTTCCTCCTATTTGGAAAGATTTTTTTAAAAAACATTTTTAAATTTAACATTTTTACTATTGGTGGAACTTTAACATTTATTCAAATCAGTGATTGTAGCACCTCTACAATCGTCTTTCTACCTTTTATCACCCAGTGGATGACTCGTGTGACCAAGTTGAAACATTGGAATATTAATATTAAAATTTTTTAACATGGATGAACCTGAAAAATATGTATTTTATATATACAACCTGTGAAAATCTTCGTTTCAATATATATATATATATATTATAACCCCCACCGATATAATATAAACCGCCATTGTTGGCTTTAACCCGAAGCTTCGAATAAAGATATTTGTGAGCATGGTTTGATCCCATCTCACACGCCAATCTTACCCGTAGATAAGAATTATCTCCTCGAAAACATAAATAAGGTTTCTGATATGTATATCTGTTGTGGTAGCGCACCGAACCAGCTCAATCTCAGGGTTTGGGGATGATAGTCTAACTAGAGAACAAAGCTAAAACAAAACTAACTACGTCTTACATGTTTATTATAACATGCGATAGCTTATTGGATAAAACCCATTAATCTAACCCGGATCTTATCAGGGTTTATTCTATTCACGACCATACCCGTTACCAATAAATCCCTTTTATACATACATATAAATATCAAGATTCCAGCGCACAGCCCATTTATTTTGATCCATGCACATATATATATAATTCATACACACATCAAAATATTGCAAATATATATATCAGAGCTGTTATATTTAATGCTGTCATTTATTTAATTTAAACAAAACTTAATATAGTAATGAATATTGAGGTAACACCGGTTTCTTTATTAAGATACATTCACTGAACACATATTTATGCCACGTCACTTTACCTTAGTTCACGCGATCAAAGACAAGTCCGCATTTATATCTTGCCAAGAAAACTGGTCTGGTAAATATATCGGACGGCCAATAGTTCCAATAGGTTATATCGGATATCATATCCAGAGGTGGAGTAGTTGATTCACTCGCTTTGCAAAAGGTCCAGATTTTCCAAGATCTTTCGTCACCATTTATTTGATGAAACAAAATTTCTTTATGTTATTAACGCAGTTTGTAAGTCCGCTTCAGGTGAGTTTCACGACGAGTGTCCACTGGGCCGATTAACGAAACCCGCACTATCGAGTTACCCCGACATTTTGGGTAAAAAAAAATATTAAACTTCTTAAGAAATATTTTTACACATCCTCCTAATCTGGAGTTCAAGCCGCGTCTCTTTTTTCCACTTTTTTCTATCTCCTCTCGAGCACAACAAAAAGTTCTTTTGTTTTCACTTTTAACTTTTCAAAAATTCTCTCCGTGTATCCATACGCCACTGACCAGTTCTTCCATTGTTCTTCAAAAATACCCACCTGACCAGTTTTCAGACTTCCCGACACCAGTTATTAACTAAACTGCCTACAGCAATTAATTCATTTCTATTTCGGTCCTCATATGTTCAAGAGAGCACTCAACAAAAGAAAACATGTGTTACCGACAATATCATTAAAACTTTAAAAAAAAAACTTAACGGATAAAATATATATATAATTAATCAATTACACTTTATGCAGCTCTACATATATAATTGATTGTAACCGTCACCGATACTACATACGTATATTGTACACTCACACATACACTATATTTACATATACCTACACACATAACTTTCACACTCCTTGTAACAGGGTTCGAATGACCATTTACATATATATTATTTTTATTTTTCTGTTTATACAAGTCGCTCCACATTAACACTAGCAATTAGTAATATATCACATACGCGCGTGTTCGAACCCGTTTGTTACAATATATTCTAACTTTGCCGTTTACACATTTACTTCTGGGCAATATAATATTAAATAAAAATGGGTTAGCTCAGTTACCGATTATGTTTAGTTAAATGCAAATAATTAATAAATAAAATATTCTGCATTAATATTAAATGTTCCACTAGCTCAAATTCAAAATAAGAATAAGGTTCAGTTTATAAAATATAATTAAATAAGTATTTAATCATATCATGAGAATTAGAAGTGAAAATACAGATGACAAGAAAGATTACATTGAGCCAACATCCCACAGGATACTACCTCAATGGCATAAGAACAATATCCCCCTATTACTATCTTCAATAAATAAACTTATAGTATTCTTATGACTTTAATAACTCCTACTCATTAAGATTAAACTAATAATTAAAATCTTGAGCTTTTATCTACAATAATTTAGCTCAATAAAATCTCAGGTTCATAAAACTATTCTAAGATAATCAAATCACTGTAGTAAAACATGATAAGGGATTTTTATGTCATACTCTACTACATTTAAACTAATAATAATAATAATAATAATAATAATAATAATAATAATAATAATAATAATAATAATAATAATAATAATAATAATAATAATAATAATAATAATAATAATAATAATAATAATAATAATAATAATAATAATAATAATAATAATAATAATAATAATAATAATAATAATAATAATAATAATAATAATAATAATAATAATAATAATAATAATAATAATAATATTCTTCTTTGTATGAACTAATTCTGCATATCTTTCTCTTCACTATAATTTTATTACCCTAATAAAATAATAAAATACTATAATATAATCTTTTACCTTCATATAATAACGTAATAAATATGTAGTAGCATTTGGTAATCTGAAAAATATATGTGTGGCAACGGATAGCATATAATTTGATGTACTATTATAATAATTAATTTATGACCATAAGATAATATAAAATGTAATTACGTAAATAAATAAATACCAAGAAATATTAGAATTCTTAAAAATAATACCTTATTTATTTCTGTGCAAAAAAAAAAACATATTATGTTTGATTTAGTGACTCTGTGTTTTAGATGCATTGTGATGGGAAAAAGAAACAACCAGAACACACAAATTTTTGAAAAAAAACAAATTTAACAAAGTTTTATTATAACACTAAAACAAAATAACAATTTATTTACAATATTTACATTTTGACATCCTAAATTTGCACCGTTATACATTTTTATTAGAACCTAGTTAAGTCTTCACTCTGACTTAAAGTAATAATAATAAAACAATACAATCTTATTGATCCCTTTATGATCAATCTTATGATAAAATTACATTTATTTATACTTATTTAAAATATATTATATCTTTAACTATTATTTAACTATTTTTCCTTTTTTATTAAAAAAAAACATCTATTGAAACATAGTATGGAAAAACAAAATAATAATAATAATCGAGCATGGATATTTTTCACTAGACAATTTCATTTTGCAATATTAAAAGATATCATGTAAAATATCTACTGATAAGTTATTACTAGATTGTGTGGATACCTTTGTTCATTTCACTATGATTATTAAATATAATATATCCCATTTAATATTACTCTAATACTATATAGTTGTAATCACTGATATATTCCCTATTATTTAATAAATATAAAATTGTATCTATGCTTATTGTTTATATCGTTTTACTTTATAACATTATATCTTAAATATATGCAATACTCATTTAAAAAATGAAATAAAATATTTAAAAATTATTTAATATTTCAAAAGCAACTTTGCTTTACATATTCTATTCCTGAAATTTATTTTATTTCCAAAATAAAATCTAACACATATTTTATGATTCTTTTTCCTTTTGGATCTGTTGGATTTTCAATACCAGTTTGCACAAACTATACTTCTTCTTACAAGTAAATGAACTTATCTCATTCAAACAATAGCATATCTTAAACTCTAAATTATCTATTATTTCTTTTAAAATATACCATACTGTGCGATGTGGTTACTTTGGAAATTTAGATAGCGAAAAGATGTGTAGGCTAGGGAAGAAAAACTAGAGTATAACTCATAGCACATATCGGACCTATTATGTCTAATGACCTCCAATACTATCAATGATTTCAAAGCTATTCCTTCAGCTTTATTGAAACATCAATACTTAAAAATAGACACTGTCCACAAATAAATATACACCTACAGGGATTTGTTAACTGTATTGCATATCTACTAAAATTACAAAATTCTATTCATATTCCCTTATTACATCCTACATTAATATCATCTCTTGGGTTCATGTTCATAATATTACAACCAAACCACTATCTTATCATTATTTCCTAAAATATTTATCAAATCTTACATCAACAAATAACTAACTCACATATTCAAAATAATAAACAAGATTCAATTATAATTAAAGCTATCTTACTAATCTACAAGAAAAATCTGCTTTACTTTCTTATTCTATATTCTAAATACATACAAACTAATCATATAAATACTTTGAACATCCAATAATATGAAAGTTTTTAAAAGAATAACATAATATTCATCATCATGTTGTGTTATATTACTAGTATAAAATTATAGTATGCATATTCCCAAAATAAATTCTAATCTCATAATTTAAATGCATTGTACAAATGCGTTTGCATATAATTCAATATTTATACTTCCATACATTATAATTCATAAGCAATCTGCAAAAAAAAAAGAAAATACATCATAAAATATATCAATATTCATCAACTATTAGCAAGTGATATTGACTTGTCATCACTTTTGCAGTCTTCTTTTTCCATCAATTAGATACAACATTGCATACATGAAAATACATCCATACTTTTATTTAAATGTTCTTATTTAAATTATTAAATTATTCTACTATAAGATTATAATATTATCAATAAATTAATATTCATGTTCCTACTCTTATAAACCAAAATAATTACATTTAAAAAATAATAAATAAGTCAAAACTATATTTACTTAATCTTCAGCTGAGAAGAATGTTCTTTATAAGTTCAAAATGTTTTTTATTTTCTTTCTCGAGAGTTTTTTTTTTTAAAAAATATTCTCCTCAAGAGCAATTTTTACAACTCGCCCATTGCCAAGTTTTTTTTCACTTGCTTGATGATGAACAATTGTCCCTGACCTTGCACATGCATTGTACTCCTTCCTGTACTAAAAGCGCAGATTTAAAATGAATAATAATAATAAAAATACAACATGTGAAAATCTTAAAAAACTAAATAAAATAATCATCAATCTGTTCTGGAAAAGTTAATAGAATAATAGTCTGTTTCTATTGTCCAGAACGATGATTATTAAAATCATAACATTTAAAATAATTCTGTGAAGCTTCTATTCTAGAATATTCCATATCGGCATAATGATGCATCATGTCCCTTTGGTTTAGCTTGAACTATCCGGATAAACTTTTTGTGCAAAATAAAATATTTCCATAATTCCATACTTTTATTTACTCATGTATTCATTTTCTCTATAGGTTTCGTCTTTAGGAAAATTTATTGTTATTTATTACTTTTTTTCAGCGGTTTCATTCTTGTCTTAAAATTCAGTTTCTAAACAATCTTTTATAAATGCATATAACTCTATATACCTCAGGTTTTTATAACATATGCTTTTGTAAATATTTCCATTATTGTTTACTTAAGATAATTTCTTGCAAATATTTTTAAATATTTCCTTCAAAACGGATATAACATTTATTTCTATAGCATTGTTTCCATAAAATTATTATAAAATATACTTGTCATATTACTTATTAATCTTGAACAAGTCTATCTTGCTGTCATATAAAATAATGCATATTTTACTTTTAATAGGCAAATAGCTTTTCTATTAAGCTTCCTGTACAATGTTCATAATAATAATTTACTCACTGGAATAGTCCTCTTGGTCAATATTATTAATATTATATTCACATTTATTATATTTATATCTTGTATTGTGGAGGGAAGTATTCATTTATTATTTATCACTCGCAAAAGACACATCCACAATTAGCTTGAAAGGCTGATCTTTGAATGTAATACAATTGTACACATAGTGTCATATAAAAATAAATGCTTATTTACTTATATTTATCTTTGAAATTTCCATTAAATAAATTTTACTTATCGGCATTTCCATATTTTTATTGCAAAGTTATATTAATTTTCTGATGAATACTCCTGGTAAAAGAACTTTAAAATTAACAAATGCATATTAAAATGAAGTTACTAAATATATTTATTTTACACTCTCTTTACAAATACTTTAAAATAAATGTCCTATTAGCTTTGCAAATAAATTGTACGAGAGCACTAAAAAATTGACTAAAATAATGAAAATTTAAAATTACTATCTCCTTGATAGCTACTGATATCAATCACTGATACATTTGATCACCACTGATACCCCTGTGCAATGTATTTATATCCTATAAAATACCTCATCCTATTGGTGGATTCTTACTTTTCATTTGATACCAAATTTGCATCTTGTTACATTCTTACACAATTAAATTTTAAAAAATAAAATATGACGTATTATAATTAAAAAATATTATTTAAAATGTTAATTTTAAATCAATTATTACTTTACTAAATTAATTAAATATATAAATGCCTTTTTTAAAACAATATTTAATAATTTATCCCACCTTTAATATTTAATTTATCTATTTTATTTTAAAACAAAATATTTAATTTTTATTAGCTGTCTTCGTCTTTATTACATTATTTAAAAACATTTTATGATTAATTTAATATTTGCTTTTGTGATAGGTAATAATTATATCCAATTCTATAATGCAATTTTAGAATATTTTGAACTTTACTAATCTAAATACTACCACGCATGTGTGTATAACCATATACTATACAAATCACATGACTAATATAACTTAAGACTGACCATATTCGATTTTCTGTCTGGGAATAATAATAAATTGCTACACTTGTTGTATTAAATAAAATAATACAATACAAAATTTGGAAGAATAATTTAGAAAATATAGAACTAAATATAACTTTCACTACCATAAAACTTACTTTTAAAATATATGATATTAATTATAATTATTAAATATAATTTATAAAAATAAATATAACTTTTATTTAACTATAAGTTTAAGACTATTAAAATTGAACTTTTTAAACATACTTTTAAATATTTATAGCTGCGTTATTTATTATGGCCAGCTTTTGCAACCATATGTAATAATATTTTTAGCTCTACTTAACTGTTCTTAAGTGATTTATCATAATTTTAAGCATTACGTATTTTTATTTAGCTTCAAATTGTACTTTTAAGATATTATTAATAGAATATAACTAACACATCAAGAGAACATATTCTAAATTTAAATTTTTTTAATAATTTGCTGTGATGAACCAATTCTGACCTATAAAAAGGGCACAATATATATATATATATATATATATATATATATATATATGTATATATATATATGTGTGTGTGTGTGTGTGTGTGTGTGTGGAAGGGGGCATATTTGGACCAGCTGATGAGTGCTCATTCAGCATGATATATGTATATTGGAGATTTCTCTTTTTAACTCATTTCATATGTTTTGGTTATATAAGATGGAGTGAGTAGCTGAAGGGAACTTGAATATCTGTGTGAGAATAAAAGAATGGTATTTATATTAAAACTGTAAATGTTTGTTATATGTAAAAATTGTGAAGTATTTTTTTTGTTTGTAATTACTGTATAATAAGGTTTTGATTTATGGATCACTGGCTAAAATTAATTAGACTGAATAAAATGTATTGCTATAGTTACTATGGAATAAATAGAAAAGGTTATATATAGAACTGAAGGGAAAATACTAAATTTCTCTACTTTTGATTCAAAAGAAGCAAATCTAAGTTCCTTCTTAGGATTTGTTAAATTTATTTTTTAAAGTATATAATTGTAAAATAGATAGAATGATTGGCTTAATGAAATAATTTTCATCCATTGATTGGACATAATGGTTGAATTTGTAAGAGATGGCAATTTATTGAAATATGAAAATTAATGTTTAGTGTTTTGAAACCATCAGAATGTTTTTTCTTTGTTTTAAAAATGGATATTACATACTTTCAATGATGAGATCTAATGTTAACAACAAAAAATGTACACAAATATTATGGTTACCTACTAATATAATTATATAAACTTAATGTATTATTTATACATGGGATAAAAATTGGTTCAATTTCCATAGCATTGTAATGCATGAAACTAGTGTCTGTTCAGGTTTGTTGTGAATTAATTTACATTATATCATCATGTATATAAATTAGTATTTGCATATTTGTAACCTTATGTAGATCAAATATATGCTGAATAAAAAGATAATTTGGACATTTAGAACATATCGGAACTAACAAAATGTACTTTGAATCTTATAGCTTTTCATAAAATTTCTACTGTCTGGAATAACAAAATATCAGATTATGATTAAAAAAATAAACACTATAACTATGGTACTATTTTTGAAATACTGTATTTAAAGACTATTACTCAGGTTGTTTGCTTATATTTATTGTTATTATTGCTATGCATTTTTCTCTTCATTTAAAATGCATAGTATTTATTGATAGAAATATTAGTATAATTTAGGTTAAATTGTGATCTCTTTATGTACCTAAATTTAAGAGAGTTGTCTTCCTAAGTTTGAATTTATATCTTGCAATGTAGTAATTATTATTTTAATTTAAAATATTCATTTTTTTTATTTATTGATTAAAAATTAACATCAAATATAAATAAAAAATAGAATCATAGATCACATGATCCAATTTTCTTAAGCTTGTATGATATAATCAACGAGCATTGTCAATTGCTCAACAAGATTTGTGATAAATGCTTAGCCAGAGAAGGCATTTAAAATATCTCTATCAGGAACTCCCCCCTAACCTCTGACCATGGTTTCATGCTTGGGCACTCTTCAGAGAGGCACTAGGGTAGCTTTAGACACTAGATCTTAAAATACCAACCCAAAGCCAGCATTTATATAAAAGTTATCTATTGAGTGGAAAATCTGAAATTTTCAGACACCTACACATCTTTAAACCCAGATATCCAACTCAAATAGCTATATAGGGCTGAGAAGTCTTTATCCAAACCATATATTAGTAGTCTTAGCAATATAACATTGCTGAAGACTTAAAGCAGGGTCTATAAATAGTCAAATAAAAAATAGAGTCATAGATCATATGACCCCATTCTCTTAAGCTTATAAGGTATAAACAGTGAGCATTACCAATTGCTTAACAAGTTTTGTGATAAATGCTTAGCCAGAGAAAGCATTTAAAATATCTCTGTCAGAAACTCTCCCTAACCTCTGACCATGATTTCATGCTTTGGCACTCCTCAGAGAGGTGCTATGATAGCTTCAGATACTAGATCTAAAAATACCAACCCAAAGCCATTATTTATCTAAATGTTATCTATTGAGTGGAAAATCTGAAATTTTCAGACACGTACATGTCTTCAAACCCAGCTGTCAAACTCACATAGCTATATGGAGCTGAGAGATCTTCAGCCAAACCATATATTAGTAGTCTTAGCAATATAACATTGCATAAGACTTAAAGCAGGGACTATAAATAGTCAAATAAAAAATAGAGTCACAGATCACATGATCCCATTCTCTTAAGCTTGGAAGATATAAACAATGAGCATTGCCAAAAAAAAAAAAAAACTTATTAATTGATGAAGACTTTAAATTTTATTGAACAAAATATTGTTGCATCATTTAATGGTAAATTTTATAAAATAAGAAAAGGATGGTCAATGGGATTACCAATGGGGGCACAATTATGTAGTTTTGTTTTGTCTTATTATGAAGAAAAGTTTGTATACAAATTTATATTTATGGGAAATATTAAGTTATATACGAGATATGTGGGTGATGTTTTTGTATGTGCTTCTTCAGAAATGAATGATAAAATTTTTGATGAATATAATAAATTAAAAGGTCTTAAATGGACTATAGAAAAAGAATATAACATTAGTATTAAATATTTAGATTTGACGATTTCAAGGAACAATAATATGATTGACTACAAATTGTTTATTAAACCTATTGAAACGAGAGGGTATATTCCATATTTATCTAAAGTGCCACATAATAATAAAATGGCTGGTTTTAGGGTTTTTTTTTTTTTTACATAGAAATAATATTTTGTGTAAATATTCATGTGATAAAAAGAAAAATATTTAAAATTATGTAAGTGAATTATTAAATGTGGGTTATAATATAAAAGAAATTTATCAGGTGATTTGTCAATTTAATAAGAAAATTAATAAAAATGTTAGTGCTAAAGAAATTGAGAAAAAAATGGATTTCTTTGCCTTTTTATAATAATAATTAAGTAAAATTTATGAAAAAAGTTTATAATAGAATATATAATGTTTCATTTTATGGATCGGTAATTTAAATAGAATGATTAATAATTCAAAAGATAAGTTAGAAAAAAAAATCAGTAATGTAATTTATAGAATTTTTTGTGGGTGTAACTTACCACGTGTGGTGGAATCTAGATGTAATATGGAGAAAAGAATTACAGAGCATAAATTGTTGTATAAAAGAGTTTTAAAAAAGTAGTGATAGTAATAATGAAGTGAAGTTATATACTGGATATGTTTTTTTTATGATCATGATAGGAATTGTAATTTTAAATTTGATTTTGATATAAAAAAGATAAAAAATTTAGGTCAAGAGAGAGATAATGAAAAAAGAAAAATTAAAGAGGCAGTTTTTTTTAGTAGGTATAAAAATACGATAATAAAAAGACAGTCAGCAAATGTTTGGATTAATTAATTATGGGATATTTAAATTGACATGTGTTTCAGGTTGGTAATAGATGATTCCATTTTGAAATTTGACTTAAGTTGATAATGATTATGAATATAAACCAAAATAGTTCTTTATGAGTTTTTATTTATATTATTTTATAAGTTGTTTACTATTATTTGGAATATATTTAAGTTTCGTTATTATATTATTAATATTAGTGGACATTTTATTTTGTTTTAATTTATATAATAATTAATAACACAAGTCATTACAAGCAGTTATAAAAATAATTCAGAAATCAAAAACAAAAGATGGGTAAGAAAGTGTAATTACATATCATTTTTTTGTATTGAATTTAATGTTTATTATCTTTCCAGGTATAAATTTCATATAGTAATAAATTAACTGATTTGACATTCTTAAATATTTAATAAGTCATTAAAAGCTTATTGTAATTATTTTTTAGCAACAAGTAATAGATATACTAAATTAAAAATTATATATGAATTGATGATTGATAAATGTGCAAATATAATAAAATGATGATATATTTTATTTTAGGTCAATATTGATTAAAATAAATATTACATGAAATTAACATACAGTTATAAAGATCATAATTTTATTCAGTTATAAACTTGGTAATATTAATATATTTTATTCTGTTACAAATTAGAGAGACTTGTTTTGATTATATTTAAATTCATTAATGTAGGTCATAAATTTACTTTATATATTAAATTTTAATATTAATATCTAACTATAATAAATCTAACTATCTTTCATATGCATTACCAGTTATCATCTAAAGTTTTTAAAATTTAGCTTTAATAACTTAAGAGTAATTGGATATGATTTCTTGATTGTTGAAATAAGCATCAAATAGAAATCTATCATTTATTTTATATATTGTTATGATTGGATATTGAAAATCTTAAGATTATTTAATATGATTATTTTATTTTATAATATATTATATTGGTGAAAATGGAAAAATATGTTGGATTGACTGATTGTGTATTATTATTAAGTATCTAATCTTATTATAGTTGACTTAGGTAATAAAATCATATTGATATTAATGGAATATCAAGGTTGAGTTAGCAGTACTTTTATTTTATTTAGTTGTAATTAGAAATCAATTATTGAGTTATATATTTTTTAGGTATTATTGATATAGTAAACTTGTAGGACATATTAAGATTATTATTTCATCAATCTATGAATCATTTCATTGAAATAGAAATAGTGTTTGGTTTTGGTACAAATTTGTATTTATATAAACAGTGTATTGATTTATAAGGAATATTAACCCACACTTTGATTGAAACAAATTATTTTGTGTTATAGCCAATTTCCCCCCTTGGAGAATTTTGTCATGAATATTATACATTAAAATGTGTGTAAAATGGTATATTTTATTATAATTTATTTTTTCCTGAAAATGTTGTGCAAAAAAAGTGTGAAATTCAAAATTCCCACTTTAACAATAGATATAAGCTCCACCCTGACATGTTCAGCCATTGTTTGTTGCCAAGGCTGTAAAACATTCAGCATTTTATAACATTGAAGTTTCCAATGATGCAAAACATGTTTATTTGTGAATTTATTATGGTTTATTATATATATATATAATTTGCACTTTATTTATTAGATATTAAGGAATATAAATTATTAATAACTTATTTTGACTTCAACTACTTTATTTTCAAAAATATAATGTTATATTAGCAGCTAACATAAATATGTCCTCAAACACATTAAAAAATATAGTTTTGACATAAATAATCTATGTTAAAATTACAGTAAGAAAATATCATAATTTTGCAATAAATATTCAAAAAATTTAAACTTTTAAAGCATAATTTGTTAGATATAAGAGAAATAAATAAATATTCATTTACATTTTTAAAAATAATAAGAAACAAGAACTATTTCATTGATTTTATAAACTAAAAATATTTTTTTCTAGAAATGATAATGTGTAAAGTCTTTGTTTTGATTACATCCTCATTTTTTAATACTTACAAAAATAAAATGTGAACATTTAAAATTTATTTCAGTAGTAAACAAAAATATCTATCAAGTGATGTCAAATTTGTTATATTCTGATAAGTAATAATCATTTTATCATATATTTTATGTTGATGTGTGAGACAAAGAAAACATCAGAAAATGCTGAATAGTAAGAGGTGTTTGACTGCATATCACAAGGGTTGAAGTTTATCTGTGTAATTCTTTGTCATTATTTTCATTTTATTATAAAGGATCTATATTATAGGAATATACTGTTATTTATAAGACAGTGATATCTAGCTTTATTGTTTTATCTTTGATCTATTGCAAATAATACTTATATTTTAGTGTAGCTTGAAGTAATATTTTCTTTGTATTCTATCCATTCTAAATGCTATTCGAATTTAGGAGGATATAACAAAGATTATTATCTTTGTTTTATTGACTTGGGTGCTAGATTATTATTCAGTGATTAATATTCATTTTAGTTTAGTTTATTATTTTCATTCTGTTACAAATGACACTAAAATTCACAGGCAATATTAAATTTCGATTGTTTTCTTTGGTTCATATTTTTATTCTGTTACAAATGGTGATCAATAATTATCCTGGGACTCAGGCTACAGCATGGCCCACATATTTAATCTGTTACAAATGCCACCCAAACCAGGACACTATCACAAAGATTAGCATACCCTCATATTTATTCTGTTACTATATATATATGTCATATTATTATTACTATTTGTGGAATAAATATATATATATATATATATATATATATATATTATAATGGAACCCGCTACCCCAAAGTTGATGGTGCCAGATACACCAGAACCACAGGGTACACCATACAACGATGTGAATACCACTAAGTAGTTGGATGATTTGAATGAAATGTGTCAACCAACCTACAACAAGTCATATCCTACATCCATGATTCGATGGCACAATTGGATGCATTGTATGTTACTGAATCAAAAATGGCATCTAATAAAGGGAATGCATCTCTCTATTGTCAGACCTAGGCCTTTGACTAAGATGCTAAAGATGTCATAATGAAATGCCTAGTTCCAAGTCACATCTACTTTCAATATACTAACTTATAATTAACTTAAAATATTTCAATGTAACCTAGACCATTGCATATTCATTATGCCTCCCTTTTTAGGCCCCATTACACCATGGAATTCAAACTTAGAAAGTTCTTGCAGTCAGCTCTCTTCAGGGATGGACTTACTCAATTATAAATCAAACATGCCCATATATAAGCATAGACATAGAAAAATACTGATGATGATCAATTATTTATAAGAGCAATAGATAATGTTGATGATGATCATCAAACCTTTAATGGTGTAAATTCATAATGTGATAATGAAACTTTTAATGATATATATATATATATATATATATATATATATATATATATATATATATATATATATATATATATATATATATATATATATATATTTATATGCACAATTGTGATGGTGATGATCAAACATCTAGTAAAATAAATGCACAGCGATGATGGTGATGATCAAACATGTAATGAAATAAATGCATGATAATGATGGCGATGACTAAACAGAGATCAGATTGGTTTAGACAACTTAATTTATTAACAACATATATAATAATTATTTACAAATAAAAAATAATAAAATAAATAAATATTTGTTTATCAAGAATGTTTTTTCTGTCATCTTGATGGCTTCATACAACAGAAACAAAATAATTTAAAGTATATTATATACAAAATTATACTATATAATTCATTAAATATATACATAAAACAAAAAAAAGAAAAACAAAATGAGAGTTTACTAATTCTAAAATAACCCATTAATGTAATTATTAAAATGAGAATTTTTAGGCTATGGTAAATATATTGTAATTATAACTATTTTTTACTCAAAAAAATAAATATCTATAGCCCCACTCCCATTTATATATGTAAGTCATAGTAGAAATTAATGACAGATATGATAAAGACCATTTACTCAGTGGGTTAATTGTGCATTCAGAAATAAAACAAAATTACAAGTAAATATTAGTAGATTATTTAGTTTTGTTGCCCTAAAGTTTTGCTCTCAATGTTAAATATATAAAAAGTTTACTTGAGGTGAGGTCATCTTGATGGTCAATGTTGAGAGGAATCTGAAAATGTACTTTTATTAAAAAAAATAATACATATCAGTGGTAGTGGATTTTTTTTAAAAAAATATTTCAACATATGATATCTATCCATCCACTGCTTCCACTTTTAAATTGCAAATGATCTAATTTGAAAAAAAAAGAGTCTTGAATACACAATATAAAAAAAATTACAATATATAAACTTTCAAATAAAAAAATAATGACAAAAGCAAAAAAAAAATAATCATGTGAATCAAATATATAATTTATCTTGAGGAAACAAGCATTCAACCCAAAAAATGTCAATATCCATGGCTAACAATCCTGTTTACCAACTCTGTTGTTATTTATCTATTTCATGCTCCTTGATTGAAACAAACTCATATGAAATATCTCTCCTGACCATATATAAATACATTGAAGATGGCTGTACACCAGCATTCTTGAGATAGACATTTTGATTGTGAAATTTTATAATTTCATAATTTCACAAACTCCATAATTTCATAATTTCATAATGACCTTGAAGATAGCTTTGGAAAGTCTCACAGCATTAGTTTTTTTGCCCCAAAACACATCATAATGTTTCATTTATTATAAACTATTATTTATAATGTGGTTTAAAGATATATAAAAATAGCTTTTAATGACAACAGTTAATTTTTAGTAGTTTCAGATTTCCTTTGCATTATTTCTATAATAATGAATTTTAGCTTGCAGAATAAATTAAGTCACTAGTTCATTCCTGCTAATTATAAATTAAAGTTTAACTTCTTGAAACTACAAATATTAACATTTTGCTGTTCTTTTTAAATGCCAAATAGTTTTTTTCTTTTTTAAAAAGAAAATAAAAACTTCACTTTTTTGCTGTCAGTTCAATTCCAGATTTTTAAGTCAAGAATGCTACTCTCTGTCCATTCAATTGTAGATTTTTCCAGTCAAGAGAAATGCTCTCTTGTCACATGCTTGCTAAAAAAAACCTATTGTTACAACTTAATAAAAAAAATTGAATTATAAACATTATTATTATTATTATTATTTTTATTTAATTTTCACTATTCCAAATTCGATCATTTATCAACAATTTTGACCTCATATAATTTTTATCTTTTATTATGTCTGTTCTATAAGTCAATCAATTAGTATTTTTAGTTAATGAAATTAAATGAATAAAGAAAAACGATTAATTTCTACCAATAGATGAACATATTAGATTACATATATGTTTATATGCATACATACTTCATGTGTATAACAAATTTGTTTTCTTTTTTCCAATAGATAAAAAAAAATAAGAATTACTTTCTCAAACACATTAGTTTATCTGTATGTTTATACATGGATATACTACATTTGTATAAGCAAATATATAAGCTATTTTATTTGCCTACCACTTGGTCTGAATTCATAACATTGTAAAAGAAATTGGTAGGTGTGGAGGCTAGTTGTAAGCCATCTCTTACAATATATATATATATAATAGTTTTTAATTAACATTTTATTTGTATTATATATATATATATATATATATATATATATATATATATATATATATATATATATATATATATATATGTATATATATAAATTTGATAGCCATTGTGATATATATGTGTGCATATATACATACACATACATTCTGGAAAATTTATAGGCAACATTTGGTTGGATGATAAAGAATATGTAATTACAGAGTAATCTCCTCAGGCTATGATTACATAACATTTTTATGACAAATCCCAAAATAAATTAAAATCTTTTTAAGATTTAGCTATAAATATCATATCTTAAACTTTGATCATCATCTCTCTATATATGTCTATTTTAAGAAGAATATTTACTCATAAAATGAAAGTAATAGATAACTTAACATTAAAATATTTACACAAAAGTCGATTAAAGATGGATATAATAATGATCAAATGTATTATATTTTGTATCAATTTAAAAAAAGAAATACTAAATTAAATAAGCATAAAGTTAATAAAAAGCACCAATTTCATATATTTTAACCATTCAAGCTAAATTTTAAAAAAATATAAAAAAGATTTATATAATGTCTCATTTTGTGTTCCAATTAATGTTAGTAGATTGGTAAATAATTCACAAATATTAAACCTATGAAACAAAAAAAGTAGTATCGTAGATCAAATTTTATGTTAGTTCAGGGCTTCATACAGAGATGAATCCAGATGTAATCTCAATAAAAGTTTAAGAGAACATCAACTATTATATAAATGCATATGTTTTTTAATCATAAAAAAATGTGAGTTTATTTTCAATTTTAATCTGATAAATACTAAGATTCTCCATGAGGAGATGAACTTAAGAAATCAATTTTGATAAATAGGATATCTTTATATAATTGTTAATATGAAAAGATTTAATTTCATGAATTTTTGGGTGTAACATTTTGATGCTTACTTCCACTAAATTTTTAATTTATATGGTTTGCAGTTGAAGAAGGCTAAGAAATTAACTAAAAGTACTTCTGTCAATTATTACAGTTATTTACAAAGTATATTATCCCCATTTTTATTATTTTAATTTTATTGCAATAATTAGCATTTTATTATATATATATATATATAATTTGCAGGTTTTCAAAAAAAAATAATTATTTTTTTTCTACAATTTTATTTTGCTTTCATTTTTACTTTGCAGTCCTTTAATTTATATTTCATTAAATCACAATTAGTCATAAGTCTTTCTTAATATGACAAGACACTTATTTTTCATCAAATTGGGAAATGTTTCTTCCTTATTTTGAATTAACAAATATTGTATTAAAAGGAATATATGAGTAAAATTTAAGAAGATTTCTTTATAATTAAATTACTACTTGTATCTATATAATGTATTACTATTAGTTTTTTTACACTTTTTTAATCTATTCTTAAAAACACTGAAATTTTATGTTTTATTTAGTTTTTCTTCATACTTTTTGACACCTTACTTGCAAGTCATACCCAGTGATATTTAGCATAATCCATGATAGCAAAAATAAAATTAATTATGTGCTAAATAAAAAACAAAATACACATCGGATTACAACAGTATTTAAGTGACAAAAATTCAGTAATTTATAAAAATAAGATAAAAAACAAACATCATAATTATAAAATAGAAATAATTGAATTTGTTAAAAATTAAACAGAAAGATATATATAAAAAGTAATTATATATATATATATATGTCCAAAAGATGGCGCTATACCAAAACCGCCGAACAAGTGTAAGATTTGTTTTACATAAACGAAAAAAGAGTCAGAAATTAACTACCTCTTTCATTTGCTCACTCCCAGATCAGCTGATTTCAAGCTAGTTTGCTATCCTCAGTGGGAGATAGAGTATAGAAACTAGATCTAAAACACTGACTCTCAAGTGTTTATGCAAAACGTTTCTATCAGATTGCAAGCGTGAATTTTTCAGACCGGAAAAGTCTTCAAACCCAGCCTAGCAAGCTAGATATTTATATGGGTCTGATCTCAGTTCAGAAACAAATCTTACACTTGTTCGGCGGTTTTGGTATAGCGCCATCTTTTGGACATAAATAACAAGTGATAGCAGGTTACGTGATTAACTTGTATTTGTTTTTTCATATATATATATATATATATAATTCTTGATTTAAATATTTTGTGTTGCACACTTTATGTCATATGCTAGTAGCTTTTTGGAACATATTTAAAACTTAACCTTTATTCTATAGTATTTATCATTATATTTGACTTCACTTATTAAAAATACGAGGTTAGAAAGTAAAAGTGATGTTAAAAATAATATTTCAACTTAGCAAATATGAAAAATAATAATTTGAAATATGTATTCAAATCCAAACCTTTTTTTAATTAAATGATTGCCCCACATTGCTAATAAAAAGTACTAGAGGATGTACTTTATTATTTGAACTCTATTTCAAAAATCTGAATGAATTATTGTTGTCTTCAAAAAGCAATTGATTTTTTTTTAAATCGAAAATTGCATTTAGAATTATTAATAAATAACAAACTATTTCTATAGTATTTGTGAAGGTGAAACTAATTATATTTGTTCTTTCATACTATTATTATCTTTTTTTTATTTATTTTTTAATTTTCAAGTAACATCTAAATGTATAAGTCTTTTCAACATTAATCATAAATGTTTAAATAAACTATTTAAATATATATTTTTTTCTCCAAAATAACTTGAGGAAAAAGTACTTGGAAGTACTGTCACAAACACTCTCAAAGTCTGAGAACAAAAAATATACTGATCAATGACATTGCTAGTTGATTTATGGTAAAATTTCTGTACAATTCCGATATATTCAGATTTTTTGAATCTAATAAATCCAATATAATATTTTATTTCCAGTTTCTATCATCAAATGAATTCAAAACTGTAAATTAACACTGCAAATATCCATAAGAAAGTAAAGGTAAGTCAAAATTTACAACAGCACTAGCAACACACTAAAAAAACAATAATCTAACAAAGAGAGTTAATATTGACAGGGATAAATATTTATATTTGCTTCAATTATATATATATATATATATATATATATGAATTTATATAAATATTTTTATATATATATATATATATATATATATATATATAAGCTTATTAAAAATATTTATAAAATTCATATTATTATAAAACAGTGCAGAGCTCCAAGCATATTTTAAATATTTTATCTTAATTTTTTTTTTTAAATTATAAAATAAAACACAATAAATGTTGTTATAATATAACTGAATATGAATGATAATAAATATATGGGAGACATATATAGCTGGAATTTTGTAATAAAATACTGTGCATTTATGTTTAGATATTACAAATTGAATCTCCTTCAATATATTATCCATATGTTGCACTGTACTAGTCTAACATTTTGAAATAGTCTTGAAGCTTTTGTAAATTAATGTCTTTTTACCTCTATCTTTTTTTACCACTTCTAATTCCTCAAAATATTTTCATTTTAGGCACATATTTATTGGAAAGAATACAAAGAAGTCACACAGTGTGAGATCAGGAGAATATGGCTGATGGATAATCCATGTCAAGTTGTTTTTAATTTAAATTGTTTTACACTGAAGGCTTTAAATACTGACACATTGTTGTTACACTTGCACTCTTCACTTTTCCACACATCAGGATGTTTTTATTTTACCACATTATGCAAACATTTCAGAACTTTTAAATAAAACACCTGATAGCTATAAATGAATTCTGAGTGAAAATGACGTTTGCATAAAAAAATAAGCACTATCTTCACATTGGACTTCATTTATCATGCTTTTTTTGGAATGTAATAAATTTGGCCTTCAATTGAACAATGTGGAAACTTGTATTTTCCTCAGAGAAGCTTGTTTGTAAGCTGTTTTAACCATTATAACTGTGTCCTTGCAATTTTTTTATCAAGAAATTTTATTGTGAGTTCAAAGAACTGGATTATAGCAGTAACAGAGTTATGTTGTTAACAGAAATTATAAAAAAAATGTTACATAACACAATACCTATGGTCTTGGGGTAAAAAATCAATTGTTCAATCAGAAATTGTCCACTACTACTAGGCCCCATATAGCATTGTATATATATGTTGGAGATAGTTTTTCATCTCTGTTTCTGATGGCCTGAAGTTTTGCCAGTAGTAATATTTTATGGTCAAGAAAAGTGGAGCCATAAATTAGAGTACACTTTGTTGACCAATAGACAAACATCAGAAAGGTGATGATTAGTATGGATGGAAAGATCCCATTAGATATGCTACAAATCAGTCCGGTGTGGAGAGGGACTTTAGTTTTGTATATGAATGTGTTAATGTCTCTATCCCATTGGAGTGAGATACAATGGCTCAGAATATGTACCATTGTGTCATCATCCCACAAGAACTCTCCACAATAGAACAGAAAATGATGTGGGCAGAGCATTCAGGTTTTTTTTAATCAAGAAATCTAAAAATTTAAGCTTTAGATGCCACCATTTAAACTTTCTGATGATTGAATGATGGCAATTTTATCTAACATAAAATACAATTCAACATTGTTTCAACTTTTCAGTCATTACAAAAATTAACAAATAAGTGATATGCATTTAACAAAAACATTTGCTACATAGTACCATAACTTCAACTGATAATGATAGTCAACAGACTGATGCGGGGGAATACCCCACCAAAGGTATGAAGCATAAACTACAATCACACACTTTCCTGAGAAAAATTTCAGTTATTTTGGGTTCCCCTTGTATAGCAATGATAAGTGGTAATACTGATAGAGACAGTGATAAGAATCTAATTTTGTAGTTTTATTTTGATTTTTATTTATTTAATCATAGGATGTATTTTTAATATCTCTGCAAGGTGATGTTAATACACAAAAATAAAAATTATGTAAAATACAAAATATCGCATATTATAATAACATATGCAGTCAGGTGTAAAAATAGATATATGAGTAATGTATTTAATGATATCACTAAAATAGAAGCAAAGAAATTATTGAGACTTAAAAAGTTGAAAACTATGGCAACCAAATACCAATAATAATTGAACATCTTATTGTCTGATTAGTTATGAACATATAATTATTATAAAGAAACCATCTTCCATCAGGTTACGAATAACAATAAAATCGGTCCATATATTCTTGAAGTTTTTGATTTTTATAAGTTTATCATTTTTCAATATTGAACTGAAAATTCAAAATGCATTTAATATACTAGGTAGATAATAATATGGCATTAATAATCATTAAATTTATAATCAATTATCCAAAGATAAAGTCGGAAACTCACTTTTAATAAATACATTTGCTTTAATAGTCAAACAAATCTTAAAAATTGCCATTTTTACAATTATTAGCTTCTGTTTGATTATTAATGTCAGATTTTCAAAGTAAAATTCTGTCTCCATCCTTAGATAATTGTTTAGTAATTAAATATTTGTTGATGAATATTTTCATCTAACCAATATATTAAGTTAATTTTAAATTTTAGTTAATGATAAATTCCAAATTAACAAATATATTAAGTTTCTGTTGAATTTTCATCAACGTTGTCAAAGATATGCTTTTAGCATTAAAACCTTAAAGAATAGATGAGTTTATTCAATTTTTGATATTTTATAAAAAAAACAAATATTGTTTATTCATAGCCTGAAGAAGAGTGATTTGCTTACACACACACACACACACACACATATATATATATATATATATATATATATATATATATGGCTGCAGGAAGGAGTTTCCTATTAACTTGAAAGAAGACCCTTTGATTCCTCTTGGAGAATTTAAAGGAACCGAAGAGGGCAAATTTCTAATGTCCACTCCATACGTTTTGTTCGTTGCAGTTGTTATTACTTTGTGATTATTCATATAGTATACAGACATGGATGGCTGCTCACCAACACACTAGCCAGTGTGGTGAGTTTATTGGATTTTTACCTCTGAGTTTAAGATCAAGAAACACCATATATTACTTCTCAGTTGCCTGATAAGGCATAATGAATGTTTGTGTAAATGATAAAAAAATTTCCAATATATACAATTATGACAGACAAAAATAAATCATAGCCCTTATTCCCAGGAGGTTGTAAAGTCACCAACCAAGGCAGCAGTTGGTGGACAAAGGTGGAAGGTGCTAAGAATCCCCTGATTGTGGACCCATGCTATCATTTGATGATGAAATTTTATTTAGGTACTTACAACTGCAGATCACATTCATGTGAATGAAGATTACAAGAATTAGAAGAAGAGGTGTCTTATATTAAATGGGATATTATTGGACTTTGTGAAGTTAAAAGAAAAGGTGAAGAGATAATTGATTTAAAATGTGGACATGTACTGTATTACAAAGGTACAAATATTGAAAATATAAGTAGAGTAGGATTCATTGTAAAGAAAGTGGAAAAACAACATTGTGGAGATTGATGTTGTATCGGACAGAATGGCAAGATTAGTTATACAACTTAATAGCAGATACCAAATGCAGATAATTCAGGTTTATGGTCCAACAAGTTTTCATGGTGATGAAATGGTAGAAGATTTTCATATGGATGTACAAAGGGCTTTTGATCAGAGTAAACAACATTTTAAAATTGTTATAGAAGACTTTAATAATAGAATGGGTAAACAATTGAAAGATGAAAGTGCTGTAGGTAATTTTGGTTATGGTAATAGAAATGAGAGAGGACATAGATTTGTAGAGTTTTCAGAAAAAGAAAAACTTTATATTATGCATTTTTTTTGAGAAAAATGTTAAAAGAAAATGGACATGGAAGCATCCAAATGAAACTACAGCAGAATTGGATTATATTTTGACTAACAGAAAATATATATTTCAATATTGTGATGTTCTTAATAAATTTAACACAGGAAGTAGTCAGCAATTAGTAAGATGTAAGATACATGTTAATGCAAAACTAGAGCGACAAAAATTATTAAGAAAAATAATATTTACAGTTGATATTCCTAATCTTCAGAAACATTCTAATGAATTTAAATTAGAACTTACAAATTGATTTCAAGTATAAGCAGATTTTAAACATGATTCAGATTTGAATGAGATTAATATGAAAATAACTGATACACTTTTAAAAACTGCAACAAAGATAGAGCTGGTAAAAAAAGCAGCAATTTACCAATAAAATTTCTACTGAGACTAGAGAATTTATGAAGAAAAGAAGGAATGTGAAGATATACAAAATGATGCATTAAAAAGGATTGAATATCTCGAATTTTGTAAAATGGTGAGAAAGAGAGTTGAATATGATAGAAGAAAGTTTAACTGTGAACTAGAAAAAAAGCTGTAGATGAGAATAAAAGTCTCAAGAATATAAAACAACTTTTGGCATTGGTAGGAAATTTATATCTGCAATAAGAAAAAAAAGATGGAATTATTACTAATAAGAGAGGTGACATCATGACATGGGTAGAAGATTTCTATCATGAATGATATAGTAATAAAGAACAAGTACCTCCTATATCTATTAGATCTGAATTTCCCAGCATTTTAAGTGAAGAAGTGAGACATGCAATAGAATGTATAAAGAAAGGAAAGGCTCTAGGTAATGATGGAATTATAATTGATATATTAAAAGAAGCAGGTGAAGAAATAGAAAAATTTTTAGCAAAGTTTTATACCAAGTGTCTAAATGATAAAGACGTACCAGATGATTGGAAGAATGCAGTATTAATATTTTAAAAAGGTGATAAAGAAGATATTAGAAATTACAGACCTATCAGTCTTTTATCAGTTTTATGCAAAATTTTTACCAAGATATTACAACTCGTCTACAGAGAACATTAGATTTCAACCAACCAAGAGAAAAAGATGGATTTAAAAGTGGTCTTAGTACAGTAAATCATATCTAGGTATTGTGAGAAGTCATAGAAAGAACAAATGATTATGAGTTGCCATTATGATTTGGATTTGTAGATTATGAAAAAAAACATTTGATTCTATAAACATTTCTTCAGTTATTATAGCATTGGATCATCAAGGTATAGATTCAGGATATTGTCATATTTTAAAGAATATTTATAAAAATGTAACAGCAACAATTAGATTACATAATGCTACTGGGAAAGTCAAAATTGAGAAGAGTGTAAGACAAAGTGATTCCATATCTCCAAAACTTTTTACCACAATGCTGCATGAAGTATTTTGTGGATTAAAATAGGAGGCCAAATGAGTGAAAGTAAATGATTATTTAAGACATTTAGATTTTGCAGATGATGTAATTGTTTTTGAAAATAATTCTTTAGAGCTTCAGGAAATGTGGTAGGAGTTATCAAATGAAAGTAGGAAAGTAGGATTAAAGATGAATGTTAAAAACACTAAA
Organism: Epiperipatus broadwayi; assembly: GCA_028023455.1. Lineage (NCBI taxonomy): Eukaryota > Metazoa > Onychophora > Udeonychophora > Euonychophora > Peripatidae > Epiperipatus > Epiperipatus broadwayi. The sequence goes on along the minus strand of JAQFVV010000821.1, from coordinate 160,950 downwards.
GTAATGTTTAATGGATTTTTTTCAAAAAATGAAAATAAAGATTGAATATAATAAGTTAGAAGAAGTTAACAGTTACAAATACCTTGGTCAGTTTATTAATACAGTTGAAAACATAATGAATAAAATTAATCATAGAATTAAACTTGGTTGGAGTGCTTTTGGTAGAAATAACTGTTCCAAAAAAATATGTCTGTCTTTGAAAAGGAAGGTTTTTAATAATTGTGTTTTACCAGTTCTTACTTATAGATCTGAGACTAGGACACTTAATAGAAGAGCAATACATAGACTTCAGACCACTCCAAAAAGTGTGGAAAGATGCATGGTAGGAATAACAAGAAGAGATCGAAAATGCAATGTATGAGTAAGAGAACAAAAAGGTGTTACTGACCACATTGAAAAAATTAAAAGATTAAAATGAAGTTGGGCTGGACATATTGCTAGAAGTGATGATAATAGATTGGCAATTTAAATCTTAAACTGAATTCCAAGAGATTATAAAAGACCCAGAAAGAGACCACATGTGAGATGGATGGATGAAATAAGAAGGAGTGCAGGGGTGCTATGGAGAAGAGAAGCTAAACATCAGAGAAAGTGGAATAAACTTGAAAAGACTTTCATCCTGCAGTGGATTGATAATGATTGATGATATATATATATATATATATATTGTTCTGGGTGCTTTCAGACGATGATCCATAATACTCTATTTGCTATGTTTACCTGGGTTTAAACCCTATTTATTATAATTTTATATTTTTATATTATGAATATTATGTGAATGGACCAACCCTTTGAGCAGAGGGAAGAATACCTTCAATAGCAGAGCTATCAACAATACCCATATCAGACCAAGTTATGTCATGCATAGCATGATCACATTTTCAGACTATGGCCCACCTCAACTGCTAGATTTAAAACCCTACTATCCAAGCACTTTATTTGTTTTGAAGTAAACTCAGGTGCCAACTAGTTTTGAGAACTAACATGTTTGGACAGTGGGCCCATAATCCAGTGATTAAAATGTCCCATGACTAGCTCAATCAAAAGTAATACAATAACAAATTGTTGCTTTAATTAGTGGTAAAAGAATTGACTGACAAACATTAAGTTTAAAGATAATTTATTATTTTAACTAAGTGCTTATTATTATAGCTTTAAACTACTTATAACTTTCTTAATTAAATGTAAACAATGATTTTATAGATAATTATATGCACTCTTAATAAATCATGCAATATAATATAAAAAAAAGTATTAGACAATACAAGGCATTTAGAGATGCATGGAATCAATATAATAAACATGCACACCAATAGTTCTTTATGCATTCTATATAGTTAATTTAATAATTGACTCTGCAGGTTTTAAGTTAATGCAATGGCTATCTTAATATCAGAAATGGAAGTAATAAAAGTTACTTATTACCTATAGGATTTGAACAACGACTTCCTGCTGGTTGATGCTTTAATTGAAAATCTTTCTAACCAGTTGGATCTAAAGTTTTGTGGAGGTTTTTAGGTTTATTATTTAATGGTACTATTCTTAGGCAGTTAAATATTCCTGGCAATTTTTCAAGTGGTTAAGCAGGCATCACTTTTACAGGGCAAATTGCTGATTTTATTAGTCTACAGGCTGAAGCAAGATTATATGTTCCTAAAAACTGCTCAACACTGACTACATGGTCTCTGATTCTGGATACATAATAGACTGACTGATTGATTGACTGAACTGCACTGATCTCATTGTGATCTCAACTGCCTGTCTGATGAAAAATCTGGACTATTTATTAGGATGACCTGTTGTCATTTTGGTAATTAGTTTTTATGTCTGCTGGCTATCACTGTTGTTGAAATTCATTCACTGTTTTAATTACATTCTTTAGATAACTTTTAATTACATGTTTTCATTTGGTAGCAATTGCAAATTTGTTGTTTTATGGATTTTTAATTCGTAGCCATTGCAAATTATGTTTACATCTCTTATGATTATATTTTTTTTAACTTTCATTTATTCCTTAACATTGAACATGCACATATTTATTTTATCAATTATTCACTATTTAGACACATGCATATTTTGAAATCAATTTGTTATTTAGTTTTTAAAATTACTTTCCTTTTTTTTTTTCTTTAATAATTTAAATGAAAAGATAGATATTTTTGTGATGGCTGCTTTAGAAGCAGTTGTCCTGGGTTAGTGGGTTCACTTCCCAGCTGATTCTATGAAACATGAGAAAGAGAGATATTTTTAATTTTATGTAAAAGATTCATTTAAACTACTATAGTTTTAACCTTTTCTAAGCCAAATTCTCTCCCTAGAATTACTTGTAAATTAATTCATAAAACTTTATGAATGATACAGGGTTTAATTTTCCCCTGTGCTAACAGTATTTCTGCTTTCTTTATTTTTAAAAACTCTAAACTTTTATATTAAACTTTTAATGAAGTGGCTTTTGTTTTAAACTAATAATAATAAAAACTCTTTAGATGTTTATTCTGACTTACATATTATTTATTTATTTATTAAAATCTTCATGCTGTTTATGAGAATTTTATTTTAATAATTTTTTAAATAAAAATTTTACATGGATCGTTTTTTTTTCTCAGTGGTACAATATATATATATATATATATATTCAAGTACATCCACACATAATTTATTAATATATATATATATATATATATATATATATATAAATATATATATATATATATATATATATATATAAACTGATGTTTCAAACAAATCACACTGGTCATGAATTGAGTAACAAAATTATAAAATAATGGTAGAAGCACTACAACCACTAAAGTATAACAATAATAAATGTTCTATTAATAAATAAAATAATAATCATCAGAAATTATTTTAGATTAATGACTTTTTAAAAAAAATTTCAAATAGAAGGTAATTTGCATGTATCATTATGTTTGTTTATACATTCTAGCTTTTTAAAGATATTAATGGCTTCTCTGATCTGACATTATTGGAGTGGGTCACATCTGGCTATTATTCTTGTATTAGAAAAACCAATACTATGATTTGTTTCTAGCGTAAAGAGATAGTGCTGATTATGATTGTTTATTAACTGCATTGATATGTTCATCTCTTCTAGTATTGATGATTACTCATGCCTATTTATAGAGCTTTACAAATGTTACATGAATTTCATAAACTCTATTTACTTCAAGATAGATTGAGTCTTTAGGCTTGGTTATAATGCTATTAATTTTTTGATAAGTGGTATAATGATTTAGAATGCATTCAATATTGTTTGTAATTCCTTTTTATAATGCATACAAATTCTAATAATTGTTTTTTTTCTTTTTGTCTTTTATTTGATTGTTTCAGGTTTGAATTAAGAAAAACATTGCTTATATAATTTATACCATCTTTGAGGTTTGATTTATCTGAATGAAGATTAATAGCACTAGTGAAAAGTGTTTTTGCAACAAAAAGGTTCGAGATAGATGATGATGTGATGAAAAAAGTTATCTGTCAGTGTGTGTTATCCAGTTGATGATCAATGTGGACCAGGTCAAAACATCGGTTTATATATATATATATTTGAATAAATTATACACTGATGTACATGCATAATAATTTATTTATATATGTAGTCCATAAAAATCTTTTATTTAATATATATATATATAAATTTTGATATTTAAGGATATGAAATAACTCCAGAAAACACTCAAATATTTGAACAATAATATTTAAACGGATTTCTTTTGAAATTTTAATATATATTCTCAAATATAGGAGTTTAACTCCATTACCAAAAACATGTTATGCTATGAAATAAAGTTTGTTCATCAGATGCTTACTTATTAAATTTATTTTAAAAGAGAATTTTGAGGAATTTGAAAATAAAAATTATATTATATAATTTATTAGATAACTTTAAAGATCTTAATTAGAAACAACTTATAAATTTCATATTTAGTTTAGTTATTTATATTACAAGCAGATGAAAAAAAATACAATTTATAACTAAAAAAATGAAGTACTGAAAAAAAATAAATGCCAGATGAATATTTATTGTTTAGCATAAGTATTTTAGTCATGCCTGCTCTTTACACCAAAAAATAAAATGCAATATTTTGATTTTATAGCTTGATTTATCTTAATTTAAAAAATATAGTTGCTTCATTGTTAGTAACATCAATTTATTTTTTTTTAAAAACTGGATTATTAAAAAAGTACATTTAGCCAAAGCTACTGAATTGGTTATCTAATGAGCATCATTACATTAGGGAGATGGCGATGACGAATGGGTTTAGCTGATTGATTATAATGTCACAAGCTAGACAAATAGTTTCTTCTTTCCTTTTAATCATTTACTGCAATCAAATTCCTCTTCACGTCATTTACGATCTGAAATTTAAGATTCAATTTATTAAAACTCGGAGCCTAAATAATATTTTAATTATTTTTTTACATGCAATTTTATAATTTATAATTAACCACTTAACATTAATATAGAATATGATGAAAAATTAATTATTTATATATTATCTCACAATATAAAATAATTATTACAGACTACTACATATAGATATTTTAACACAAGTTTGTTAAAACTTTTCACAATAGAATACTTTAAAGTTTAAAACTTAATTGCATTTCATTATATTTATAATAATAATAATAATAATAATAATAATAATAATAATAATAATAATAATAATAATAATAATAATAATAATAATAATAATAATAATAATAATAATAATAATAATAATAATAATAATAATAATAATAATAATAATAATAATAATAATAATAATAATAATAATAATAATGCTGCTGCATTATTCTGCATTTTTATTGTAAAAATATTGATTGTGTTAATTACTCACATATATATATATTGAGTCAATTAGATGTGATGTATAAGATCTAAACTTAATAATGGTAATAGTAGTAATAGTAGCAGCAGTAATAGTTGTAGTGGTAATAATAAATCTCAGCAAAAGTGTATGACCTTAATGGAGAAGATATTATTAATGAAAAAGATTCACATAAAGTTTTGAACACTCTTACACTTTACACTGAACAGGTCATCATGTACATTTTTAATTATCCTACAATGCAACAGGTCCATTGTTATTTCTTATAATACTTTTTGTAATCTTTCAGTTTCTTCTTTTAATATTAAGCCATTATTCTATATCAGAAATTCAAAATAATTTGAACATGAGTTTATAGTAATATACATTTACAAACAAATAACATTCGCAAAAATTATATTAAAACTTTGCAAATATTGAAAAAATGAATTGGTAATGAGAAAAAATGATGTTTTCTTTATTCAGTGGTCAGGAAAAAAAAGTTCATGTGATTCCCAAAAATCAGCAAAATCTTCTTTGATTAAAATTTATATTTAAAAAAATAAATGAATAAATGTTTAGCTATAGTAAATCTATTAATTTCTGATGTGAAATATTAAAATTGCTTTAAAATTCATAAAAAATATAAAAAATTCTAACACAGTTTCACTAATGAAATTTAATGGTCAGTTTCTTAAGGTGTAGTGATCGTAACGGCATAATTTCTTTGTTTTCATTAGATTAGAATTTATCATCTTCTATTTTTAAAAATAAAACATATACATATAAAACAACAGCATAATCACATATAATTTTGATTTTAAATAATTATTCTACAAGTATTGTGTAAAAATAATCATGATCTTAATAAACTTAAAAATAAATTATATTTTTAGTTATTCCAAAATTTATCATAAAGTAATCTCACAAATGGTCTCAAAATGGATTATAAAGGGCTATATCCATCAAAAATATAAAGGCAAGCTAATATATTTAGATTTTTCTGCTATTTGATTATAGTGGCCTCTTTACTTTTATTTTTAGTCAAAAAATAATTATACAAAATTACATTTGTTTATTAATTTAACAAAAAAAAATAATAAAATTTCATTAATAGATGGCCATATAAGTGCAGTTCAATTTAATGTGATTAAAACAATTTTTCTGCATTTCTTTGAACAAAAATTATCAACTTCAATTGACAAAAGTTTAGCTTCTATTTTTAAAAATAAAACATATTTGATTAAAATCAACGTTTAATCCTATATGCTTGTTTTAAACAATTATTATACAAATATTATGAAAAAACAACTGTCAATATTTAAATGAATTAAGCAAAAATTCATTCTTTTCATTCCCATATTTCTAAAAATCTTCTTCAATCAATCTCACAAATGATTTTAAATATGAACTATAAAGAACTTACCCCTCAGTGGCATAGTAGGCAGGACTTGATTACTTTGAAGTTACTTATGGCATCTAATGCTGCCATTTTCTGATTTGTTTTGGAAATAGTAAGATAATAGTTTTAATTTTACTATCTCATCATCATCACCATCAACCATTGTCAATCCACTTCATGATAAAGATCTCTCCAAGTTTAATCCATCTTTGATCTTTAGCTTCTCTTCTCCACATCACCCTTGCACACTTTCTTATTTCATCCATCCATTTCACAATCTACAATCAAATAAATGCAAAACTGACAAAATATTGGTGTGAGTAACTGAGCTAAGAAAAGATAAAGGACTATCAATGCCTTTCTAGAGATCCCCAAACAAAGTACTCTGTAATTATGTATACAACAGTTATTGTATATTTTATGTGCATTATTACAAAATTATATTATGAGATATTATTTTATATAACACTATGTTTTCATACTGTAACAGTGACATTAGCAATTAAGCCAGCGCACATTTATAATTTATCTTTAAAGGACATGTGCATTAGCTTACTTGCTAATATCAAAATTATAGTATATTTTGTGATGAAAAATAATGTAACCTTTTTTACTATAACTTATATTATCAATTATTTATTAATAAAATTTAATTAGCAATACCAAATAAATTATTTTTATTTATATATATATATTAGTACTTCATAAAAATAAGTTCACAATTAATGAGTTATTTAAAAAATATATAACATAAGTAATCAGATAAAATCTAAATGTAAGTTAGCACAAAAATTGTATTTGTTATTATTGTTAAAGATTATTATATTTTTATTTTATTTTAAGATTGAATATAAATATAATAAATTTTTATTATTATTTAAAATACAAAATAAGTTAATTTTTGCTTATAGCAGTAACATGATATAAGAATATGAATAGATTAAATTTGAAGAAAATAGCATTAAGCATATATAAATATTGTAGGGATGTACTTTACATATTTCTAGTAGTTAACAAGATTGAATTTTATTTAAAAGTTAGTTAAAATTTCAGAAAGATTTTCATGAAAGTTTGAGAAAAGGAAAAGAACAAAAGAAAATGGGAGGGGAAAAGATTTTGGTAATAAATAATAATTAAAGGAAAAACGATTAGCTTTGTTAGTTTTAAATTAATAAAATAAATCTCTCGTTTTGTCTTGTAATAGGGAATGTGGGTGTCTATAAATAATAGTTAAAAGAAAGGAATTTTTTAATGATAAAATAGAAAGCTAATGCAATGCAGATAAAAGAACTGAAAACTTAAAATCAAAACAATGGAAATAGTCTTGCATTGGTGGTCGAGAGGTCAGCGCGACTGCCTTGCACTTGCAGGCAGTTGCCGGGGTTGTGGGTTCGCGTCCCGGCTGATGCTATGACACTTAAAAAACAATGGAAATAATTAACAAACAAAGGGACTAAGTACTACTGTTTGATTAAAATAAAAAAAACCAATGGAAGGACTAGAATGAAGTTTGAACTCTTAAATAAAAGGAATGAAAGCCCCATAGGATTGCATCAGATTGTTCAATCGATCCTCAGATAAGGAACACTAGCTATAAAAGGGAGATTTTGTATTGTTAGATTATTCAGGCTTTCATAAAATAAAACTCATTAAAAGTTATTAATTATTCAGAATTCTTTAAAATTGATCTAAATATATTGAAATATCTCAGAATGAACATCCTATTATCTAGAATGCATTGCTGAACCCATCTGATCTTATGGCTGGCCTCAACCTCTCTGCAATAACATCAGCAGTTAGTTTGAGGGAGAAATCATGTTTGTGTAAAACTGGAAATCATCAGAGTGTCCATGCTAAGATCCGCAAGTAAACTCTTATACATTCCAACTGATTGGAATCAGGAGAATCAGCAAAAGCTATGTTACCTTATTTATGTGTTCAAATCCTAGATAAACATTCATTTTGTCTTCAAATATTAAACATTTCAAGAACTATAATTTAAATTTAACCAAATATAGAACTATAAATGACCTATCTACAGGCATTAGCTTAGCTTTCATAGTAAGACCTTTAAATCAAAACCTCGTTAGTTATGTGTGTGCATTATATAATTAAATGTGTTTTATTTTATTTATTATTTAAATGTATATGTGTGTAATTTTAACATATTAAATGTATACTTTAATATAATGTGTGTATGTGTTTATTATAAGGCAAGAACGAGCATTTAAGGAAAGCTGGAAATAAATATTTTAATTATTGTTAAGTAAGGTTGAAAGTAAGGGAGTGATTTATGCCATAGAATTTATAATGTATAAGTATTCTATTGGTCAAATATTTGTGACATGAATATTGAGAATAGATATTTATAGTATAGGCAGAGAATTGAGAATAGCTAAAATTCAATGAGCTAGCTGGGGAAGTCAGGTACTAAATTCGTAGCTGGTTGAGCAAACACATTAGTTACCCTTGTAATTAACTGACGTCTAAAGGTTTTTATAATTTAGTAGCAGAGAGTTAATATTATTGGTAGCTTGCTACTAGTGATATTATTATCTCTACCTGAAAGATCGGAAGCCTTCAAAGATAGTAACAGAAACTAAACAAAAGGGATAGAATAAATAAATCTAAAAGAAATTAGATGTTTCCCTCACTTTGTTGACAAATAAAAGAAGGCGGGTGGTGTAATATATATATATATATAATATTTTTAAAATTTAGAAGGCGGGTGGTGTAATATATATATATATATAATATTTTTAAAATTTAGTTGTTAGAATAATCTTAGATTTTCTCCTGATAAAGTATAGTGTGTATGTTTTATGATGTGATGAATCAATATTATTGTTTTTTTATAAAGTATTTGATGGACAAAAATGTCATGTAAATATGTTTGCAGTAGTCTAAATGAGCATATATCAAAAAGAATGTTGCACTGACATTAAAAATAGATAATTAAGATTGATTCCATGTGATTTAGATGGTGTTGAAGAAAAGCAATCATAAGATTAAGGAACAAAAAAAAAATCCTAGCCGTAGACAAATCCCCCTTACTATGCAGTTGAGGATATTAATCTTTATTATGTTTTAATTTACAAACACATATAGAAGTTTCGAGATGTTCCTTAATATACATAACATACAAAAATATAGTCATTGAATTTTGGCTAAAAGTCTTCCCTCATGTAAAAAAAAAGAATTAGATGAAAAAAGATTAATGAATTTTGAAATAGATTTATTATGAAAAAATATCAGATATTGAAGTAAAGCTATCGTCCCAGACATTAGTTAGAAGTATAAAATGGTTTTAAAATCTTTCTCCCATTATATATCATATATGTGCATTGTTGATATTGTGCATGAAGAGAAACACTAATACTAAACAAAATTCTGTCTCATACCCACAAAAAGAATTTCAGTCACATACATCATACAAATTAATCATCAGTACTTATTAAGAATAATTATTTAGGCACCAGAATTAGAATTTGTTTTAAAAAATAAAAGCAACATTCATCAATTTTAAGATAATATAACATTTATTAGAGAATATTAGCAGAATGGCTATAAGGTTTGACCATTAACAGGGCTATTTAATTCAGAGATGATTGCTCTTTTATGGTTATATATAATAATATTTTTGTAGGTTTTTAAAAAAAAATAATACCAAAACTGCAAATTAATATGCATTGATTTATTAATTGAAGGAAATCTGATATAAATCTATATGTTTGAAATTAAAGGTTAATATCAATATATATATGTTTAGTCCAGACTTTACATGTTTACTCCTGTTTTTATGTGTTTAATGGGTTTTAATTCTTTGTTTTCCTGTTTCCACAACATTTGTGATATTAATTGAAAAAAAATTTGGAATAACAAAAATTAGATATTTTGCATCATTTAGTAAATATTTCTGATTATTTTACACAATGATTGTGTAATAATTATTTAAAACTAAAACAATATCCATTTATATTTTGTTTTTATTCATATATATCTTAGTTTTAAAAATAAAAGCTAACAAATTTGCCTGCAATTCTAATAAAGAAAATTATGATTGCTATGTGAATCATGCCTTATGACTCTGATAATGTAACACTTATTTATATAATGTTAAGATCCTTGAAATATTTTAAAAATTATAAAGCAATTTTGATATTTAAAGCAGAATTTATAGATTTATTAGAAATTAATATTTTGTTGATTGTGTTTTAAAATAAATTTCAGTTTAAAAAAAAAAGTACTTTTTTTGTAATATCTCATTTAGATTTTTTTCTGCCTACTATTGAATAACAAAATTATCCTTTGGTTTCATTATGTACTCATTTTTTAATATTTGCAAATATCAAATATGAATTTTTAGAATGGTTTCATTATAAATTTAAATTTCTAAGAAATCATGTCCAATTTATTTATTTTAGTATACAATAAAGGCTTTATATTGAAATCAAAGTTGAACATTTATAAAAACTATCACCAGACCTAACACTAGAAAATATCAACATATTAGAGGGTAAGATAATGATCAATGTATATCTATAAGAATAATAAAAGAAACTTACAAATATTTTAAAATATTAAAAAAACAACATCAGTATTTTGTATGTCAATAGAGTAAAAAAAGATATAGAAGGAAAGAAAAATGAAAATAAAATGTCAATTTTAAATATGTTTTATATTTATCATATAATTATTTTGTTATTGTTAATAAAATTATTTGTTCAATGATTGACATTTGATTTAATCAATTTTATTTAGAAATAAGTTTAGAAAGAATTATGCTCATAAAAAAATAATATAGAAGAATCTTTACCTTTCTTTGATTAAAAAAAAAATTAAAAAAGAGAACTATGTAGAGAGCAGGTCCTTCAGCATGATAAATGAATGGTCATGTAGATAGTTTTGGTTTTGTGATACTCATCGAAAAATATATGTATAAGATATTTTGTTTTTATTTAATATTTGTTTACTCAGATGTCTGTTATAGATACTTTAAATAGAAAAAAAAGTTGTATATGCATAAATATAAAGTAATAGAGTAATTTTTTGATCTATCCTATTCTTCATTTTATAGATCTATTGGTGACAAATGAATATAATGATTAATTATTGACTATATAATACCCAAATCTCCATTTTTGATGAAGCTCAGAAGTTGTAAAAATTCATTTGCTTATTTATCTAATAAAATAAGTATTTTACTAGCAATGTGATGAGTTAAGTCACTCCTTGTATTCCATTTTATACTCTACTTCTTCTATTCATGTATTTTAAATAAAAATAAGTTTGAATCACTACACATATTGATTTTTAATTTGTATCTTCAAATGTGCATTCTGGAAAAATCAGTCCCAGAATAGATTTGGATATTTTTTGAGCTTCTGCCTCTGGAAATAAATTATATCTCTTGAGAGGAATAAAAAGGACATAGCTTCAAAAAATCCTTAACATATTTACTTTTTCTTATTTTAGCATTATCAAACTGGAACTATAAATACTGGCTACTGAGAAATAAAATCCCTTCAAAATACATAAGATTTAATTTAAAATTTCATTACCAATATATAGTATAATAAGAATTACATTATCTTGAGAGAATGAGCATCAAAAATATACTTTTTTTCAGTTAAAAGATTTTCCAAATTTAAAATAGAAGCATAATTACGTGTATTTTTTTTTTTCGAAAATAAGTCAGGGATCAAATACGTGATTGATCCTGGAGAGAAAAAAGAACTTCAGATTGAAATCGATAGCTGGAATATTGGATGATTGACTCAAAATTGAAAAAGAGAAAGCTAAATATATACTGATAGAATTAAGAAATAATTATTGATTACTATTTTATAAGTTTCAATAAAAAGTGAGACAATGAAATCATTAAAGAAGTGGCATTACTATAAATCAGAAATAGCGAAATAATTGGACAGATATAGACTGTAGCTAATACAAAGCACAGACATAAACAAATGTATATATATATAAAATTGAAGTAAAGTTTTGGAAAAGGCAAAAATAAATACATCAATTCCTTATAAAAGAAATGCATGAAACTCTTATTTTTTTTTTTTTAAATATATATTTTAAAAAGAGATAAGAAATAAATAATTAGTTGCCTGAAGAGAAAAGGCCTCTCCAACAGTTCATCTTAAAGGAATACTGAAGGAGAAAATAGTACTCATCAAATTTAATAATTCATGAATAATTAGCATCTACATTTTTTATTATTGTTATATATACTCAGTAATGTTAATTAAATATACTTTTCCAAGATAATGTTGGATGCTTAGTTTGATTACATGTAGTCCAGTTATTTGAAAAAAAAAATTCTAAGCTATTAAAAAGAATTGCACTTGGTGCAGATTCAAACTCATTCTTGTAGAAATGATTGGCAGATGTGATACTCCTTCAAATATAAGATCCTTTCACTTATCGTATATTTTGCAAACCCCACGGGGAAAATGTAATAAAAAAAATGTTTGCCTTTACAAACCAACATAAATTGCTGCAATTTTTGTAAAGACTAATCCATCGTCATAAAACACTTTTTTTTCGTAGAAATCGTCCGGATGATGTGTCAGTGATATTTATCTGGAATAAGAAGATAATAAAAGCTGTTGCAATGATTTCTAACATTCTATGAAAAGGATTGTCAATATATAGTTTTTCATGTGTGGGAGTGTTTTTTACAATAACTTCCTTTTTATTTTTGAGACTTTATTTAATTCTTAATTTAGTCATCAAAGTTTTTACTGCAATATATATAATCTTTATTAAAACATCCAAATTTGTTATAAACTAAAATTTTGCTTTTGTACTATAACAATAAAAGAAGAGTACTATAAAAAATAATTGTAAAATGATGACAAATGCGGGACAGAATTTGTTAACAACCGCAGGTCTTCTCTTCTCTATTTTTCTTAACTATTTCTTTATGTATGAACATAAGATAGCAATTTTATTGGAAGTTAGGTTATTTAAATACTGTTTTACTTCTTTCTTTTTTTATTTATTTAGAGTTGAGTAGAAATAGCCGGATATCGGAGATAACGCAGTAATAGCTTTTTCATTTTTTACATAATTTTATTTTATTTCTTATTTTAAACGTTAACTTTTAAAATGTGGAAAAGACAAAGTCATCATCATCATCATCATCATCATCATCATCATAATAGGTTAATGAATAAGTAAACAAATCTTTTTCATTAATAGGAATAAAGATTTTATCAATATTATGCTTCATATCTCTTTTATCAATACTATAAAAGAGTTTTAATTATTTATTTTCCTTAATTACTTTTTAATTAGTTGAGACAACGTTTCGTCTGAAACTTAGATTAATTTTGTAAAGAGCTTAGATGTTTTGACTACTTTTTTTTTTTTTTTTTGAAGTCTTATTATCAGAATAATATTATGCAAGATTTTAAAATAAAATTCATTAACTATTATATATAAATTAATATTAATTTATTTATATCTATTGTTCATAAATGAGATAAACAATAATATCTTTCTATTTAATTTACTACGATTTTTTTCCTCAGGCTAACATCTATTTGTCAATATATGTGAAAGTCCTCTTGATATAAAGATTAGTTTATTATGTTCATTAATTGGGATTTAAATTTACACCAGATAAAACGTGGATTAAAACAGTCATCAATTATAAATTTGTAAATAGGATAACATGTTTTTTATTACTATTTATAAATTTGGTTGTACTTTGGATAATATTTTAGTAAAATAAAAATTAAGATGTTTACATTGTTTTTTTAATTTCAATTTTTATTTTACTTCTTTTCTTCTATTTATTTATTTTTATCAAAAATAATATTCAAGTATTAGTTTTAATTGTCTTTAATTTACATAAAGCAGAAAAACATACCATATTTTGAAATATCTTACAGTTTATGTCATTGATTCTGTTTCAGTTCACATTATTTTTATATAATTAGAAATAGTATACTTATTTCTTTGTTGAAATAATATGTACAAATGCATACTATACATTTCTGTTTCATTATATTTTTTATAGTAAGAGTTTATGTATATATTAAATGTTGTCTTCCAAAAATAATGTATATTCATCTGTCCAAAGAAATTAATAAAAATAATAATTGTTTTATTAAATTAATCATCCATGAAAATATAAAATAGTATATATTTACTCTGAAAAATGATTATATTCATAATTTATATTTTAATCTTTCTGATTAACCTCTTTTTTGCTGATTATTTTATTGGCCAAGTGAGGTAAAAGTCTAAACTTTTAATTGGTCAATTCAAAATCTCAAGCATCAATTTACAAACTCAAGTGTCAAAATATATTGATCTTTTAATATTATATTCACTTTAGTTTCGTTTGTAAAAAGTATATTAATAATTTGTCAGATTATGAAAGTGAACGAAAGTTTTTCCAAAAATAAATTTTTATTTATAATTATAAAAATATTAAATAGTGGCAAATCTAAAATGAATGTTACTCACCAACCCAAAAGTTTTGCTGACATCAGTGATTTCTTTCCCAATTTTACCTTGCGAAAAAGTAAATAAGTTTTGCTAAAGTCTTAACTATTTTGCTAAAATAATTTTATTTTTAGCATATTTTATCAAAATAATTTATAATTTGTCAAAAAATACTTTTAAAATGGTCTAAAACATTCGTTTATCATTTTCAAAATGAAAGCAAAGAAATTTAGTTATTGACAACCATTTTCTTTGTTGTTGAAATTTAACAGCCACTCAGATTCAAGAAAAGACCACATTTTTCCTTTGTTAGACCTTAAACATCAGTTTTATTGATTTTTTTACTTGTAAATAATTCAAGAGAGGGCAGCATCTTATGGAACTTTTTTTAACCTTTAAAAATAATGCAAAATCTTAACCATAGTATTAAAAATGCCCGATTTAGAATGACTGGAAGCTGTCACATTTTTAGCTGTGACTAGCTAAAAATAGGTTAAAATATATTTTTTGTTTAAAAGTTAAATGAAATTGACTTTGATATAATTTTAATGCAGCACTATGTAAATATATAAATAAGTGTGACATTATATTTATTATATGAATACACATATATATCATTACTTGAATAAATCTAAAATTAATTCATTATATCAAAGAAAAAATATATTATTTGATAGGATTTCTGCTTTAGTAAATTAATTATTTTTCAGCTTTATATTTATAAAATTTAGGAAAGCTGGAATATGAATTTCGTAAAAAGATTGTTATTTACAAAATTTATGGTTTAATATTTGAACTAGCCGATAGGATTATGCCTTTCTTAAGAAATATTTATTGTAATTAAGATTTTAAAAAAATACTTGTTTATATTTAATATTTATTTACATATTTTATTAAATAATCTATTATTTACATATCGTTTAATATTGTTTTAAGAGAGTTGTTTGTTTAGATAATTCACAGTGGAAAATGAAAAGTTTATTATTATTAAAAGATGAATTTACAAGGAAATTTGATGAAATAATGTTCAATATTGAATGACATAGATGTAAAATAAATGGGTTAAAAATATCAATTATAAATGACAAAAAACGGTCACAAAAAAATGAAATTTGAAAAATACCAATTATATAAGACAAATAAAAAAGTTTAAAAAAGAAATTGAATTTACATTAACTTCATGGAATATTGTCTATTGCTTTGTTTAAAATTACCAATTAATACCAGGTTATAGCACTCCAGTTATTCAGCTTAAATTCACTATCTTGTGGCCATTTGTAGTGTTCATTTCCTGCTCTTATCTTTATTTGAAAAAAAAGCTGAGTCTACTGCATAATATATTACTTTTAATACTAATTCTGAAAATCAGAGTTAGAAAGCTGATTAATGTTATCTATGTAAAAAAAAAATGTTTTCAAATGAAAAAACTGTGACACAGTCAACAAATATATGTTATTACAAATGTCATTGGCTGACACAGGATCCACATGTAAAAGGTGCTTTAAAGCTTCTGAAAAACATAATTACAAAGTTGATTTAACCCTATTAAAAATAATTTCAAAATGAAAAAGCAAAAGTATAATAATGTTTTTTTTACAATAAATTGATTTTAGTTTTAAAAGAACTACATTAGCTATTACTAATATGGTAGAAAGCAGTGAGAATGGAACCTAATAAAAAAAATATTTTCAAGTGAAAAAACAAAAGTTAAGTGACTTATAAGATAAATTTATTTTTGCTTACATTTAAACTTTTAGTTAGGACAAAAATGAATCAAATAAATTTTAGATCATATTTTGATATTAAATGTTGCCATAGTAACCATAATACTGTTAGCCTGAGCTCAACTGCAGCACCAGCAAATCACTTTAGTTTTACAGGTATCTCAGATTATTAAAATATAAGAATTAGTAGACATAAATCATATATATATATATAGTGAAAATAGATGACCGAATAGCTCTCAGGATCATGACTCATAAATGCCTAAATACCAGACTTTGACATATACAAAAAAGATAGGCAGTTCTGGGTTACTACTGTCATAAATAGTCCAATGATGAGATAGACTGATATATGCTCACCTTCATGAGGCTATACCAAAGTCTTATGAAATAAATGGATCATAGTAGAAATGAATAAACATATTCTCTATAATCATTAATAAATCTCACCAACAGGTAGATATGATCCATTGCCCAATTGGTAATACAAAATGAAGGTCCACTGGGTCTGAAATAGAAAGGAATATTTCTGCATTTGCATGGATCATATTTAAAAGGGAACACAGCTATTCTATTTACTCTGAAACAAAAATGTGTCTGCTGGAGGAGTGAAACAAAATGAAGATCAAATTGGTCAACCCAGCAATACCAATTTATATAAAATAATGAGTAAATGGCCTTAAAATAAATAAATTTCTAAAATAAAATGTGAACAGTCATGCCATAAATTTATTACATGAGGACATCTATTATATATGCTAAATCATGGACTACACAGTTATTAAAATATTTTCTGATAAAATTATCCCTACTTAATTAGAGATCCAACTACAATGATAAAATATTAAATTGTATTAATTTTTTTTTAGAATTAAACTGTCATATCTACCGTATATATTTGTCCCTTTTACAACAGAAATGAAGTTTTAACTTTTAACTTGTAACATTAAATTTTATTTTTAAAACTGAAGATTGTTTATAAATCACCTGTATACAATATACATAATACAGTTGTCCCTTCTAAAAGAAAATAAATATTTAATTTTTATTTTGTTAAACTCTGTTTTAGTAAAAAAATATTTTATGAAACATTCATAATTGAGTTAATGGCTCGGCTTATGTATTTGAAATAATTGATTTTGAATAGATAAGTTTAAATAGAAAATAATAAAAAAACAAATTAGAATCAGTGAGGAAAGATTTAAATGTCTTGATTTGATGAAATTACTGGATTTCGTTTAGATGATGTCAAATATTTTAGTCATTAAAATATTTTACTAATATTACCTCCATCTGATTCTTAACCAATAAGTCTAACAGATTTAAGAAGGATTGAGTATATATTGCCATAGTTGATCTTACTTAATGTGTACAATTAATTAAGTGTGCATTATAATATAAGAAAACATATTAATAATCCAATAAGAATATTTATATAGTACTAAAAGAAAACACAGTTTAATGAATAGTTAATAAATAAACTGTGGAAGCAAAGAAAATACAATATTAAATAGGCTTTAATTGTTTGCCAGTAAATTTAAATTTATAAAGTTAAAATAATCACTATTTTACCAGACCTTTGAAGAATTTTGATAGATAGTCAAATACTATACTGAACTCTTTGGTATAGTTCATTGATCCTATTGGATAGGGTTCTTGGATATTTTCTGTCTGGTCCCTACTGTGACATTATAATAAGAGCTTTCTATTGACTATGACATCATAGTACGTCAGCAACTTAGATCATCAATTGCAGGCAGGGACTTTAGTTGCATCACATTTTATAGTATCAGGGTACTCCATTCTCAGATTCTTAAAGATGATCAGAGAAATTGAGGTAGTCTACTCAATGATCATGGTGTGATATAATTTAATAGATTAAAAAAAATTTACAAGAATTTTATGAGCTCTACAAGAAGTAACACTCTTTCTTTTTCCTTATATATATATATATATATATATATATATATATATATATATATATATATATATATATATATATATATATATATATATATATATATATATATATCCCTCAAAAACAAAGAGATCTGGATGTTTTCCAAATTGATTAATTAATTTTAAACTTAAAGACAGACAGACAGACAGATAGATAGATGGATGGATGGATGGATAGATAGATAGATAAATAGATAGATAGATAGATAGAAATTTTTCCAGTATTTAATATGTTATAATCAAGATTAATACTCCATCACTGCTTTATTAAACAAAAGAAATACTCTTAATCCAAAGCACAAGGTAAAACTTTTGGTGAAAAGATCAATCTATCTTTACTCTCCCATCTTAATTCCTTTACAGAGACTAGTCTAAAGCACCTTGGAAAGAAAACATGAAGATCTTAAGTCATCTATATTATTTTTTAAAGCTATATTTCAAATTGCTTTATATTATTTTATTTGACATTGGTGAATTTTTTCATTTTATAGTAGTATAAAGCAATTTGAAACATAGCTTTAAAAAGTAATATGGTCCATTTAAGATCTTCATGCTTTATTGACTTCTATAAAAAAATTGAAGTAAGAGAATAAAGATGAAATTATTTTTCTCTCAAAATGCTTTAACTTATGCTTTGGACTGAGAGTATTTCATTTATTTAATAAACCAATGTTGAAGTATAAATCATATATATATATATATATATATATATATATATATATATATATATATATATATATATGTGTGTGTATATGTATGTGTGTGTAAATTTGAAATATAATAACTTTCCTGAAAAGTAAAAATAAATCAAGTCTTTATCAGAATGAGTTAAATATACTAAATGAAAGATTTTTTGTAAATTTACAAAAATAAACATAAAATTCAAATGGAAGATACTGTATAATAATATAAATAATTTTTTCCAGCTATGATCTAACAAATAGCAAAATCACTTAAACTGAAACACAACCTGAAACAATATGTTCTAGAATATATATAAAAAAAAACTTCCTGAGACAATTTAAACTGAAAATTTGCCATTTTTATCTTAAAATTCAAGTTATTGTAAAAAGTAGAGTTCTGATATAAATAGTATACAGGTGTTACAACTTCTTTGAAATCTCACACAAAATTAATCCTCTATAGTAATGATTTGTCTCTATTGCAAAGATATGTGTATCTTAAATTAAATATTTTTACAAATTTACAAATGTAAATATGAAATGTAAATAAAAAAAAATATTGCAATAGTCTATTTCAATTTTCAGCTATGATGTAACTATAGTCACAATCGATTAAATCTGGAGAACAAAGTAAAATTATGAGATCTGGCAAATAATATACAATTTGTTTGAGTTACCTTAAACTAAAAAAATAGATCACTACCTCAATATATTGGAAACCGATACAAATCTTTAATTTAATTAATATAAGTAATTCATTGCAAAGGAGGCTTATTTTTTTGTGAATTTGCAAGGAAGTTATTATATATGTCTTACTACCATCTCTTACAACAACCTAAATTTTAAGCGAGAATGGTCTTCTTTTAATTTAAATTAACTCAGGCAAGTTATATTGTTATTTTTTAAATCATATTGTTAAAGCACATTTTAATTGTTGTTGCCGTGGTTACATCATAACAAAAAAATATAACTAATCTATTGCATGGAAATTCCCATTTATATTTAAACTTTACATGCATATGTCAGTGAAACTTTTAATTTAATATATAAATAATGTTGCATAAATCTTTCATTTTTATTGTAAATATATTTAGACTAAAAAATAATTTTTTATATGCTTAAATTAAATTACTGATTTTTTTTCTCTCCCTAGACTTTTTTTTATTTTTAAAAAGTCTCTTTTTTCTCTCACTCACTATTTGCTAAGTTATTTTCATTACATTATCCATGAAATAAAAAATGAAAAAATAGTTTAATTATTTTCCATAACAACGCACTATAATTTTTCTAATACGCTAAAGATTTAATTTGTATAAAATTAAATTAAGAACGCTATAAATAATGAGAGAATATCTTTTCAATTTCATTACATATATAAATGTGTGTAAATGTGTTTATTTGTTAATTATCAATTGATATATATATAAAGAGAGAGGGAGAGAGAAAGACTCAGAAAATGAAAAAGTTTGAGAAGAGGATATTTACCTATATATTATAAAAATGTTTTCAGTGTAGCTATTTAAAAGCCACATTTGCAATTAGCAATTTAGAACGCTTCAAATCTAAATGAAATTACATTTAAAGCAAAGAGTAATTTTGGTGGTGGAAGATGATAATATTTAGTGTTTTGTTTACTTTAGTATTTATACATATTCATTTCATAGAAAAAATATATACTCCCATAAATATATACATTATTTACATAATAGTATATGTATGAAACTGACTGCAAATACACTGATGCTATAAACTCAAGAGAAAATAACAGTAAATATATTTACGCTATAAATTGAACTAGTGACAATCACACTTATAGTCAGACTACCTTTCTAGTTCGGAATTCATTTATTTTCAGCTTTCAACTCACTTGAAAAAGGTAATTTCATATATGTATAGAAGGAGATTGACTGAAATTTTTATACTGAAAGATTAAAGATAGTTTATAATATGATAAATTTTAAATGATTTCACACACAAATATTTATTTATGTTTAATATACATATATAAGATGTTGTTTAAATAAAAAATGTGTAACATTTATTCATAATGAATTAAATAAAAACAAATTGATGTTTTTCTAAAAAAATTCAGATTAACCCTCTTGCATTCTGATAGTTTCTCTTGTTTTATCTAGTGAGAGTATAAGAAAAGCTCAATCTTTAGGCTTTTGTAAAACTTTATTTTATACTAAAACTTAATAAATGAGACATGATTTCCTTTTAATTTAATTCTATAAGTGAATAATATTCTAAAAAATCACATTTTACTACTTTAAATATTTATAACCTAACCTGTAAATATGTCAATGTATTATAAACATCACTATAGATATTTATGTAAACAAACATCCTAAAAATTACTGAATTCTTTTTTTTTTAATTTCAATAAATGAAGGGTATATTTATGATTATTGTACTAAACAAATAAATAAATTGATAATTTACCTGTCTATTTGTTTATAATAATCAACCAATTAGTGTGTATAAATAACCAAAAATACTTTATAAAAAAGCAAAAAAAATCAATTTAAATTGTAGTCATATTTATATATTGGACTCTTTTTTCATTATCTAATATTAAGTATTGAATGTCTTTAAAAAAATTGACCTTTATTTAAATTTTCTAATTACATTTAACCGTTAGTAATCTGTGTGTTATTATTAACAATTGAATGTAATTGGAAAATTTTAATGAAGTTAATACTTTTAAAGACATTTAATACTTATTATTATATGATAGATATAATTTAATATATAAACACAATTATAATACTATCATGAAAAACCTTTAGGAAAACATTTTAAATTATACTTAAAAATCTTTACATAATAATTAGATCCTAAAGATGTGAACACATTCTGAACATTATTTTTTCTATCAAAAAACCAAAGTGGAAATCTTTTAATTTGAGCCACATTTTATAAAATTCTGATTTCTTCAGATTTGTTTAACTTTAATATCAATAACAGTATTATCATAAAATTTACTTTTTAAAGAAATTGGTGATTCATTATTATGTAACCCTTTCATACTACAATAGCATTATTGGTAAATTGAAATAAAGTTGCAAAATTTGATTTGTATAATTACAGAATCAGCACTAAAAATATATTTATTGTTTAAAACTATATTTGTTTTAGTTTAGTTTCCAAAATGCAAATTAATAATTTGTTAGAATATTAATGCAAAACAAAATTTTTAAAGCATAAAATTCTATTTATAATTGACAAAACTAATTTATAGAAGTAAACACAAAATGCATGTTTGCCATCTAATTATAAATTTGAGCAGTGCATTATTGTCAATTTGCATTCATTTTAAAGTAAATATTTTCAACTAAAATCTGAATTATTCTTCTGAAATACATAATATTTAACAAATATCTTGTGAAAACACTAGTAAATGTATAAAAAAGGTTATGAAATGTATGTTTAATCATTGAAAATCAAAACAAAAAATAAAGCTATCAATATCTCTGAGATGTGCTCTCTTGTGGAAAGAACAAAAAACAATCAATCAGCACCATAAAAATATAGGGTTTATATTAATTTTACAATGCTAAATTTAAATGTAAAAAAATCTAAAGTTGGCAGCATTATTCAGTACAGATTTCTAAATAAAATAATGATCAATTGTCAAAATAACATTAAAATAGGAGTTAGAGAGTGAGTTAAAGCCATCAACACATGGAAAATGAACTAATGTAGTTCATTTATAGAAAAGATTGTGGTAAAATTAATACTATAGTACAACAGTATCTCTTTTAAATTTTAAATAATTTTCAATTAAAGTGAGAGTTTACAGATTAAAGCTTAAAATGGATGTTTAACATTTTTATATATTTAGTCTTCAGTGTAAATAAAAATTTTGCCAAAGTTAAACTATATTTTAGTATAATTAACTAATAAAATTAATGAAAGTCTTTTAAAAGTGATAAAATTATTAAAATTATATTGAGAAATAAAAAAAACTTTTATTTTTTATTTTTTGCTGTTTTTTACATAAATTATCAATACTTCATAAAATATTAATTGTAAAAATAAAATATATTTAAAATGCATTATTAATATTTATACATAAAAAAATAAAAAGATATTACCTGTTTTGAAATGCAGCCTCTTAAACATTTATTCACAGAGGGCATAGCTGAAAATTTATTGTTTGAGGTGATTTGATATTATATACATGTATATGTAAATAGAGGGACTTGAACTCAGGATTTTTCAGTTTATTTATTCTTTACTCTACCTCAGGCAACTGATACACATGACACATACATGTGACATAGATACATCATTCCTAAAATAAATATTTTGTGCAGAACCAGCACTTATTTGTTGGATCAGATCATAATCTCTCACACATATCTACAACCCTTGCTTGGTTTGTATTATAATAAGAACTCGTCAAACATTAGTGGACCGATTTCAATCTTCTCACCCTTTCAACTATTTAACCATCCATTTTATTGAAAAATTCATGTTGAAACACACAAAACCCTTCTTGGAAATGACATTATATTCATAGTGACTTTTATCAATATACATGGAGATATAATGTCTGATATTATGAGAGGTTAGATTGACATAATATCTACATGGGTGTGACTATAATATCAGATCTAACAAGGCCTTTGAGCAGTCCATCATCAGTTTTTCAATGAAATGGATGGTTGAATAGTTAGAAGAGTGAGAAAATTGAAGTCTATCCAATAAAGTTTGAGGAATTTCTATCTTAATATAAACTGATCACTGATTCTATACATGTTTAGGATATTATGATCTGCCTAAATTATGAGTGTTGGTTTTGCATGAAATACATATATTGGGAATCATGTATATGTGTGATCATATGTTTCAGTTGTTTGAGATAGAGTGTAGGATGAATAGACTAAAAATCCTGAGTTTAAATCCCTCTATTTACATATATAAGAAACATTCCGTATAAGAAAATTACACACTGCTTTAGAATTATATATATGTATAAACCAAAAATAGCTTTCAAAATAAATAAAAACTATCCTTTAGTCTTTATGAACATAATTATAAAGCCTTTTACTGAATTATGCTAAGAATAATCTAATTTTAGTTGTAATTACTTCCTGATTATATTTGTCAAAACAAAAATTAAAATATAGAGTTATTACTTTAAAAAAATGAATCATTAAACCAAATCTATACTAGACAAGTAATTGATAATTTGGGATGGGATTATTGTAATATTGGCGTGACATATAGTGCCACTCTGAATCTGGACTAAAACAAATTTATATAGAGATAATGTTAAAACAATAAGACTTTGTTTGATTTACGATAGATGTCATTTATTATATCTAATCTATAGATACATATAATTTCTTATTATCAATTCATCTGAAAATAAGAACTAATATAACAAATTATATATTCCCACAAAATCCTTTAATTTTATTTTATACAACATGTAGTTGGAGTATTTTCACCTTAATGTAACATTTTATTAATATTTAGCAAATGCTATTTTTATAAAATTTACTTTTAATGGTGTTTTACATAAAATGTTGATAAAATAATATGTAAAATATCACAAAATGTTTTAGTACATGTGCATATTATACTTTCATTAAAAACATGAAAATCATAAAATCTTCCATAAAACCTGTGGTTAATAGCTATATGAATAATGGGCTACTATACTATGAAGATTTATCAATAATCTTTTTTTCTTCAAAAGGTAGTACTTATTAGACAAATGAAATACAGTGTGATAAGTGTTACTTTTTTGTGTTATTCTTACATAAAAAATAGATGAATATTTCATAAATTGATCAATAATTATATGAATCAATGTCATCAGCTATAAAATACTTATTATAAGGATTGCTTCAAATTTTATTATGAAAGAAAGTTTAAGAAAAGTTTTGATGAAGCTTTAAATATCGAGATGCTTAATATAATAATGTTCATTAATTAAAAAGTAATGACAAACTATAATCAACTGCTATTTTTTACAATTGTAGTTAGTAACTTATTACTTCATTATTTTAATATACCTTCAGTTAATGAATTTAAAATATTTCCAACAGTAGCAAATATGTCTTAATGTTTATTTTTTACTCAATAAAATATTTTAAAAAATAAACAAACATATTTTGTTTTTTAATGTAATAATATTTTTAATAGATCTCTCATACTAGCATTTTTTAAAAAGACATTGCCAAAGAATTTAAAAAAAATCATATGAATAGGTTTCAACTTAGATACAATTAAGTTTTTTCAAAGGTAATATTTAATGCATAATTGAATTGGATTCAGAACAGCTTTATTTTAAAAATTACTGTCTGAAAATGTAAAGGACAACATTTTGATCATGCGTCTGACAATTTTTTATTGATAATTTTTAAAATACTTTGTTGTAATAAAGTACTTTTATTTTATAATAGAAATTTTTTTTTTTTTGCATTAAAAGTAGAAGCTAAGTAAGAATTAGTTAATATGATTTTAAGTAATGAAAAAAAGCGTAAGATGTAATTTTCAAAATAAATCATCTTAAAAGTTGAATGATAACAGTTTAAATTTGTTTCAGAATCATTAATGTCTATATAACTAATAAATTGTTTTATTTTTTACTATGAAAACAAAATAAGTTTATTACTGTATTGAACCTATAACTTCAAACTGCTCAGTTACAGGAATATTAAATTATCTATCAAAAGGTACTTAGAGATGTCTATATTTAAATGATAGAATTTTATCATTATCATAGCAGTTCCCATTGCATTCTAATTCCTTAATATAACTTATTTTAGCATTCAAATTCAAAATTGTATCATAAAACAATGAAGGTTGAACATCATTAAGATTCTAAATAATAAGTATTAACTATATAAATCCTGATTATATATAATATTGAGATCTTTTAATTTTGTGTTTGTAATGTTTAACTAACCAATCAATCAAATAAGCAAAAATATTCACTAACAATATTTGACCTTACATTAAAAGCAAAACTTAATTAGCTTACCAATGATAATTGTTTTGTTATCAGTTGGAAGTGAGTTAAAGCATACTTCAACACAGGAGGGGTACCAAAAAAACCAGTAATTACTCTCTGATGGGTGGATCCATTACAATAAGTGCTTCCACTACTATAAGTCTCTTGCAAGGTCCAGTCTTCTGAGCAGCAGCATCAAGTGAATTCATGGAACTACATACTTATTTTTTGTTAAATGTATAAATTGACATGAAAATTATTTTCTATTAGGGAAAATAGCAGGAGAAACAAGTGTAATGCTTGAAACAACTTATAACCAAACTGCTCTGAGCAAAACACAAGTTTGCATGTTTTAACAGATGAATTTGAACTCATCACATCCCAAAAAAGTGTGATGAGTATAGACCAATGTCAAGATGAGGCTAATTTTGGTTTGATGCAAACAAAATTATTCCCTTAGAATTCATTTGTAATGATAAAGTAATTTACTTACAAGTTCAGAAAAATTTCCTGATGCAGTGAGACAAAAAATGTCCCAATTTGTGATGAAATGGATGAGTATTGGCTTCATTATGATAATGTCTCAGAGCAGAAATCCTTGAGGGTGAAATATATTTTAACAAAAACAGAAAGACTCAGCTTATCCATTCACCATATTTAACTAATCTCACTCCATATAAATTATTTTTATTTCTCTGAATGAAAAAAATGCTTCAAAGAAAATCATTTTGTAGACAAGAAAAAAGTGAAGGAAAACGTTGGAGGAATTAAATGTCATCACCTTGCCATGGTTTCAGGACTTCTTTGAATGAAAAACCTGTTTAGACATGTGGTTTGCCTCACATAGACAATTCCTTGAAGAAAATTCAATTCGTAACATTTAAAATAAATATACAAGTTTATTACAAAATGTCCAGTATATTTTGGGTAATTTCTCTTAATGTGCAAAACCTTTTACATATGAATAGTAGACCCAAGACTGTTATGATCTCAAAGAGTGAAATGATTATATCATTTTACAATTTTAAACATTTAAATGTCACAATAAAGTAGATCAACTACATATTTTAAGAATTTTAAATATGCATATTTTTATATTGGAAAAAATAGTTACCCTCAAATATCATGTCCCCACAATTTTTTTGTTGGTAATACAATTCTAATTTGTGATGTAAATAGGCAGTATCCATTTAGATCACTTTTCAGTTACAATTTTAATTTAAAAAAGTCTTTCAATGATTTTAATTATTTATCACATTAAGATTTTAATTTTATCAATAATAACTAGGTGTTAGCATCTATTAGGAATTAGAATAAGCATTCTATTAAATACATTTTTATGCTTGTGCAGCATACACTTTTATTAATATCATAATAAAAGAAATGTCTATACTTTATTTGATAACTTTTTTTAATTTAAATACAAACATACTATATGTACTTCAGCGATGTAATTAGAAGGGATTTGAACTCAGACTTTTTAAGTTTCCTTCATCCAACCACTCCATCTTATACAACTCATACACATGATCACAAACATGTAAAAAAATATAAATAATCTCCAATATACATATTTTGTGCTGAACCAACACTCATCTCTTGATCTACCACACACATATATAATTAATAATCAGCTTATATTAAAGATAGAAAATCTTCAAACTTTAATGGACAGCCTCAACCTTCTCTACTCTATAACTCTTCAGCCATTCATATCAACCAATAGAATTTCTTAAATATAAAGAGAAGATAATAAAACTAAAAAAATAACGATTGTAAATCTCCCACATATTCTTACGATTTAATTAAGAAAGAATAAGTTCAAAGGAAACTACTTATTATTGTATTGAAATGTCAGTTATTTGGGTATTTTATTTTTACTATATTGAATCTTCTGAAAATAATACTATAAAATTATCATTTGTCCTTGAGAATATCAGAATTAAATCAAGCATATTTATTATATAATATATTTATTTTTATAAGATAAATATTGTTTTTTAAAGATGACAATTTCTCTTCACTTGCAATAATTAATTATAATATAAGAATAATTTACACTGTATTTAATTTATGGTTAACAAATAAAGTGAATACGTTATATCCAGTATAGCGATTAAATGTTTGATTACATAACTTCAAAGCTCAAATCAAGAGTGGGTATTCATTTCCACTTTACATTTTCTGACATGAGCAGAATCATTCATGGTTGTTGGAAGATGTTTGCTTCCATTTAATTTATATATGTATTTAAAAATAATATAGGTAAAGAAACCAACCAAGTATTTATTTTACCTAAGTTTATGATACAAATTTGTAGAAAATGAAAAAAGTCCTATTTGTGATTGATTAATATCACTTATCACCAAAGTCTGATCTCTAATTTTAATTTCATCATTTTTATATAAAAAGAAATTAGAGCTTGAAGAAGGTGGATTGAAACCAAAATGACACTATAAAAAGCACAGGAAGATCATTATGCTAATCTCTGAGTAATTTTAATATAAATCTTTAAAAAATGCATTTAATGAAATTTGTATGGGAATGTAATATTAAAAATATACAGAGGATAATGTTGAAATTATCATGACCACATATGTAAATAAACATTTATTTTTAGTGCTGTTTCTAATTGTAATCAATTTAATCAGCCATTTAAGCTATTGTTAAACATATTACATATGTTTAAGAGTTTCATTTGTGAGTGACGTCTAGTAAATTCTAGATAATTTCATTGGCATTGTTCATTCAGATATCGTAAACAGTGGTTTAAAGTGAGTAGTCTATCCTCACACTTTCACTTACAGTACTTAAGATTTGCCCATATATAAGCAGTTGGGTTGGATTGAATAAGTGGATTCATTTTATTCTTTCCTAAATACTATATCTTGTGTTGTAAGCGGAAGTACTCATTTATTATTATTTAACACTCGTGAAAAAGCACACAATAGCTTAAATGGCTGATTAAATTCATGACCACATAGAAATCTTATCATCTGAATATGGGAGAAGTCACATCTAGATAATAAAAAGATAATGGCTAGAAGACTACCTAAATATAAACAGTTCAAATATTTTACTCCTAGAAATTTGTATCTGAACTTTTATAATGATATGAATACTGAGATTGAATACTGGAACAGAAACATCTGAAGTTCTGTTTAGATTAATAAGTAGGTACACCAATACTCAATCTTATTCTCAAATAAAAAATAATGATTTTAGTGTTTTAAATATGCTTAATATGTCTTTGAATAATTTTGTGCTATACTGTGATTATACTGCATCAGAAAATGAAATGGTTAAGAAAGTTATTATTTATTGAAAGCAGTTTTGAAATACACCTGGTGATATTTATCAATATTTAAATCTGGTAAATAAGAATAAAAGGCAAAGTTAAACCCTAGTCATTTTCTTATAATTTCTAATGTTTATTTAAAAAATGGCTGCATTAACAATTCTGATCTTTGCAATTGAACTGCAAAGAGAAACAGACATGACAATATTTTCCAATGTTGCCAATCTTTTAAGCAATTTTCCAATCTTGCTTATTCTCTAGGTAAAAAAATAAGTGACTGATTTTTTATTGAATCCATTGTTGATGTAAGTGGCTAATCATTTAATGCATTTTTTCTACAAAACTCTTATCAATTGAATTTTTTTAGCTTGATTAGCAATTTACCAATTATTAGAAAAAAAATGATAAAAGGCTTTTTCTCTGCAAAAGATTATTTAATAGGACTTTTCTTATTATTATTTTATATCCAACTTTATTATATTATACAAATGTAATAATAAATAACCATAACTTTTTGTCTGTGATTGAAACAGAAGTAAATATTTCCCACTGAGTTATGTTTCTCTCTTCTGTTATTTTGACTTCACATAACTCAGTAGGAGATAGTTACTTCAGTTCAAATACATTTTATAAGGACACAATTAAAAAAAAATGGTACAATTTATTCAAGTGGAAATCAGTCTTTGATAATGTGCTATTTCTTAAATATTATAAATTTTTATGCACTCACCCACTGGTAAGACTTTAAAAAACTTAAGGGAATCACTTAAGTTTAGAGCATATCTTCTATACACACCAACCCTTACAGATCATGCTTAAATAAGATCTTGCGTCTATTGTATGCCTGATGTTAAAAACAAATATTCAATTGTACAAATCTATTTAACCCATCACAATAGAAAGACAATGTCTTATTTTTAACCACCTATGATTAGACAAACATGGCTTAAAAATGTAAATCTATTATTATAAAGTGCTGAAAACTTTGAAATTATTCAAATGGAAGTCAATCTCTGATAATGTGCTATTTTTTATATATTATAAATTTCCAAGCACTTTTCCACTGGTAAGAGTTTAACAAACTTAAGTGAATCACTTAAGTTTAGAGAATACATTATATATATATAGCAACTCTTACAAACCATGCTTAAATCAGGGCTTGAGTCTATTGTATGCCTGATGTTATAATCAAATATTCAATTGTACAAATATTTTTAACCCATCGAATAATTTTCAAAGTTTTCAGTGCTTTATAATAATAGATTTACATTTGTAAGTCATGTTTGTCTAATCATAGGTGGTTAAAAATAAGACATTGTCTTTCTCCTGTGTTGGGTTAAATAGATTTGTAAATTGAATATTTGCTTATAACATCAGGCACAGAATAGACTCAAGCCCTAATTTAAGCATGGTTTGTAAGAGTTGGTATATATAGA
>JAQFVV010000821.1:0-129674 GCA_028023455.1 Epiperipatus broadwayi | reverse complement strand
TTTAAGCATGGTTTGTAAGAGTTGGTATATATAGAATGTATGCTCTAAACTTAAGCGATTAATCTAAGTTTTTTAAACTCTTACCCAGGTGAGTGCTGGAAATTTATAATATTTAAGAAGTAATGCATTATGGGAGATTGACTTTCGTTTGAATAATTTCAAAGTTTTCAGCGCTTTGTAATAATAGATTTAAATATGGTAGAATTATTTTTGTAAATTATATTTTTAAGAAAACCAATCTTAGCATAAAAATTTAGGACAGTTGTGAAAACTAAAATTTCAGTATTTTGCACATAGTTCCTTTTGTAGTGATATTCAATATTCAAACGAATAATCAACTAGAAAAGCAATTTTATCTCGACAGCCTGTCTATGATTTAGACTTTTTTTTTTACTGAACAAAAATAAAACAAAAAGCTAATGAATCCTGTCGATTTTTCATATCCTAATCATGTTAATAAATTTAAATTCAGTATCAACCTTTTAAAATAAATTCCAAATTCTACACATTTTAATATATATAATTGGATACAATTTTACCTTTTTGTAAGGCTCGATGTAAGTTTGAAAATAAATAAACATAAAATATGATATATGAAAAAATTCAAGAATAAAAATATAAAAGACAATAAACAGCTTTATACATTTAAAAAGTAGGCAAAACTCTATATATTCAGTATTTTAAATTATATTGTATATGATTTTAAATAAAAGAAAAATGATTTAAACATTTAAGCAGTTCTTTTCTCTTTTGATTACTTTAGTTTATCATCCGGAAATTGTTTATGATGTTTTTATTTGTTAGTTGAACAGAAAAAAAAATATTTATAAACATTCTCTCTATCTGTGAATGACACTGATAATAACAGGAAGATGAATTAATTCAAAGTAAAAAAAAAGTGTTTGCCAGTAGTATAATTTCTTTTTAATGTTTCTATTCTCTTTATAAACAGCAATAGTTTAACCAAAATCATTTATCTTTATATAACTGGCAAATTAACCAAAGTATATATATTTTTAAAAAATAAATATTATTAAAATAAAATCAGTAAATAAAATTAGATCATTATAAGAGATATATTAAATATGTTAACATGTGGCAATAGACTCCAACTTGTTTATAATTCAAATAGAGTTGACATGTATATGTTCAGTAGCTAGTTTCATTAGTTAACATCGTGATAATATTAAAAATATTACATCAAAAGAGAAATATGCTATTTTGTTATGGCTATTAAGATTTTCGTTTAAAAATATTTAGAATGATATTTTCTATTTAAAAAAAGTGTTTGTAATTATCGTTTAATTGTTGCATTTTTTAGTGATGCCAGGTTATAAAAAAAGGTACACATATAGTTTAAATAACATATAAAAGACTTTTATTTATAGTTGATTTTAAGTGATTAAAGAGAAACTAATGAAAAGTTATCAATGCTTGTAAAAATTATACCAAGAAAACAACATTTTTAATAGAGTTATATCTTACTAATTAATTAATATACGTCCATCAACTGATTTGTGTCAAAGTTGTGAGGCAATAAGTTTGACACATCGATTAAACTGTAGTAATTGACTACCTATATATACTGAACAATAATAAAGATATGTTTAAATGATTGTGATCTGGTCCAACTGATAAATCCTGGTTCAATAGGAAATATGCACCTTGGGGATCATACACTTTTTCATGTCTTTGGTCATATGTTTATGATTACACCCCACCTATCCCATGAGATTTTAAAAATTGAATACAAACCCATCTCAACTTTTGTGAAAGAGGTGTACCAAATATTGCAGAAATATTATTTATATCTTACTAGTGTTACTTTCATAACAATTTCTAACAAATGAGGGGGGATCCAAAAATAACCAGAATCATTTTCTGGTAAGTGCACCTGCTGCTGCTATGTACATCTTGTGGGGGGGGGGATTTCTGCATCAATCTGCCAAATGACATTACCATGTAAATTCATGATTCCATGTAGCATATTTTTTTGTAAAGTGATATTTCACTTATTTGTCAATTTTTTAATGGCTGAAAAGTTGGAATAATGTAAAATTATGTTGTTGTTTTTTATGGGAAAACAGCAGGAAAAACAGTTCTAGTGTTTAAAACAGATTACAAAAAAAAAACTGTTCTGGGGAAAATACAAGTTTACATAGAAATGGTTTAATGAAAGTGTCAAAGCCACCATCTCCCAAAAAAGTGTGGGGAGTTAAGTCCAATGTTTAGTTAATACTGATTTTTTTTTTCCTTTTTGATACACGGGACATTTTTCTCTCAGAATTAGTTTATAATGGTTGGATCTTTTATCTATAAGTTATAAAGTGTTTGTGTAATGTGATAAAATGTAAATATCTTATTTTGTGATAATGAAAAGTGTTAACTTCACCATGGCAATGCCTCTGCACAGGCTGTCTTGATAATTAAATTTAGCATGATCCAGATTATCTATTCATCATATTCACTCAATCTCTAACTATGTGACTTCTTTTTATTCTCTTTAATGAAAAAATATATCAAGTTGTTTTCTTTTGAAGACTTACTAGTGGGAAAGAAAAAAAAATCATGTCATATTAAGTAGCTTCACTTCCTAAGTGTTTTCAGGCTACTTCAAAAAGTAAAAAAAAAACATAATTAAACTAATGATGTATTATGTTAAATATACAGTCTTTGAAGAAGATTAAATTTATAACACTTAAAAATAAATGAACATTTTTATTATAAAATTCCAGTTACTTTTAGGTACCCTTCATATTTTATGAATTTCAATGTAGTTTAAGTTTTTGAATTTTTAAAAATAAAAAAAAATGATGTAGACTATGTTTTAAATGAAAGGGTATCCTAAGATATATAAATTATCAGCATCATTTTTAAGCATTATTTATTTACTATGCTGCAAAAATATTACATTTTTATTTCAATACTTTTAACACAAGTTCTCTTTTTTATATTATTCCTTATACTTTTTATTTTCTTTTATTGAACTCATATATTATCTTTTTTTTTACTTCTACAATATTTTGCAAGTAAGTTCTGGATATCAACATGATGTTTATGATTCAGTTTTTTTTCATATCAATAGATATTATTATTTTCTGTTTGGTCTATAGGCTTTTCTTCTTTTTAAATATCAAAGTTGCAAGTCTCTAGTAACTAGTAGTAAAAACAGATTTATTAAAAATATTATCAGATATTTATTAATATTTTTATTATCAAATTATTATTAGCTACCATACTTTATCAAAATGTATTTGTAAAGTTATTAATGTTTTGATCAGACTTTTGTAAAATTAAAAAGTTTTAAAGTATTTATTTTCTACTGATTTATTCACCTATTTCTCAGCATTTTGACTAGTTAATAATTTAATTTTAAGGTTGTTGGAGTATACAATTTCTATAATGAAAATTAAATAATCTCAGAATTAAATTGAAACTTAACCTTAAATTTCAGACAATAGTAAATAAAAATGCAGAACAAATAATTAAGAAAAATTTTGACTTACAATATAAAATTCCAAGATGACCTAAGTAAGTTTACCTTCTTAATGATGTAGACAATTTTGTTTCTACAAGTTTAGTCATATTGTATTTGAGTATAAAATGAAATAAAATACTGTACAGAAGTATGCCTACTAGAAAAGATCAATGGAATTCAATCCCTTTTTTTCCTCATAAGTACTTTGTTATATACCTTTATTCACACTTATTATATATCTTGCATAATTTAGTTAAATTTAATATATGTCTTCACTTATACAGGACCAGCTTTTTTATAATCTTTGATTGGTGTTAAATAACTTTTGACTAGTGTGTGATGTAAGGAAGTCTGTTTAGTTTTAGTATGAATTATTTAAGACTTTAATGCAAATATATGTAAAAAGAAATATGCAAAATAAGTTTAACATCATTATTTATTTTTACATATATAAATAATATTAAATAGCTTCTCTGTAATTAACTTTAATATTGTTTCAGTTAATAGCCTGTACAGTGTTAGTTCTCTTTAACAAGCTATTTTATTAAATCATAACTAAATTTTCAATTTAAAACATGCATGCATATAGCTTTTATAAATATTTTTAAACATTATTTATTTTTTTAAACTCATTAAAAGCTAACATCACACATATTTTGAATCTATTATTTATAAGTGCATGACTTTAAATACATTCAAAATATATGTGAATATTTGACATTTTACATTCTAGCATGTGAGGATATCTATATTGAAGGTTATAACCTTTCATTTCCAGTACTTAAGATTTGCCCATATATAAGCATTTGGGTTGAATGAATAAGTGGTTTCATTTATTCGTTCGCAAAGACTTTAACTTTTGTTGGAAATGAAAGTATTCATTTATTATTATTAACATTCATAAAAAGTGCATGTACATTAGCTTGAAAGGCTAATCTTTAGTTTATTACAATTTATAAACATATCGCGATATAAATAAATGCCTCATTTACATAATATGTTAATGAAAAAGAGAATAATTATAAAAAAAAAAAATAGAAAACAAAATACTACCAAATCTTTTCAATTAGTTTTCCTTGTTGTGGTTAACTTGTTAGGTCGTATTACAATGATAAGGAGATAATAGTTTTAAAGAGAATAAAGTATGACTATTCCAATTTCAAAGGAATAAAATAAAGAAGAGAAAAAAAATAACCATTTTTCCATGAATATATGAGCAAATCTCTCAACCACAAAAATCTCTTTATTCTGAAATACTTCAACACTTTTAAATCTTCCCAATGGAAACAAATATCAATCCACTTATTTAAAATGCCTTTTGGGATAATTCTTATAAATGTAAATGGATCTAACTCTCCTATGAATCTGTGTTCAAGATGGCCATAAAACACTCTCTCAAGTCATCTATCAAACATAAGAGCATAGAAATCAGTCTATCTTATCATTGTATTTCTAAAATTTTACAGAACTTTCTTTAATGAAACTTTTCTAATGTTTTATATGATCTTGATAAGTTGTCCATGTTTCATCTTCATACAATAAATTAGATAAAATAATCAACATTATTTTACAGACAACATAGTTATTTTTTTAATAAAATACTCTATCCTTTAACTTATTAAAAGCAACAGTACATTGGTGTTTGTGTTGAAGCTCTGCAAACTAAGCCTACCTTTCTACTTATAAAACTACAAAGGTATTTAAAATTATTTACATTCTTGGGTTAACAACCATCCATTAAAAGTTGCTGAGAATTGTTTCTTCCATCACTGGTTGATAAAGGGTTTTTTTTTAAAAGAAACATTAATTAATAAACTAAGATCTTTATAAGTTGCTTTCAATATGTTTAATAAAATTCCATAATCTTATTTTTAATTTGCAAAGATAACATTATCATCAGCACACTGTAAATCCAGGATCCAAGAAGTTGGAGTTCTTATAAAAAATAAAAAATCAATGTTAGTATATATCCTTGTTTAACACCAATTTTCATATCATGCTTCTCAGATTTCTCTCATTTCCATCATATAGAAGTTATATATTAATAAATTTTAGTGGAAAACCAACAAATTTCATACAATGTCATAGATCTGTCCTATTAACTAAAACATGTCTTGATAAAATCAAAAAAGCAATATATAAATATTGTTATTATTTACACTTTTTTTTTCTTTTTCCTGACAACATAAATCATATCTATAGTGCTTTTTGACTCTTTAAAGGCACATTGAGTCTCTGCTAATTATTAATCTATAACGAGAAGCAACCTATTCAAAAAACTTGTTGAAAATACTTTTGAAGAGTGGATAATAATTATACTTTTGCTATAGCAAATAATAATGATATCCTTGATAATTACTGCAATCTTACTGTTTGTTTTTAGAAATTAGAACAATTGTTAACATTGAGTGGGATAGCTTCTTGGGTCTAATTATCACAAAAATTTTAATTTTGAAGCTAATATATCATGACCACATTTTAAAATTTCTCCAGGTATCACATTATAACTTATAGCCTTTCCATTTTTAAAAATACATAAATAGCTGTTTTGACTTTATTGAGTAGGATATCTTCATCCAAATGCAAATGAGTATATAAAATGTATATACTATTTAAAGTTTCTATACCAATTCTTATATCATTATTTAAAATATGATCAAAATACTTTTTCTACCTGATCAAAATATTGTCATTAGATAAGAGATTGTCATTTCTGAATTTAATAGGATTGTGAAACTGTTTCTCAGGACCATATATTCATTTCAGTGCATTAAAAATCATTGTTATTGCATAAGAGATTCCCAATTCTGTATTTAATGAAATTATATTGTTTCTGAGGGCCATATGTTTCTTTCAGTGCATCGAAAAAGATCCAGAATGAACATGATTAACAAATGTTAGTCTCTTCTTCTCAGTTTTAATCCACCAATCATTTTAAGCTTTATTGTCAGTCATTCCCAACTTCTGTCTTTACATCTTTATAGTTATTATGAAATTTTATACCTAGTTTATTATTCTGGTCAGCAGAAAATGTCATTTCCTTTTAATTAAATCACTAATAATAAGATCATTCTTCATTAAACAGTCATGATTTTAATATTAGTGACATTGAGAATAGATTTATAGAAGCATACAAAAATATGCAACTTATTGTAAGCTTTAGTAAGTAAGAATATACAGCAAATGATAGTGCTTATGAAACCTGTATCATATTCTGTCTTATTCAATATTTCCAGCATAGTTTCAAGCTAATGGCTTTTTTCAATGAGTAGTCTTGAATCTTGAACAATTGCATCTGAACCTGTAGAATTTAATTCATGCTCTCTTCAGCACCTATATTTTGCTTCCCTATTATATCATCAAGCTATCAGCCCAAACTAAGAAAATGAAAATGTTTTAATATAAATCAATTTGCTTGCAGTCATATAGACCTGGCATCTATCATTATTTACTAAAGCTTAAACTAAGTGATATAGTAATGGTTTAAACTTATGTTGTTATTACAACAGTATATAAACTAAATTCATGTGATGGAGACAGATGATATTTTATTGCTTGATACTAAAGCCTGGCCATATAATAGAGTTGGCCTAATATATAGAATCTCAACTGATTTCATATCTATGTAACTATGAAAGCAAATTGTTTTACATTTAAAATGTTCATAGGTTTATTAGTTTGGGTTAATAGCTTGATTGTATAACAGAGAGATAAAAGATAGTTGCTGGCAATGGGTGCATTATATTGTAAAATTACAAGTGCACTTATTCAAGATCCAAAGTTTCTTCTTGTTAAAAGCCATAAGCTTGAAACTAGTCTTGGGATATTGGAAAAAACAGCCCTGGATGGGAATTTAATAAGCAATTGATTCAATAACTACTATCATCTGGCATTTATTATAACTTACTTTAAAGCTTATTCTAAATGTCACAGAGATAATAAAAAGTAAGTGTCATGTGATGGAATCAGATCTGAAAATCCAAATTAAAAGTAAAATATTTTCAAAAACAACCTCCTACTAGTAACATAGTTTTTGGTTTCATAATACATTTTTTACAAAAATATTGTGTCAAAATTATGAAAATCACATTTTTTCTCTTATTTAGCTCCAAGGTAAAATAATTTAAAGCATCAATCAATCATAAATCTCGTTTCTAAGGCACCTTCTTTATAGCTTTATCATAGCAATACAAGGTACTGTCTATCACACACAAAGGCTGTAAAAGTCTGTATAATGCTAATCTGTATAGTTTTTTTTAAAATTAATACATTAACATCACAGAAAAAAACAGCTATAAACCATTGGCCACTGTAATATAAGATATACATATGCTTTAAAACAATATAGAAAAGTAGTGATTGCAGCAGCATTGTAACCTTAAAAAATGAAACTTAAAGCATAGATAACACTGAACACCATCATTTGGTTAAAGTATTGCATTACTCTTAATAAATATGATCTTGTTTTTTTATTTTTGTTATTGCTTTAAAAAAATTTGGTAATTTTGACTCGTGCAAGTGAAGTCATGGGACAGCTAGCACATGCACACACACACACACACACACACACACACATATATATATATATATAAATAACTATAAATACACACATATATATATATATATATATATATAACTCTTTTATAGTTATTTGTGCAGAATGACAATGACATAGAACACAGTATTTGCCAGGCATTTCAATTGTGACTAGTGAGAATTTAAATGATTTGTGAAGGTTGCAATAGCTTTTAACTTTGTTTCAATCTTTAAATAAAAATAGTTAGATTCATTCATCAATCAATAATAGATGTTTAATTTTATAGTCTAATACTGAATGATTAGTAGTATTGCTTTATGAACTGACTATTTAAAAAAAAAATTAAACCTACTGAAAAATTTAGTTTTCTATAATTGCATTTCTGCTCAGGCCATAAATAGGATGATGGATTTATTATCCCTGATAAAAATTTAAATTCGTATCAGAATCATGTCAGATAGATATCTATTTGAATTTATTTTTTGATCTAGATTGTAGGATTGTATAAGAAATTATGAATTCTGCAGGTGAGAGTTTGATATTTGAATCAGGCCATTAACATAATTGGTTCTTTGATGATGATTATATAAATGGATAGTGAGAATATGACTGTTCTTTTTACTCTTTACTTAAGAATAATGAGATCCATTTACATATTAATTTTATATGGTTAACTAAATTGTATGCAACATTAATAATATAGAGCACCATTGAATATATATCTGATGATGAAATTTTCAGCAGGTTGTGAGAGTTTGAGTGGATGATAAGTGTTTAAATGTTACCTGTTAAGAATAATTATACTTATTTAATGAACACTATTGGATTCTTAACTGGGGAGGGGGGGCTTATGAACTGGATATCTATAAAAAGCTATGATCGTTGTAAATTTTTTTTAGTTAATTCAACCAAGATTTGAACCCTTGTCATAGGAAAGGTAATTAAATGCATCATCTCTGTTGTGTATGGATCTTTAAACACGAATATATATAATTGAAATGAAAGTTATTGTACTTTCTATTATTATGTAACTATCAATCAATTATGAAAAGATAGGATAATACCACTTTAAATTTTAGTTCTTTTGGTATTCAAACTTAAAATTCACTGATATAGTTTTAAGAAAGAGGGTGAATTCTGTTTATTATTTAATTTATGTACAGAATAAATAATCTGAAATTACTATTCAAATATTCAGACTATATAATTAGTTTAATATATATAACTTTAATAAGAACATTAATTATATATGTATCAGTATTCAAAAAAATCCAAATAAATGAAAAATAACTACTTAGTTATATGATAAATTAAAAATTAATAATAAAGTATTATATTAATGTGATAAATCACTTTTTTATAAAAAAGAAATAAAAAAAAAGTATTGTGGAAGAATATTAGAATTGGTTTTTTTTTTTAAAAAAATAAAACTTTTTAAAGCCACATTTGTGATTTTTTTTTAAAAAAAATTTAATTGAGACGAATATAAATATCCTGTAAACGGCAATTGATATGAATCAATATGATTAGCAGTAATTTGAGATTATTAAAACTTTGTGATTGAACTTCAAGATTGGGAAGTTTATTAAAAAAGTTTAAATGAACAAAAATAAAAAAAAAACATTTAAGTAGAGAAAAAACATTTTTACTCGTAAGTAAAATAAAAATTGACGAAAACAACTAATCAAATATATAAAATTGTGTAAATGATTAAAAAAAAAAATCTTTAAATTTTATATTGTACAAAATTAACTTTTCCAATAATAGTTCGTAGATAATAATAAGATTGGAATATGTGTACTGACTTTTCATTACTTCAAAAATTTCGTAATAAATTTTACTTTTTCGAGTGATTTTATTTTATAAATATCATTATTTTAAACTATACGAATCTAATATATTTTGCCCCGTGTAACCTAAGCAAAATATTTTATCTCAACAACTTACAAGGGATTATTTTTTAAAATTTTTAACACTTTTAGCATATAGTTTATAACATTTTCTCAATATACTATCACATCTTCTAAAAAAAAGTGTATTTAACTCAGCTTATGTTTATCTTTCTAATTTTCTAAGAAATAGTTTTAATATATTATCCTCTCTAAAAGACATGTTTTGATTTTACATTACTTGTTAATTAAAATGCCCATAAATCTATTCATTTTTTGTTAGGTTGCAGCAGTCTTTGTTAGCGTTTTATTTTAGGCACATAGCATGTTATATTTTATAATATTATATTATTTTTCTCAAAAGCACTGTAGACAAGTTTAATTCTATTATACATTTTACACATTATACCTATATTATCAAAAAACAAAATAAATCTATACTTTACTGTCATTTATAATAAGATAAAGAAATAATTGATTACAAAATGGTAGGACATTTAAGTCATCATTATCAGATCCATAAAGCTTGAGATTCAAAGCTGGAAATTAAAGAATTAAGTAATTTGTTTTTATGTCTTATCTTTATTAATAATTTGTCCAAAAATTATAAAATATTAAAATTATCTTATTTTAATTAAAGTATTCTACAATCTGTTTCTAAATGTTATTTCTAAGTAAAATACTTATTTATTTGTAATATATTATTGTTTTAAATAATTATAAATAATTTCTAATGCTTCACTAGTTTAAATTATATATATATATGTTTTGCAAAAAATATATGAAATGGTATTATATATATATATATATATATCATCATCATCATTATCAACCATTATCAATCCACTGCAGGATGAAGGTCTCTCCAAGTTTAATCCATCTTCTCCGATCTTTAGCTTCTCTTCTCCACATCACCCCTACACATTTTCTTATTTCATCCATCCATCTTACATGTGGTCTCCTTCTGGGTCTTTTACAATCTCTTGGAATCCAGTTTAAAATTTCAATTGTCCATCTATTATCATCTCTTCTAGCAATATGTCCAGCCCAACTCCACTTCAATCTTTTAATTTTTTCAATGAGGTCAGTAACACCTGTTTGTTCTCTTACCCATACATTGCGTTTTCGATCTCTTCTTGTTACTCCCAACATACATCTCTCCATACTTCTTTGAGTGGTCTGAAGTCTCTGTATTGATCTTCTATTAAGTGTCCAAGTCTCAGATCCATAAGTAAGAACTGGTAAAACACATTTGTTAAAAACCTTTCTTTTCAAACACATAGGCATATTTCCTTTTAATATCAAGTTATTTCTACCAAAAGCACTCCAACCAAGTTTAATTCTATGATTAATTTCCTCTATTATGTTTCCATCTGTATTAATAATCTGACCAAGGTATTTGTGTAACTCTTAACTTCTTCTAATTCATCATAATCAATCTTTATTTTCATATTTTGAGCAAATCGATTAAACATTACTTTAGTCTTTTTAACATTTATCTTTAGTCCTACTTTCCTACTTTCATCTGATAACTCCTGCAACATTTCCTGCAGCTCTGAAGCATTATTTGCAAAAACAACTACATCATCTGCGAAATCTAAATGACTTAAATAATCTCCATTTACTTTCACTCCTTTAGTTTCCCATTTTAATCCACAAAATACTTCTTGCAGCACTGCTGTAAAAAGTTTTGGAGATATGGAGTCACCTTGTCTTACACCTTTCTCAATGTTGACTTTCCCAGTATCATTATGTAATCTAATTGTTGCTGTTGCATTTTTATAAATATTCTTTAAAATATGACAATATCCTGGATCTATACCTTGATGATCCAATGCTTTAATCACTGAAGAAATGTTTATAGAATCAAATGCCTTTTCATAATCTACAAATCCAAAGACATAATGACAACTCATCTTCAGTTGTCCTTTCTATAACTTCTCTCAATACTTGAATATGATCTACTGTACTAAAACCACTTTTAAATCCAGCTTGTTCTCTTGGTTGGTGAAAATCCAAGGTTCTCTGTAGACGAGTTGTAATTATCTTGGTAAAAATTTTATATAAAACTGATAAAAGGCTGATAGGTCTGTAATTTCTAATATCTTCTTTATCACCTTTTTTAAATATTAATATTATTACTGCATTCTTCCAATCATCCGGTACATCTTTATCATTTAGACATTTGGTATATAACTTTGCTAATATTTTTTCTGTTTCTTCACCTGCTTCTTTTAATATATCAATTATAATTCCATCATTACCTGAGCCTTTCCTTTTTTCATACATTTAATTGCATTTCTCACTTCTTCATTTAAAATTCTGGGCAATTCGGAAGATGTAATAGATATAGGAGGTACTTGTTCTTTATTACTATATAATTCTTGATAAAAATCTTCTACCAATTTCATAATGTCATCCCTCTTTTTAGTAATAATTCCATCTTTTTTCCTTATTGCAGATATAAATTTCCTACCAATACCAAAATGTTGTTTTACATTCTTAAGACTTTTATTTTCTTCTACAGCTTTTCTTGCTAGTTCACAGTTATACTTTCTTATATCATTTTCAACTCTTTTCCGCACCATTTTACAAAATTCGAGATATTCAATTCTTTTTAATGCATCATTCTTGCATATCTTCATATTCCTTCTTTTCTTCATAAGTTCTCGGAGTCTCAGTAGAAATTTTATTAGTCGATCTGCTGCTTTTTTCTACCAGCTATCTTTGTTGCAGTTTTTAAAAGTGTATCAGTTATTTTCATATTAATTTCATTCAAATCTGAATCATGTTCAAAATCTACTAATACTTGAAACCGATTTGTAAGTTCTAATTTAAATTCATTAGAATGTTTCTGAAGATTAGGAATATCAACTGTAAATATAGTTTTTCTTAATAATTTTTGTCTCTCTAGTTTTACATTAACATGTATCTTACCCCTTACTAATCGATGATCACTTCGCTCTGTTAAATTTATTAAGAACATTACAATCTTGAAATATGTCTTTCCTGTTAGTCAAAATATAATCCAATTCTGCTGTACCTTCATTTGGATGCTTCCATGTCCATTTCCTTCTAACATTTTTCTCAAAAAAAGAATTCATAATATAAAGTTTTTCCTTCTCTGCAAACTCCACAAGTCTATGTCCTCTCTCATTTCTATTACCATAACCAAAATTACCTACAACACTTTCATCTTTCATTTGTTTACCAATTCTAGCATTAAAATCTCCCATAACAATTTTAAAATGTTGTTTACTCTGATCAAAAGCCTTTTGTACATCCATATAAAAATCTTCTACTACTTCATCACTGTGAGAACTTGTTGGGGCATAAACCTGAATTATCTGCATTTGATATCTGCTATTAAGTTGTATAACTAATCTTGCCACTCTGTCTGATACACCATCAATCTCCACAATATTGTTCTTCCACTTTTTATTTATAATGAATCCTACTCCACTTGTATTTCCAATATTTGTGCCTTTATAATAGAGCATATGTCCACTTTTTAAATCAATTGTCTCTTCACCTTTTCTTCTAACTTCACAAAGTCCAATAATATCCCATTTAATATAAGAGAGTTCTTCTTCTAATTCTTGCAATCTTCCTTCACTTGAAAGTGATCTGCAGTTGTAAGTACCTAAATAAAAAGTCGTCATCAAATGGCAGCCTGGGTCCGCCTCCAGGATATTCTTAGCACCCTCCGCCTTCGGCCACCAACCGCTGCCTTGGTTGGTGACTTTACAGCCTCCTGGGATTAAGGGCCATGCTTTATTTTTGTCTGTCATAATT
This sequence comes from Epiperipatus broadwayi, assembly GCA_028023455.1. NCBI lineage: Eukaryota > Metazoa > Onychophora > Udeonychophora > Euonychophora > Peripatidae > Epiperipatus > Epiperipatus broadwayi. Next base: position 115,975 of record JAQFVV010000821.1, on the reverse strand, counting down.
GTATAATTGGGAAAAATCTTTATCATTTACACAAACATTCATTCTGCCTTATCAGGCACCGAGAAGAAAGACCATGGTGTTTCTTGATCTTAAAATCAGAGGTAAAAAGCCAATAAACTCACCACGCTGGCTAATGCGTGTTGGTGAGCAGCCCATCCATGTTCGTATACTATATGAATAAACATATAGTAATAACAGCTGCAACGACAAGAACGTATGGAGTGGACATTAGGAATTTGCCCTCCTCGGTACCTTTAAGGCCTCCAAGAGGAATCAAAGGGTCTCCTTTCAGTTAATAGCAAACTCCTTTCTGCAGCCATATATATATATGATATATCAAAAAAATGTTATATAAATATTTATCAATATAAATTTGATAACAATACAATTCATTTAATTTTTCCCTTATTTATCTTTAAATTGTTTCAGCTTCTTTTCAACTTTAAACAATATTTTCCCTTTATAATCATTTACATTAATTCCATATCAGACAGGGATTTTATGAAACTCTATTATAAAAATAATCAAATTGAATTCTACTTAAGTAAAATCAAGATTAAGATCAGTATAATAATTTCAAACCAAATAATGAATTATAAATAATCGTTAATGTATTTATATAAAATGGATGGTATCAAAGTTGAGAGTCAAGTAAGTTCAATAAGTTATTTTGTAAAACTATATTTATGTGAATATAATAAAGATAAGAATGTTAAACTTTTTTTTGCTGAATAAAAAACATTTTCTTTATTTCATTGTCATCTTAACTCATCACTTTGTCCTTACAGTATACCATTTCTCACTTTATTGAAACCATTTTCTTTATTTTTTAGAAAAGGCTTAATTGGTCACTACTATCTAAACTATTTGGTGTATTATATTTTGTTGGTATAACTTTAAATGTTTTTGATTAGAATGGATTTTTATTACTTATCCTTCTCATATTTAATCTCTCCTGTTTCTTAATATCTATTTATTTTTTTAATCCATGCATTTTACTTCTTACATATAAATTGTATTATACTAAATTAAACATAACTCAATAAGAATGTATAGTGTTGTGAAGAAACGCAATGCACATATTAAATTAAAAACTCGTTAAAACTATTATTTTGATTGTTTAATACAAAGATGGCTAATGGAAATGAGATACACTTACTAAAAATTATGTATAGTTTAATTGAAATAATTAAAAAAATTAACTTACTTTTAACAATAATTACACATTGAAACATTGTACCATTTACAAAAAATCACTACACATATATATATATATATATATATATATATATATATATATATATATATATATATATATATATATATATATATATATATATATATATATATATATAATATATATTCAAAACTACTCCAAATCTAAAATTAAACTAGACCAGAATAAAAATAATTAAAACACAACCTAGGTTTCACTGCTACAGCAGACTTCTCAAGTGTAAAGAAATAATAAAAAAAAACACACATTATATATATTAAAAACTACCACAATCCATTCCTTCCCATCCACCCTTAATATTAAAAGAACTCTTAAATAAGTTAATTGCTTCAGAATCATAAATTTTCAATAATAAAGACTCTAATTCTTCTTATGATTTCATTTCTCTCAAATCAAAAGAAGAATTAAAGAGTCTTTATTATTGAAAATTTATGATTCTGAAGCAATTAACTTATTTAAGAGTTCTTTTAATATTAAGGGTGGATGGGAAGTGAATGGATTTGTGGGTAGTTTTTAATAGTATATATAATGTGTGTTTTTTTTTTTATTATTTATTTACACTTGAGAAGTCTGCTTGTAGCAGTGAAACCTTAGGTTGTGTTTTAATATTATTTTTATTCTGGTCTGGTTTAATTTTAGATTTGGGGTAGTTTTGATTTTATATTGACTAGTTTAGCTTTATGCTTGTAATGTTTATATATATATATATATATAAATTTAAGCAGAAGTACCCATTTTTTATGAGCGACCAATAAACAATACTCATATTCTAATCTTTATTGATATTTGTTGACGAATGAGTATTGTTTATTAATGGTTCATGAAAAGTAGTTCTTTCCATTTAAATTTACATATATAGATCAGCCTATATATATATTGAAGCAGTAAATCTGTAGTACATATTTAGCTTCACTGCCTGATAACATTACACACCTTTAAAGTAGAGTTTGAACCAGTTTATATGTTTATTTGGTCATCCAGGAATGTTAAGCACACACATATACACATATAATTTCCACCCTGTTTATTCCAAATGGTTATGTTTAATCAGTTGGGTTATTATTTCAACTTAATTATATTTTATTTCTAAGTTTGTAAATTCCCTTCACTTAGATATTTGTGTATGTGTATATATGTATTACAGATGTGAAGTTAATATGATTAGTGTGAGCTAAAGCAATGCCAAAAAGTTCTAGAAAGTATTATTGCAATTTAGAAATATTAAAGTGTTATTCTTATTTAATGATTTCCAATTTTAAGAAATACATTTAAATAATGCGTATTTGTTTACATCTTCCAATATTGCCAAATTTCAAGTATAGGAGGAGCAAAAGTTCTAGGAATGTGCAAAATGAGTTCAGATTATTCAATCTCTTGTGTTCGATTAGAGAGTGAAAACAGAATGACTTGTGAGTAGTGGAAGATTTGCCTCCCTAATCTTAGATCACCTTTGTCCTGCCTTTTCCTGCCATGCCATCACTACTTGAGAACTGTTATGTTTAACTGTGAAAAAACTATTGGAAGATGCTTACCATTATTTTGTTAACATTGTGCCTTCATGTCTAAACTTCGTATACATTATTCTACATGGCCACCATAACTTCTAAAGGTAATCCGTTTTGCCGAAGAATGAACTCTTAATATTCCTCACTTCTTTCCTAAATTCTAATTATATTCATAATGTAATCTTTTATTTATCTGGTAACTGACTATAAGCTCAGTTATCATCATTGTTAAATTTATGATTTTCTCTCTAGAACTTTAAAAATCTCGTTATATAAAACGCTAACACAGAATTATGTATTTTAAATCTATCTTAGTTTTTAAAAGTTTCATGCTTTAGTTATCTTCTTTTCATGCGGCAAAACTTATTTTAAACTATGTATTTTATTGAATTAATTTAGTATGCTAATGTTTCAATCTAGCGAACTTATATTATTTTAGCCATTATTCCAATATTGGAATATTTAAATAGTTAAATGTAAAATTTCTTTATTGATCAGTTCGCTTGATTGAATATTTTGAAATATATGCTTAATGGCGGATTGTTTAGAAAGTCATATTATGGGATAAGATAAACTTTTTGTTGTTTATGCTATCGATTTAAATGCATTTTATGTTCTCAAAATAAATTTGATTATTAATCTATTTTAATAATTATTTATTGCTTTCATGCCATTGAGCGTTAACTTGCTTATAATATAATATTGTTTAAGAATACTTGGGGCTTGTTAAATAGGAAAATAATATTTTCCCCTCTTCTATATTTGACATCCTAATTTGTTAAGATTTTACATACATTGCTGAGTGGGTTAATAATTTGTCATGGCGTTACGCATGATACTGTTATTTTATTAAGCTTAAATTAATGCATTAGTCATTTAAGACTTGAGCCATATTCATGTTGCTTACTTATGATAGCATTTTCAAGAATTCGTATTTTGCTTTATGATACTCATTCCTCTGGAAATCCCAGATTTTCTTCATGTAACGTCTAAGAATAAGATTTGGTAGCACCGATCTCAGGACAAACATTAGATTGTTAAGGCTCTGCATTGGTAACATCGGCAAATGTATCATGGAAACCTTACCACTCATCTCTTCGAATACCACCTTGTTATAAATACAAGCAGATTCTTATATATGATAAAGCCTTCCAGTCCAAAGATGGACATGTATTCCATTTTTAATGCTATCATTTTAGTCAGCACTGCAAATTCTTTTTCTTATGTGTAATTTCATATTTTCTATAAGACGTGACACAGTGATGTTTATAAACCATTCATTTATTAATTAATAAAATATTTTTAGGATTGTCACAGTAAGGCTTATTTAAGCTAATCCCTTCCTCATTTGTACAGGCCTGGATGCACTCATGAACAATAAGTTGCTTAACTGTCATATCAAGAATAAATCTCTCATTGGAGGTGAATTTCTAAATATCTTTTCATCATTACTTTAAAGTAATGGTCATAGCATTAGTAACATCAATATATTGTTATTTACAGTTCATTAGCATACTAAGCCATTTGCCTATGTGCAAATTATTGACCGCATTAAATCTGTGCTGTTTTTAATGTAAATTAAAATTGTTTATGTTCATTAAACTATTGTGTGTTAATGAATTACTCATGCATTGTGTCTTACTGAATCTCACTCATTGAATTCCATTTAATCTTTATTATAGTGTTAGTAATATTTAGAAGTTATAACTGATTATTTTAAATGAACATTATCTCTGGGTTGATCTCTCTTTGCTCATTCTGGATGGATATTATATCATAATTCTTATTTCTTTCATAATGCTAGCTGTTGCAATTCATTTAAATTTATAGATTTTCCTTTCACATAAGATATTTTGACTGAGCCAAAATTTGATATTTTATTTATAATAATTATCCTGTAGATCTCATGTTTCTCCGCTGTGTCTCTGGGACTGGAATGAATAAAAGTTCAACTGTTATCATCAGAAGTGTTGTTCATAATGTTGTAGTTTTAGAGAAGAGCAAATAGGGCAGAATCCATGATTGCTCCTGACCTGTGTATCTCAGGCAAGAGTGGATTTAGGGTACTTTTACTTAGATTCTAAACCTTGTTAAATGAACATACAATGCTGACCGGTACAATATATATATATATATATATATATATATATATTATTTACATCTATAAAATTAATCTAGTGCTACTATTACAAGTTGTTAAAAATAAGATCATTTTTTGTCCTGCAATACATAGATATAATTTCAAAATGATTTAAGGCTTACTTAAAATCTGACTGCTTTATAACCATCATACTCATATTCTAACAACAACAGTAAATGTTTGTTTAAATGTTTAAAAGTTTAAAAAATAGATGGATACCCTATTCTTTATCAATATTTATTGTTAAATGAGTATTGTTTACCCCACTTCACAATGACAATTGGTTTTCCAAAACTCATTTTAAGCATGAATATTGTATAAAAAGAAAAGGATTGTAAATAGTTTTCTATGGGGATAGAATTACATTGTTATTGCAAATAAAATTTTTACTGTAAATTGTGAATATTGTACTAACAAAAAAAAAAAAACTTAACCTAGCATATATAGTAATTTTAAACAAATCAAAAGTGCAATATAAGTATGTGTTAAGTGTGCTATGTGTGTTTTATGCAGATATGCACTTGAAACATGTATGAAAGTAAGATATGCAACTCTATGTAAAAAAGAAAAAAAAACACTTAAATTTGTTCTTTTTTATAATCTATCTATTCAGTACTCATCATTATCGAATTTTCTGAGTCATCAATTGCTCAATCTAAGAGTTCATCACTGTCTTCTAAATCCTTTGATGATTTTTTTTTTTGGTGGAACAAAACCAGATGTGAATTCAAGGCTGAGCATTTCTAGAAAAGAGATTTAGAATGGCTGGTTAACTTGCTTCATTGACTTTTTTCATAAATCTTATAATGCTTCATCCATTATTGTTATGCTCTTCATAGCCTCATGAGATAAATATAGGTCTTTCAGTACATTGATGCTCATGTTCTTCTTTGCAGGGTTGGAAAAAATTTTTTTCATCCAGCTGCAAGCTCTTCAGTGTTGTCTATTATCAAATTTTGTAAACCCTACTTTCTTCGTTAGATCAAATATGGTTTTTTATATAATTAAATTACAATCCTTCTCAATGTTGGTGGTTGTAATAACTTTTTGACAGCCATTTTTTCATATAAAATTAAGAGTTATGTTACTGCTCTTGGTTCACACATTGTCTATAAAATCAAAAGCTATTTATATTGAAATATTTACAGACTGTGAGGTGTCTTGTTGTTATCTTTATATAAAGTATCCACAACACGTCACATCAGTTGTTGAAGACAGTTCTTCTTAAAGGTTGCAATAATTTCTTGTTCTTTAGGCTAAAGAAGTGATGTGGTGTTAAATGATATTAGGTGCTTCCATGATTTCAGTTGAAAATCTATGTTGTTGGAAACTATAAAAAATATCTGAAAAAAAGATGTCCATAATGTTATTAAAACAGGCCAAACACTTTACATATATTGCCACTCAGTGCAAGCCAGAGTAATCAATGGATGCCAGAAGACTTGTGCATAAAATCCCCATCTAATGCCTACTCTTCCAATAACAGTTATGAGCAAGCATAAGAAATGGGGATTGTGTGATGTTTAATGTCCGTAATGCTGGAAAAAAGTGTATGTCTTCACTGTGCAAACCTATAACAAAATGAAACAAGAAAGGAAAAGTAAACTCACAGTTGATAATTTTATATGTTCTTCCACAAAATTGTTTCTCATCACACTAGAAAAAACACATATTGAAGGTTTTTTTTTAATTCATAGTCTTATATATATATATATATATATGTGTGTGTGTGTGTGTGTTAAAAATCAATGTTTAATAATATCCCACTTAACTGTATCAGTGTAAGGGTAGCCAAATTATGACACTATACATTACTAAAACTTAATTGAGCAATTAAATTTGAAAAACATAAAAAATTCTGATATATTAAAAAAATATGTATCTAATTCATTATACTCATTGTGTTAGATTTGATTTTTTACAGTATGTCTTGTGCAGATTTAAATAAACAACAATTTATATACAAATGTACTAGCTGTGGTCTATTTTGTGATATGGGGTATCACACTTTATTATGCACAGTAGAAATTTTCTTTGGATGACCTAGCATTTTTTAAAATATAAGTACATTGTATTTGCAAAAAGAGATTTATTTGTATTGCATTTTATTCATGCAAAATTTATTATTAAATACATAATATATGAAATCTTTTCCCTTTTTCTTTTTTATTATTGAATATATGTTTACAATAATAGATTGTTTTATTTGGCTGAAATTAGAATTCATAAAGTTTTAATTTAAAATTGTCCAACTAAATACTTTAGCTCATATGTATACTGTACACAATTTAAAATTGATTTTAATAGTATACAACTAAATGTAGTTTCAGTTTTGTACTAAATTTAATTTGTATTTTCTTTTTGGAAATATGTTTTTTTTAAGTTTACAATAATGTTGCCATTAATTAAATATATCTGAAACAAATTACATGATTATAATTTAAAACCGAGTAAAAAATATGATTTTTACTTAGATTTAGTAATTTTTGATCATATAAAATTGATCATTAATTGCATAATCCATGAAATCATTTTCTTTTCTATTCTTTTTTCATACTGATAATATTTCAGCTGCATAATCATGGTGGTTTTGTTTTGAATGAAAGTTTTAATTTAACTTTAATGTACTGAGTAGTTTAGTTAATGGAATATACAATTTAAAATTAATTATTAATAGTGCAGTATATCACTAAAATATTTTGTGCTGAGTAAAATTTGTATTTATTTTTATAATACTATACTTGTTTATATTTTCTATACAATATCTTTTACACTTGCAATAATGTCATCTTTGGCATGAATATGTTTGAAATAAATTATGATATTATGATTTAAATTTAAACAAATATTGTACATTAAATGATATTTTAAACTTATATTTAATAACTTTGATCTTTGATCATAGAAAGATGATTATTAATTGCATAATGCACAAAATACCTCCCCTCAAAACAACTTGCAATTAAGATGATCATAAATTTGCCACAAACAAAATCCAATTGGATTTCAATCCATAAAAGTGAGGTAAATATACAGTTTTTAATTTAATGTGCTCATATTAAAACATAATATTAATATATTTGCTTGTTTTATATTATGAAAATCACCTTGGGTTACTTATTATATTGTATGAAATACTTTTTTTTTTGCTTTTGCAATCATTAATGATGAAAATATTTAGTTTGGATACATCATTAATGAATATGATAATTGTCTTTTAAGAACACTGGATGAAAAATTTAAATAAAGTGACATATATTAACCATATTTTAATTTTATAATCAGAATTCTCAATACTGTAATATTGTATTCTGTGTTGTATATAATGAATAAAATTTGCACTGTACATTTCTAAATGTTTCCATTTTTTTCCAGAAGTCACTATCCTATGAGAGCCATCATTGGAATTTTTTATGATTGTTATACTAAATAGTCAATAGTAAATCAAAATAAGAGGTACAATTTCATGATTATAGCTATGATGAATCTTGTAATTCAGGTTTGATGACCCAGTGGGGTATATGATACTATAGTCAAAGATCAAAATATAGTCATTTGTAAAAAAATATAAGAGGCAAATGTAGTCATATTATTAAGTGATATTTATCAAAAGTAGACCAAATCATATAAGATACTGTAATCGGACCTCCGTACAAGCTCTTTATTACATTGGTTGTAACATTTTCCTGATGAGCATATTGTAGGAAGGAACCATTGATTGGCTTTGCCCAATACAGATGTCACTTCCCTACAACAATATATCCTGCTCATCCGAGGATGTAGCACCATAGAGACTGGAAACATCTAGAAATTTTTGTGTTTGGTTTCCCAAATGGCACCACTAGAGTTCCATCTCAATACAACCTGACTTACCTATGTCTAGTTATGCCAGACATAGATCAGGAGGCATGAAATTCCCATGAACAAGTGCAAAGAATAACAAGTGATGCAAAAAATGGAACTGAACAACTAAAATTAATTTTAAGTAACAACAGTTTTATTAACAATGATATTGATAAGTCCTTCCAATAAAGTTCATCATTTATTTCAAATGAAGACTCTTTCTAATTTATCTTGTGTAAAGAAGTCAAAAGATCTTTTTATCAAGTAGACATCTACCATTACTGCATGAATATTTTAACTATTTGTTCCATATCTGTATATCCTTTTAGGTAAGTAAATAGGTAAGATGAGCAATTCCAGATTTGTGAAGCTTTTATAATTCAGTCAATTATAGATATGTATTTATACACATAAGTTTTATTATTTTACTCATACACAACCAATATGCATGTAAGCATTTGTAATTCATATAGTGCTTCATTATTTTTAAATTTATCACAGGTAGGTAAACAGGTAATATAGGCAATTCCAGATTTGTGGACAATTTATAATCCAGGCAAATATAAATGTGCATTTAAATGCATAACTTTGATTATTTTTCTCATACACAACCAATATGCATGTAAGCATTTGTAATTCATATAGTACTTTATTATTTTTAAATTTATCACAGGTAAGTAAACAGGTGATATAAGCAATTCTGAATTTGTGGATTATTCATAATCCAGTCAAGTATAAATGTGCATTTAAACACATAAGTTTCATTATTTTATTCATACACAAATAATATTCATGTAAGCATTTGTAATTCATATAGTACTTCATTATTTTTAAATTTATCACAGGTAGGTAAATAGATAATATAAGCAATTCCAGATTTGTGGACTATTCATAATCCAGTCAAGTATAAATGTGCATTTATAATTTTTATTTAATTATTCTAATATATAGCATAAATGTTTGTTATTTGGTCTGCCAGAGATGTATATTTCTAAACATAAGTTGATCAGCAGTTTCATTTATAATTTAGTTAGTTATAGCTATATGTAATAGCTCAGCATTTTTAATTCTTCCAGGTATCCTTATTTGTATATCAGCAATATAAATAGTTATAAGTATTCGTTTTTATTTTATTTTAATTCAGATGTATCTGCATATAAAAAGTTAATCATTTGTGATTTACCTTATTAAAAATGCCTTTTGATTATAGACATTTAAGACATTTATGTATTTATGATTTATCACCAATAAAACATATTTTCACATAGTTATAATTAATTATTCATAATTTATTTTAAGAAAAATGTTTTTTATTCTTTTTTCTTTTATAAACACATATAAGTATTGAATATTTCATGAAATTGTTACTGTCATTTTATTCAGTTTGTTCCTTCACTTCAGGTTACTACTGCATTTCAAAAAGAGGTTGGTTTATTGGGGTTGAATGACCTTATTTACTTTCCATGATGTTCACTCAGGAAAGTCTTGGAGATTCATGGCTATGGACAAAGAGAGAAAGCTATTACGATTAGCCTTCCATCCTTATGATTTCCTTATTAATAATTTCTTTTTTCATCATTAGCAATGTGGCTGTAAATACTATATTCCAAGGTGACTAAAATCAGTTGTCAATTAAGCAGTTAAGCAACACTTAGATAAAAAAAAACTTTTTTAACTCTTTCACTTTTTTTACTTTTGAACTCCCTTTAAAATCATTCTTCTTTTTGCTGAACTTCAAACTCAACTATTTATACCCTGATCTCTGGATTGATTCAGAAGCACTCCCACTGTATCTGATTTGTTCCACAGCTTTCATTTAAGCCTGAGTGCTTTTCTCTTTTTAAGGATTGGACCACTACTTTTAGTGGGACAGATAAGGAATCATGAGGATTAAGCCATGTTTTTCAATTTGATAATTTTGCCTCAAGCAAATATTATATTTTGCACACCAACATTGTTTCAAAAATTAAAATGTAATATTTTAATAAATGCTATATTTAAATAAATACTTAGAGACATATTTATATCATAATTTAAAATTATAAAATCAATAACATTGGTTTATCTTTTTTTTTTTCAATTATAGAAAATAATGATTTTCTTTTAAATTTATAAATGTTTTGCTTTATTTTTTTTTTTTAAAAAAGATCAATTTCTTTCATATACATCTGCCTTTTTTTAGATTAGAGGGCAAAATAAATCTTGGAATACATATGTAAAACAAAGTTTCTGTTTCATTACCCCCCACCAAATTTTGGGATGAAATCACCTGGAAGTATGATTTTATTCCACATAATATACATGTCATTTCTCATTACTGCATCTCTACTGGTTTTAGATTTGCTGATGAAATGGGTAAGATGAGCTGGAAAAGTGAATACATGAACTGTAGCCTCTGATGCCTGAATAATCAGATGGCCAAGCACAAATTATTAGTACACACTGCCCCATGATGTCATGAGAAAATATCTCCTTTTTAAGCACTACCTCTCTTGTACCTAGAAGGATCATCCATCTAAGAGTAGGAGCCAGAAAAAATTTGGCACTGAGCCAACCCTGCTCAGCTTCTGTGAGTCTTAGGGGATTATTCATTTACTCTATTCATGAGACCAAGGCCTATTCATGAGGCCTATATATATTCATTGCTGGACTACTCTAGGAGCTCGACATCCAGGTATGGATAGTGGTGAGCATATACTTCAGAGCATCATGAACAAAATGCATTCAAGCAGGTCTGCTCAATCATCCACCCACCTCAACATGAAAAACACAAATTCATGCACCACTACATCCCACTCACAAACTTCTTCCATCAGCTATCTTTATTATATTGTTCTGTATTGAAAGTACAACTTGGTTTGAGGGACTGAAGATCATGATCAGTTCTCCTGTAATACTCTTCTGTATTATGATGTGGCATACTTCTGGATCGTCTTTTCTTTGAGAGTTTCTCATGACAGACATTACTATGGTGGCTTGCTTCTTCACTAATGTATTTTCTTTGGAGATCCTTGTTACTGTTTGATCTCTAATTACATGGGTTTATTTTTAAATGGTACTTCTGCCATAGCAATTATTTTATCACACTTATAAATACTGAGTTTTCAGATTCTTTTTTTGTTTCTTTTCCTGCATCAACAGGTATATTTTTAATAACTGTCTTTACAACTTTTTTTTCTGTACTCAATTTCTGATTTGAGTTTATTGAGCTTTTGTTTATAATTTCTATATATGGATGAAGACTAACATACTTTTCTTTCAGATTTATGGTTTCTCTCTCTACCTCTGTTGCTGTTTCAGAGCATATATCAGACAATTTTTCTGAAATATTTTCTTCTACATTGGACAGTTCCTTAGTTATATGAGAATTAAGTTTTTGATTATGTTTATTTTCATGTTTCACCTCCTCTTGAAGATCAAAAGATTTTAATTTTGCTTTACTAGATTTATTTTCATCAGTTTTGATTATTAGTGTCAATTGGGTTGGAATAGTTTTAGGAAATTCTTCAGCTGTATTATTTTTCTGAATTTTTTCTTCCTCATCCAATTTTTTACACTGAGTTATTTCTTTTACATTATTGTAAAAAGTTACATTTTTTGTAAGCTGATTTACAATTTCTGTGATTCATTCTTCCATTTTTTGGTATGATTCTATGATTTGTTTTTTAAGTTCTATTTTGGCTTCCTCTGTTTTCCTGTTGTATTCTTCTCTCTGTTCTTTGTGTTCTCTTTTATCTTCCTCTCTTTTCTTGCTGTCTTCTTCTCTCTGTTCTCTATGTTTTTATCTTTTATCATTTCCATTAACTGGGATAACATGGACATCTCCCATGTTTTTTGTGACTGCTTTTGATCATCTGCTTTGACTTCTTGTTTATCTTCTTCCTCAGGAAGATTCTCTATACTTTCTATATCCATCAACTTTTTTGTTTTTGATCTGGTTATCATCAGTTTATTTTTTTGTACTTTTTATTTTAATTTTGATAAGCATCTCTCTTCATCCACACCATGATTTAACTCCATCTTCTTTGACAAACCTGTTTTCTTCTTTATCTATCATTTATGCCATTCATTTTTATGTTCTCTTTTTTTTCACTCTTTTTGAATAAATCACATCACTGCATCATATGCACTGTTCACATCAGAGAATCGTGATTTGCTTATGCCTTTTCCATTTCTTCTTTTTTATTTATTACTCATTTCTAGCTGTTTTATGTCTATGGATAGGCTAGCTAGATCAGGCCTCACAGTAGGGTGACAAATATAACCGGACCCCCATACAACCTTTTTATTAACTCGGATGAACAATTTCCTGATGAGCATTTTGTAGGAAGGAACCACTGATTGGATTTCCCCAATACAGATGTCACCCACCTATGACTATATCTTCTGCTCATCAGAGGATGTAGCATAGAGACTGGAAACACCTAGAAGTTTCTGTGTTGGTTTCCCAAATGGCACCACTAGAGTTCCATCTCACTACAACCTGACCTACCTAAATCAAGTTATGTGAGACATAGCTCAGGAGGCATGAAATTCTCATGAACAAGTGCAATGAATAACAAGTGATGCAAACAGTGGAGCTGAACAACTAAATTTATTTTTAAGTAACAACAGTTTTATTAACAATGATATTGATAAGTCCTTCCAATAAAGTTCATCCTTTATTTCAAATGAAGACTCATTTTAATTCATCTTCTGTGAAGAAGTCAAAAGATCTTTTATCAAGTAGATGTCTACCATTACTGCATGAATATTTTCAACTAATTGTTCCATATCTGTATGTCCTTTTAGGTAAATAAATAGGTAAGATATGAAATTTCAGATTTGTGAAGCTTTTATAATTTAGTCAAATACATATGTGTATTTATACACATAAGTTTCATTATTTTACTCATGGACAACTAATATGCATGTAAGCATTTGTAATTCATATAGTACTTCATTATTTTTAAATCTGTCACAGGTAGGTAAACAGTTATATACAATTCTTTTACCCCTATTTTTAAATCTGTCACAGGTAGGTAAACACATAATATAAGCAATTCTGGATTTGTGGAATATTTATAATCCAGTCAAGTATAAATGTGCATTTATAATTTTTATTTAATTATTCTAATATATAGCATAAATATTTGTTATTTGGTCTGCCACAGACATATATTTCTACACATAAGTTGATCATCAGTTTCATTTATAATTTAGTTAATTCTTCCAGGTATACTTATTTGTATATCAGCAATATAAATAGTTATAAGTATTCATTTTTATTTTATTTAATTCAGATGTATCTACATATAAAAAGTTAATCATTTGTGATTTACCTTATTAAAAATACCTTTTGATTATAGACATTTAAGACATTTACGTATTTATGATTTATCACCAATAAAACATATTTTCATATAGCTATAATTAATTATTCATAAATTATTTTAAGAAAGACGTTTTTTGTTGTTTTTTCTTTTATAAACACATATAAGTATTAAATATTTCTTGAAATTGTTACCTTCATTTTATCCAGTTTGTTCCTTCACTTCAGGTTACTACTGAATTTCAAAAAGAGGTTGGTTTATTGGAGTGAATGGCATTATGTACTTTCCATGATGTTCACTCAGGCAAGACTTGGAGATTCATGGCTATGGACAAAAAGAGTAAGCTATTATGATTAGCCTTCCATCCTTATGATTTCCTTATTAATACTTTCTTTTTTCATCATTAGCAATGTGGCTGTAAATATTAGAATCCAAGGTGACTAAACTCACTTGTCAACTAAACAGATAAGCAACACTTAGATAAAAAAAAGTAACTTTTTTAACTCTTTCACTTTTTTTACTTTTTAACTCATTTTAAAATTCTTCTTTTTTCTGAACTTCAAACTCAACTATTTAAACCCTGATCTCTGTATTGATTCAGCAACACTCCCACTGTATCTGATTTGTTACACAGCTTTCACCCCTTGAGACCGAAAACCGCTTTTTTCCGCATTAAAAAAAGTTTGCAATTTCGACCGCAATAGCATGCAAATCGTATATGTCACAGTTACGCTTTTTTTTCTTTCTCTCCGCCCTTTTTCTATCTTTTTGTATGTCTAAAATTTTTTTCTGTGCGATGAAAATTAGATTTTTTATAGCAATTTTTGTAAAGTACATTATTAAAATTTTGTAATTTTTTTTTATCTTTCTAGATTTTATCAATGGATAAAAAAAATATACGGAGAAAACAATTATTTTCGCCGCTGAACGTAATTTTGATTATAACGAACTTTTCTGTTGATGTGTTTGATTTTGAGGTTTCGTATTCCCCATTACCCGTAAGTATTCATCATCATCTGATATATAATAATTGCTTGTAATTCCTTTGGGTTATTTATTTTATTTTATTTACTGTTTTTATACATTTCATTGTAGATAAGTTTTTATTCATTTTATAGCATACTTTGCTATTATGGTTTGCTATGTAATAATGCATAATTTAGCTCACCCTTACCCTCATGATATTCCAATAATATAGTAATTATTTTTTGCATGCATAACTTAGAATTTACTACGCTTTTATTCATTTCATTGTAGATAACTTTTTATTCATTTTATAGCATACTTTGCAGATAACTTTTTATTCATTTTATAGCATACTTTGCTATTATGGTTTGCTATGTAATAATGCATAATTTAGCTCACCCTTACCCTCATGATATTCCAATAATATAGTAGTTATTTTTTACATGCATAACTTAGAATTTACTACATTTTTATTCGTTTCATTATAGATAACTTTTTATTCATTTGATAGCATACTTTGCTATTATGGTTTCCTATGTAATAATGCATAATTTAGCTCACCCTTACCCTCATGATATTCCAATAATGTAGTACTTATTTTTTACATGCATAACTTAGAATTTACTACATTTTTATTCGTTTCATTATAGATAACTTTTTATTCATTTGATAGCATACTTTGCTATTATGGTTTGCTATGTAATAATGCATAATTTAGCTCACCCTTACCCTCATGATATTCCAATAATATAGTAATTATTTTTTACATGCATAACTTAGAATTTACTACGTTTTTATTCATTTCATTGTAGATAACTTTTTATTCATTTTATAGCATACTTTGCAGATAACTTTTTATTCATTTTATAGCATACTTTGCTATCATGGTTTCCTATGTAATAATGCATAATTTAGCCCATGATTTTTCAATAATATAGTAATTATTTTTTATCCCCATAACTTACACTTTACTAAAGTTATTACTGTTATTTTTTTTTTTGATCCACACTAAAACCTTGCATTTCTAATCCACACAAAACCTTGCATTTCTAATAGATATCCTGCATAGAGGGCCTAGAAAAACAACTGCTTGCAAAAATAGAACATACAGGGTGTCAAGCAGAAAAAACGAAATTGAAATGGTCACCTTTTGCCACATTACACCAACAATCTGTAACTCAGTTAGGTCATGTTATATATTATTTTTTTCTGCATTTTATGACGAATGTGATGAAGCTGTCTATGAAATTGTCATTTTAGGCTATACCTTTCAAAATTGAGAGTTTGTGAACCAATGTAAAAATAAAGATTTTAAAAATGTGAAAAATATCATTTTTTTAAATTATTTTTTGTGGTAATGACTACTTTATCAGCTTTATAACATTCTTTCATATTTGCACTTTATAAAAATGTATTGTAACAAACGGGTTCGAATACACGCATATGTAAAATATGACACGATTGATAGTGTTAATGTAGGGACCATGTATAAACAAATAAATAAAAGAATATATGTAAACGGTCATTCAACCCGGTTACAAGTAATGTAGATATAGCGTATGTGTGAGTATAAAAATACGTAGTTAGTATCGGAGGGGTTGCGATCACTTATATATGTAGAGCTGTATAAAGCGCAATTAATTATTCTTAGATAGATTTTATTCACATAGTTTTTTTTTTGAGTTTATTAATAATTTTGGTAACACGTGTTTTCTTTTGTTGAGTCACCTTGTGAACATGTGAGGACTGAAATAGGATGAGTGAATTGCTGTAGGCAGTTTGGTAATAACTGGCGCCGGGAAGGCGGAAAACTGGTCTGTGGATATAGTTTTTTTTTGTGTTGAAGAACAATGAAAGGACTGGTCAGCGGCGTAGGAATATGCAGAAAGATTTTGAAAAGTTAAAGGTGAATACAAAAGAACTTTTTTTTTTGTCTTGCGCTCGAGTGGAGAAAAGGGAAAGAAAGGGAGAGACGCGGCTTGAATCCTAGCAAGGAGGACGCAAAAATCTATTTCTTAAGAAGTTTAATATTTTTTCTTCCAAAAAAATGTCGGGGTAATTGGATTGTGTGCTAGTCGTTACTCGACTCCGTGGACTCGTCATGAACTCACCTGACCGGACTTGCGAACTGTCATAATAAATCAAGAGATTTTGTTCCATCGAAGAAATGTTGATTCAAAATCGTTCGAGATTTAGACCTTTGCGAAAGAGTATGCCAACTGCTCCACCTCTGAAACCTATCACCGGACCTAATGACCATTGGAACTGTTTGCCATCCATGAGATCCACCAGATTAAGTTCGTGGCAAGACGTCAATACGGACTTGTTTAATTGCGTGAGTACAGGTAAAGTGACATGTCACCAACTATTTTCAATATATGTATCTCAATAAAGAACTCGTGTTACCTCAGTTAATTGCTATATTAATCGGAATATTTAAAGTGTAGATATATGACTATATTAATCATACAGCTCACATATATATATGTATTTGCATTATTTGGTGTGTGGATGAATGAGCGTGATATATGTGTGTGTATGATAATGAATGGCCTGAGTGTTTGCATAGCAATCTTATATGTAGGTACGAATGAGATTTATTGGGAAGGGATATGATCGAGTAGAATAAATCCCATCAGCCCGGGTTAGAGTAAGGATTTCGAGCTTTAGGCTATCACAAAATAAATATACGCGTGAGATAGTGTTGGTTAGTTTATAGCTTTGTTCTCTAGATAGACAGATGTCCCCAACATTGAGATTGAGCTAGTTCGGTGCATCACCATATCAGATATATATCAGAACCTGTATATATGTTTTCGAGGAGGTAATTCCTACTTACTGGTAAGATTGGCGCGTGAGATGGGTTCAAACCATGCTCATCAATACCTCTCGTCGAAGCTTCGGGTGAAAGTCCACAATGGAGGATTATAGATATGTCGGTGGGTGGTATAATGGTGTCCCAACTAACGGGGCAGCGAATGTTAGAGAACGGGCAAGTAAGTGATTTTTTTTTTAAAAAAAAAAAGAAGGGAAAATAAAAGCAATAGTGGTGATAAAGCGGAAAGAGCCTGAAAACATATGGGAAAGACGGTAGATGGGCATGTTCTGCGGGCGAATGTGTGGATGAAAAGGTTCTCATAAGGTCATGGGGAAATAGCGTTGATGTATGTTGAAACATATATATAAAGTCAGGGTTTAGAAAGAAGAGGTTAAGAATTTATCCAATAGTGAGATATCATAAACGATATCGTTCAAGAGGATAAGAAGGGGCAAAGGTATCAGGTGGGTCATGCCAGGACCACTGGAAGCCGGGGTGACGAACCTGGCACATAACCTTAATGATAAGATAGATAAAGAAATGAAGTAAAAAAATAAACAAAATGGAGAAAAGCAGAAGGCGACGGAAGAGAAGGAAATAAATATATCCGAGAAGATTTTAGAAAAATTGGAAAGTCTGGAACTCCGATTTCAGGAGATAGAATGGAGACTAGGGATAAAAGGTGAGGGAAGGGCAGAGAAACCTAACGAGAAAGAAGTAGAAGGAAGTTTAGATGAAGGGAAGAGGGATGTAAATCAAAGACCGAGGCCTAGCGAGACGGAAAGGCCGGAGCATATGGGAAAATGCAAGGAGGTGGCAGTACATAACCAAGTGAACCACTTTCTAAAGGTACGACCGTTTGCAGGTCAAATGGGGGAAGCTCCCATAGAACATTTACGGATCTTACGAAGATACTTCGACATGAATCCCATGCCAGAGGAGGGAAAGTTGGTGGTAGCGTGCAGTCATTTAAGTGGGAATGCCCAAGAGTGGTGGGACTCATTGTCCCAACAGCCCACAACCCTCGAGGAGTATCAGAGGATGATACGAGAGACTTTCTGGTCGGAAGACCGCCAAGAACTCGTGCAGTACCAAATCATGTGAGAAAAATACGGGAGGAAAAGGAAGAAAATTTTTCTCAATTTTTTCACCATCAAGTGGCGAGACTAAGGACGCTGGACGCGTGTCACATGTCTGAAAGTCACATCATTCGAATTGTAAGGCACAATATGCCTATGAACGTGGAAAGGATGATGTTGGGAATGAGGAAGGCATCCATTGGAGAAATGGCGGAGCTGCTTAACGCTCTGGACATGAGTATATATGATCATAATGCACCGTTAGAGCGATGGAAGCAAGGTAGAGATAGGACAAATATCCAATGTGGGGCAGAAGAAGGACACACCAGTGGGAATGTCACACCTAGGAAGAGTGGTGAGGATGGTCATAGACCGAGATGGCCATACGAACCGGAAGCTCAACGTCCGCCGGAGAAGCCGAAGCTCACACAAGAAAAGGGATCGTGGACAACGAAACAGAAAGGTGATCCCGGGGAAAGTAAAGGAGAAGAGTCGTTTAAGAAGCCGTTGAAATACAAAGAAGGTATTTGAAGGCTATCATATCAGGGGGTATTAACAAACGGGTTCGAATACACGCATATGTAAAATATGACACGATTGATAGTGTTAATGTAGGGACCATGTATAAACAAATAAATAAAAGAATATATGTAACGGTCATTCAACCCGGTTACAAGTAATGTAGATATAGCGTATGTGTTAGTATAAAAATACGTAGTTAGTATCGGAGGGTTGCGATCACTTATATATGTAGAGCTGTATAAAGCGCAATTAATTATTCTTAGATAGATTTTATTCACATAGTTTTTTTTTGAGTTTATTAATAATTTTGGTAACACGTGTTTTCTTTTGTTGAGTCACCTTGTGAACATGTGAGGACTGAAATAGGATGAGTGAATTGCTGTAGGCAGTTTGGTAATAACTGGTGCGGAAGGCGGAAAACTGGTCTGTGGATATAGTTTTTTTTGTGTTGAAGAACAATGGAAGGACTGGTCAGCGGCATAGGAATATGCAGAAAGATTTTGAAAAGTTAAAGGTGAATACAAAAGAACTTTTTTTTTTTGTCTTGCGCTCGAGTGGAGAAAAGGGAAAGAAAGGGAGAGATGCGGCTTGAATCCTAGTAAGGAGGACCAAAAATCTATTTCTTAAGAAGTTTAATATTTTTTCTTCCAAAAAATGTCGGGGTAATTGGATTGTGTGCTAGTCGTTACTCACTCCGTGACTCGTCATGAACTCACCTGACCGGACTTGCGAACTGTCATAATAAATCAAGAGATTTTGTTCCATCGAAGAAATGTTGATTCAAAATCGTTCGAGATTTAGACCTTTGCGAAAGAGTACACCAACTGCTCCACCTCTGAAACCTATCGCCGGACCTAACGACCATTGGAACTGTTTGCCATCCGTGAGATCCACCAGATTAAGTTCGTGGCAAGACGTCAATACGGACTTGTTTAATTGCATGAGTACAGGTAAAGTGACATGTCACCAACTATTTTCAATATATGTATCTCAATAAAGAACTCGTGTTACCTCAGTTAATTGCTATATTGAAATTTTATATTTAAAGTTAGATATATGACTATATTAATCATATAGCTCACATATATATATGTATTTGCATTATTTGGTGTGTGGATGAATGAGCGTGATATATGTGTGTGTATGATAATGAATGGCCTGAGTGTTGCATAGCAATCTTATATGTAGGTACGAATGAGATTTATTGGGAAGGGATATGATCGAGTAGAATAAATCCCATCAGCCCGGGTTAGAGTAAGGATTTCGAGCTTTAGGCTATCGCAAAATAAATATACGCGTGAGATAGTGTTGGTTAGTTTATAGCTTTGTTCTCTAGATAGACAGATGTCCCCAACCTTGAGATTGAGCTAGTTCGGTGCATCACCATATCAGATATATATCAGAACCTATATATATGTTTTCGAGGAGGTAATTCCTACTTACTGGTAAGATTGGCGCGTGAGATGGGTTCAAACCATGCTCATCAATACCTCTCGTCGAAGCTTCGGGTGAAAGTCCACAATGGAGGATTATAGATATGTCGGTGGGTGTTATAGTATATATATATATTTATTTATTGTAATAAATTAGACATTTTATTTAAAATTGTAGGTCCTGTAATTTTTTTTGGGAATTAAAAATGGCCGTTCAGGTCTCTAAGGGTTAAGCCCAAGTGCTTTTCTTTTCTTAAGGATGGGACAACTACTTTTAAAGTGACAGATAAGGAATCATGAGGATTAAGCCATTTTTCAATTTGATAACCTTGCCTCAAGCGAATATTATCTTTTGTACAACAACATTGTTTCAAAAATTAAAATGTAATATTTTAATAAATGCCATCTTTAAATAAATACTTAGAGACGTATTTATATCGTAGTTTAAAATTATAAAATCAATAATGTTGATTTATCTTTTTTCTCAATTATAGAAAATAATGATTTTCTTGTAAATTTATAAACTTTTTGCTTTATTTTTTTTTAAAAAAAATAGGATCAACTTCTTTCATATACATCTGCCTTTTTTTTAGGTGGAAGGGTAAAATAAATCTTAGAATACATACATGAAACAGAGTTTCTGTTTCAATATTTTCTTCTTGAAATATTTGTTTTAATTAATTATGTGCTAGCCAAAATAAATATTTACCAATGTTCTTATTATGACCTATTTATACAGAGAATATTAACTGGATGTAGACAAATTACTAATAAATATAGCTACTGCTTCTGCTACTGCTACTGCTACTATTACTGCTACTACTACTACTACTACTACTACTACTACTCCTACTATTACTACTACTACTACTACACTACTACTACTACTACTACTACTACTACTATTATTATTGTTATTATTATTATTATTATTATTATTGAATAAGCATTTATTTTATAACGTCTTGCGTGCGATTATAATTACGATAGAATGACAGCCTGTTAAGCTAATTGCGCAGACGCTGTGAGAATGTTATTAATAAATGAATACCTTCGAACAACCACATGATATAGTATTTGTATAAGAGTAAAAAGGAATCCTCTTACTCTTACGACTCAAATGTTTATATATGAGCAAATCTAAAGTAGTTGTAACGAAAGCGTGACTACATAATAGTCACTTTAAATTACTATATATAATGTCTGTATGAATGACGCCAATGAAATTTTCTAGAATTTACTAAATGCCACTCTAAACGAAATTAAATCATATACATCAATAAGCATTTATTTTATAACGTCTTGCGTGCAATTATAATTACGATAGAATGACAGCCTGTTAAGCTAATTGCACAGACGCTGTGAGAATGTTATTAATAAATGAATACCTTTGAACAACCACATGATATAGTATTTGTATAAGAGTAAAAAGGAATCCAAAGGAATCCTCTTACTCTTACGACTCAAATGTTTATATATGAGCAAATCTAAAGTAGTTGTAACGAAGGCGTGACTACATAATAGTCACTTTAAATTACTATATATAATGTCTGTAAGAATGACGCCAATGAAATTTTCTAGAATTTACTAAATGCCACTCTAAACGAAACTAAATTATATACATGAATAAGCATTTATTTTATAACGTCTTGCGTGTGATTATAATTACGATACAATGACAGCCTGTTAAGCTAATTGCGCAGACGCTGTGAGAATGATATTAATAAATGAATACCTTCGAACAACCACATGATATAGTATTTGTATAAGAGTAAAAATAAATCCAAAGGAATCCTCTTACTCTTACGACTCAAAAGTTTATATATGAGCAAATCTAAAGTAGTTGTAACGAAGGCGTGACTACATAATAGTCACTTTAAATTACTATTTATAATGTCTGTATGAATGACACCAATGAAATTTTCTAGAATTTACTAAATAAATGCTTATTCATGTATATGATTTAGTTTCGTTTAGAGTGGCGTTTAGTAAATTCTAGAAAATTTTATTGGTGTCATTCATACAGACATTATATATAGTAATTTAAAGTGACTATTATGTAGTCACGCCTTTGTTACAACTACTTTAGATTTGCTCATATATAAACATTTGAGTCGTAAGAGTAAGAGGATTCCTTTGGATTCCTTTTTACTCTTATACAAATACTATATCATGTG
Organism: Epiperipatus broadwayi; assembly: GCA_028023455.1. Lineage (NCBI taxonomy): Eukaryota > Metazoa > Onychophora > Udeonychophora > Euonychophora > Peripatidae > Epiperipatus > Epiperipatus broadwayi. The sequence goes on along the minus strand of JAQFVV010000821.1, from coordinate 92,943 downwards.
GTTGTTCAAAGGTATTCATTTATTAATAACATTCTCACAGTGTCTGCACAATTAGCTTAACAGGCTGTCATTCTATCGTAATTATAATCACACGCAAGTCGTTATAAAATAAATGCTTATTCATGTATATGATTTAGTTTCGTTTAGGGTGGCGTTTAGTAAATTCTAGAAAATTTTATTGGCGTCATTCATACAGACATTATATATAGTAATTTAAAGTGACTATTATGTAGTCACACCTTCATTACAACTACTTTAGATTTGCTCATATATAAACATTTGAGTCGTAAGAGTAAGAGGATTCCTTTGGATTCCTTTTTACTGTTATACAAATACTATATCATGTGGTTGTTCGAAGGTATTCATTTATTAATAACATTCTCACAGCGTCTGCGCAATTAGGTTAACAGGCTGTCATTCTATCGTAATTATTATTATTATTATTATTATTATTATTATTATTATTATTATTATTATTATTATTATTATTATTATTATTATTATTATTATTATTATTATTATTATTATTATTATTATTATTATTATTATTATTATTATTATTATATGACTTTTTTAATTTGTATTTGAAATAAGTCTTCATATAATTTCCTTCAATTACAAATATACTTCTCTATTTCTAAATACTTCTGCATTTAATTCTAATGTTGAAGTTCAATATATGATCAATATTACTCCAACATGAACTAGTACTGATTACTTTGTGATTAACTTAACTTTTCCTGTAGATATAGGTTATACTTTGGGTATATACACAAGTATTCCTAAAGTATAATTTATCATGTAATTTGTATGATAATAATAGTAAAACTATCAATATTGTGTTTTCTTAATTAAGGTTTTTTTTATTTTGCTGAATTTCTAAAACTTTATAAATTATAAACACCTTCAGCTCAGCTACCAAATACAATTTGTTCTCTAAATGTCTTTATAAATCAAGAATTTCTATTAAAAAAAACGATTCTAAAAATTTTCTGTGGCAAAAAATTTAGGCCATTGATTCAAATTACAACATCGATTTTAAATATCTTGTGAACAAACAAATTTAAACTAGTGTATAATTGAAAAAACTAGTAATTTGTGTGCAATGTTTTATGAAAACTATGCTATGTGTACACTGCTTATGCGTATTTATGCATAATGATGCAGTTTATATCTAAAAACTCCACTTAACTTGCATTTGTTGTTTCCGGGTCTTCAGAATAATGTGATACAGTTGTGTCTTCTGGGTCATCTTTTATTATTTTTTTCTTTAGGAGATCCATCATTATTTCCTATTTTTTTTTATTAATCTTAATTTTTTGGAAGAATATACTAAATATTTATGGTTGAAAATTTCTAGATAAAACGTTAAAATTGACAGTTGACTCATTTTTTAAATTTTCTTTTCATATAATATCTTTTATAGTCTAATGACTTTATTTAAGATTTTTAGATTTGATGCTACATTTTATATTGGCATCACATTCATCTTAAGTACTGTTTGTGGCTTCATAATAAAAAAAAAAAAACATTTATTGTTTTTATTTCAAAATTATTTTGTATTGGTTTGTTCAATTCCATTGTTTTTCATTGCCTTTCTTTATTCATACATTTGCATTAATTTCTAACTAAATAATTCTTTAGTATGTGATGCCAAATGCTCTTTAAAGTTGTCATGCCCAACTTCCATAATTCTAGACAGAGGCTAAAATATCCATACATTGGTGTTCCATAATCCTGTTCCCTAATCATGCTTTTTTAGTTAGGTTAAATTTGTTTTTTTTTTTTCAATTATAGTATTAATAGTCTCTTTACTTACAATTTCTTCTTGTAATGAATTGTTGACAAATTGCCTTTCATGTGAATGTACAAGTTTTGTTAGCTATCTTGGACTTTGTTTTACCCATAAATTCAACAACTGATTTTATATTAAAGATTTTTCAGATTTATGGAATTGTCCTATTAGCATGCTTAACCAATATGTTGATGAGATACTGTTTTAGTTAACCAAGTTACTATATCTTGAAATCTGAAATGATTCCTTTATACATACATTCAAAAGTTGACATACTGTTTGGTAGTAAAAATAAGTTTAATATTGCTGTCATGCAATAAAATGTTCATTAGTTGTCAAGATGCATTATTTGTTAACAATAAGTCCTTTCCATGAGATTTCTATATTAGCTATTGATGAAAGTTGATAAATACATTTTATTTAATCTATTAAAATTTCATCATTTAAGTGATGTTTTTGAAATTTTGTTTAAAAATACATAAATTCCTCAAGTAGTAGAGAAAATGAAGTTTTTTTCAGTTTTGCTTCTCTTTGTATATTACTTCAAACAGTAATATACACTTGTTCTCAAAATACCTTTATCCTAAAACTTTTTCTTTTCTTTTTTAAATAAATGTATTGAAGGATTGGTTTCAATATTTAATACTTGCTTTATGTCAGATCTGCCTTCTTTAGTGATACTAAGTAGCTCAAATAAAAAAAAAATAATGTATTTCTATCCTCAAGTTACTTCTATAATTTTTATTCTGTGTAAAAATTCATGCTTTTGGAATCTATCAAACCATCTGTGATTTATTTTGAATTCCAAATCTTTCTTCCTTATTGATTGCTTTAGAAATAGTTTTATCATTCTCACCTGAATTATTAGTAATCAGAGTACTGATACCATTGAGTCAGTCTACCATATTAGAAGTTTCTCTGATTTTTCATATATGGGAGGTTTTTAATTTTATAATTTGAGTTTAATTGTATCAACAATTATTTGGGTACTTTTTATTGTCTACTTTTTGTTTTTTTAAAATTAGTGATAATTATGTAAATGTAAGTAAAATAGCTGAAAAAGAAAAACATACCAACAGTTCAGAATTCTTTGCAATTATCTCAAAACGTTTTCTCACTGCCAACAGAACAACTAGATTTACATTTTCTTTACTTTTTTATTGATTTATATTTTGGCGTAATTTTTTTAGTACCAAAAAAAGAGAAGAAAATGCAATGCTTAACAACATTTCACTCAACTATATTTTCCTAACCATAAATGCATTTTATTCATCATCTGTGTATGGGAAGTCAAATAACTATCACTAAAACTTACCTACTGTTACTTTTGAATATATATATATATATATATATATATATATATATATATATATATATATATATATATATATATATATATATATATATATATATATATATATATATATATATACATAAATAATTAATAGTAAAAGCAATATTATATTTTAAATTCTTTAAAAGCTCTTTCGATTATCTAGTAATCCTTGTCAGCTTTAACTAAATTTCATTTTTTTTTTAAACTTAATGTTACATAAATTTCCATAAGTTGTGAATGGTCATATTTGCAACTTACCTATTAATAACATCATTCTTATATTTATTTATTAAAATTACCACTTTAATTTTCCTTTTTTTATGATTCCTTTACTCCATTAATATTTTTAATTCATTACTATTAAATGTAAATCTATAATTACAAGTTTTTTCATGGTCAAAGAATACTGAAGCTGTATTAAATTGACTATTTATATTATTTTTAACCCGATTATATAATAATTGATGTTGCTTCAATCTTTTTCCCTTTTTATTTCTACTATTTAAAATAATTTAATCCCACCTTCCTGGATTTTGATAGTAATTAGAATATTTAAATATTTGATATTTTAAGAGTATGAAAAATAAAAGAAACTAGCAGTTGTATAGAGGACAATTAATAGGTCACCCTTTCAGAATTTAAATAAATAACATTTTAAAAGATTTCCAAGCATTAATTAGCTTGAGTGATGAATTTACCCCATGTAGAATTGCTTTATTCTATTTGGAGTTGAACAAATAAGAATTTTTATAAAAAACAACAGAAAATGTTGATTTATAAAAATAATCTGGCCAGCATATTAAATAATCATACATTTATTTTAAGGGAATGTTAATAACCTTAATTCATGGAGGTTTACTTAAAAAGAGAAAAGATTTTTAAAAATTCAGCTCATCAGGTTGCTTGAGATTGGCATATTAATAATAACTAAAACAGCCATATAAAATCAAGTTATAAATACCTATAAATAAATAAATGACCACACCAAAGCTAAAGAAAGTGAGAGCATATGAGATAGGGTTACATAAAAATTATTTGAGAGCAATTTACATTTTTCATATTAGAGAGAAATAAAGTTAAATGGTATATTAGGAGAAATTTTAGTAATAGGGTTTAAGATTGTGCAACCATTCATCTGATTTGTTTGCATCCTTAACCTATTTATCATGAAAGAAGAAATCAAAAAATATTTAATTAAAATTTTAACTTTACAATAAATCATTTTTGTCTAGACATTTGGAATTAATTAAAAATACTTCCAGGATAAATAAAAATAATTAACTAAGAAATACAAATAAACAAAATAAACATTACATGATCACCATTTCTTATGTTTGCTTTTAACTGTTGCTAAAACAGGTAAAACTCCCCATATATATTGCCATTCAGTGTAAGCCAGAATAATCAATGTATCCCAGAAGCTTGTGCATAAAATCCCCATCTAGTGGTTACTCAACCAATATCCCCAGACTAGTATCTGGCTTGTGGCCTTCATCTGTGTGGAGCTTTGGATCTGAGAGAATGGCACATAAGTCTTAGGATCTAATGCAACTCTCCAAAAGCCACCTTTTATCTTTACTTAACTAGAAAAGTACAAGACTTAAATTAAAAACACTACAAAATTTTCAATCCAAGCTTATTAGCTCATATCGTCATATAGGTCTGAACTTATTTCAGTACCTATACATTTTCCTGTCTAATAGGATAGTGGTATCTATGGTTATTAAAAAACCAAAGAAACAAAAATATATAGGTAAAGAACTGAGTTCAGACCTCTATGACTATATAAGCTAATGAGCTTGGGTTGAAAATATTATAGTGTGCAAGCCAGAGTAATCAATGGATTCCAGATAGCTTGTGCATAAAATCCTCATTTAGTGCTTATTCATCCAATATCCCTAGACTAGTTTCTGGCTTTCAGCCTTCATCAGTGATTAGCCTTGGATCTGAGAGCACTGCACCATGATTTTAGGATGTAATTAACACTTCAGCAGCCATCTTTTACCTCTACTTAACTACAAAACTATGAGACAAACACTATAATATTTTCAATCCAAGCTCATTAGCTTATATAGTCATATAATCCTGAACATATTTCAGTACCTATACATTTTCTTGCCTAATAGGAATGTGGTGACTATGGTTATTAAAGTAGCAAAGACATCAAAATATATAAGTACTAAACTGAGTTTAATCCTATTTGACTATATAAGCTAATGAGCTTGTATTGAAAATATGGTGTTTTCAATTTAAGTCTCATAGTTTTGTAGTTAAGTAGAGGAGGTAAATGCTGGCTGCTAAAGGGTTGGATGAGATCCTAAGATCTAGATGCAGTGCTCTCAAATCCAAGGCTTCTCACTGAAGAAGGCCGCAAGCCAAAAACTAGTCTGGGAATATTGCATAAGTAGGCACTAGATGGGGATTCTATGTGCAAGCCTTCTCTATTCATTGATTACTCTGGCTTGCACTGAGTGGCAATAAGTATATAGAGTTTTACCTGTTTTAAATAAACAGAATAAAAATAAAATTTAAATGATATAAAATATATATTACCTTTTTTAATAAACAAAGATTAATACAATATTTAATACCACTAGTTATTACTTTTTTTAAATCTAGACAAATCTCAGAATAGGTTTTAAAATAAAAATAATTTTTAAAAATATTTTAACTAAATAACATCAAATAAATATAATAATTATCCATTTATTCCACTAATAAAACTCCTAATTGAATTACTAACTTTATTAAACTTTTTTATAGTTAAATTAATTTTAAATATTTAACTACAATATTCTGTTTTACATTTAAAGTTAATTAAATATTATAATTTTAACACCAGCAAACCAAAATGTAGGGATTAAACCTTTTTTTTAAAAAAATTTTAAACATTAATATAAGCTTGGTAAAATATTTTGGCATTTAAAGTAAAACTAAATTAGCAACTCTAAATTAACTTTTTATCATTGGCATTATGAACTTAAAGACTTTATTACCTTAAGCATTTATTTAAGTAAAAGTTCATATAATTTAGGCTATAAACATGTATTTTACAGCTAGATAATAGATAAATACTGATATAGAAACTCTAACATGTAATAATTATAACATTATAAAGTATTAACAGTAATTTACTTAGGGAAAAATTGAGCTATATATATATATATATATATATATATATATATATATATATATATATATATATATATATATATATATGATAAACAAAAATGCATATATATGTTCACTAGATAGAGCTTAACACTAGCTCCAAACAAGCTTTATTTATAAGTGCCAATAGAGAAAGAATTCAAAATCTCTATCATACTATCCTCATCTCCAGACCAATTGTTTCTGAGCTTAATGGCTCACCTCAGTGAAGAGTTAGAATTTCAGAAACTAGATCTAAAACTCCAACTCAGAGGACTTATTTAACACGTTACTGATCAGTTTTAAAACTCAAATTTTTCAGAAACATAATTTTTTTCAAATCCAGCTTTAAAAAACAGATAGCTGTATTGGTTTGAACTGAGTTCAGTGTCACCAAATATTAATAGCTAAAGCAATAGTACATCGCAAAAGCCTTCAAGGGTACACTTATAATAATTAATAAAACATTTTAGCACAAGCTTAAAGGCAAGTTGCACAATTTATGACTTGTTTTATTTTATATTATATATATATATATATATGGAAATAGCCATTCTGTTTCCTGATAAAAACCAGTTTGCTGGTTGAAATATTAAAGCAGTTTTATAGAGAAGTAATTCATTATGTATATATATTAGATGTCTTGGGACAAAAATCTAATTAAATATTTAGTTTTTGGCAAAGCTAAAGATTATAATATATACATATATTTTGAAATCTACAATGCATTATTCATTTCAATAAAAAAAAATTTTTTTTCCTGTTCCAAGGAAAGTAATATGCAAATGTTGTTTAAAAAAATGAGTGTTCAAAATTATAAATAAGTTTGCTTCTTATAAAATCAGTTATTTTATCTTGATCAGATTGGGAATACTATTTTATTAAAATCCCAGGATTGACCATGAATTGTGTACAAAAAGGAAAAACACTACTCAGAGTTAGAAATATCTGGTCTGAAACACTATTGAATGATATTTGAATAACTCCAGCTGAAGTGAAGAAATAGGCAAGTTTAAAAGACATCTAGATATTACAAAACTATATTATTACCCTAAGTGGACATTTAATATTTGTCAAAAGAAAGTAAATTATCAATATTTTATTTCGATGAGTCATAAATAAAGCCTGATTTGTTCTTTATTTTAACTAATCTGAAATTGTAAATAATGTTTGTTATCCTTTTTTGAAAAAAAAACTGTCAGTCAGAAAAAAGAAATGAATTTATAATAACTTTTTTTTACTTAGTAAAATTTTTTAAAAGTAGATATATAATTATCATATATCACATATATATGTCAATCTTATGCATTTTATATAAGTTATTAATAAGAGGAAGGGGGAGGTGTATTGACAGTCATATAAATGTAATGCACACATATAAATTGTCTGTCTCAAATAACCATAGTTAGTAATGTAATTATTTCCATTAGACTCATTTGTTCTCTGTTAAAATTACATTTGATTACTGAACATTGGATTTTATGTAGATGAATTTATATATCAGGTGATTGTTCCATGTTTAATACTTTACACATGTACACATCCATATGAGAGAATACATTCCTATCAGTTCAATCAGTTGGGAATCGATTTCAGAATTAGTCATTGCTGTATAAATTGTAGTTGTATTAAATTAGATTTAGGGTCAAATGTCCACTTCTTATAATTATTGTATAAAAGGTTTATTCAGTTAGGGTTAGGACTAAAAGGCAATATCTTTATAGTTTCTTATTATATAAGCAGTTACATTTAGGATTAGTATCAAAAATGATCATTCCTTATGATTAATATGATAGTGTTGATGTTTATCCCATATAAAACATATGTATGTATAAGTACTAGGAGACACCTGAGTCATAGAAATGTTAAATTTATGAATTTATACATGCTTAAAATTAGATTTAATTTTATTGAAGTCATATTAAAGATATAACAAATGCATCATATTATATACCAATATATTGACATTATGATATATAATATAACATTAAGGGACTTTGTTAAAGAAATAAATTGCATATCAATTAATGATTATAGTTTGTAAATAAATAACTACTATGTGATTTGTTAATTTTAGTAAAAATAAAACTTCTACATCAATTAATAAGTACATTGGTAAATAAATTATTACATGATTTGTAATTTTCTTTATGTAAGACTGTGCAGTCTACCAACATTCATAAGGAGTAACTTAAGTTCTCCATCATTTGGCCTCGTATTACAAATGTGACTGTGTAATGATTACATTATTATATTGAATAATATATATATATATATATATATATATATATATGTGTGTGTGTGTGTGTGTGTTAGTTTATTTCCTGATGCTTAAAGCCAGGTCATACTAATAGAATTTCTGTACATAAATCATATATATATATATATTGTAATAATATTATAAAATAAAGGACAAAGCACGTTTTGCCATAAAGAAAACACACAAGTATAGGTGATGTTCCAGAGTATTCTAGGAGTTGCTCTAGCATTGTTGGTTTTGAATCCAGTTATAATTGCAGTGAACATAATAAGTTTATTGTGTTTTAAGAATCTGAAGATTACTAAAATGGAGAATGAAAATAAAATGAATGAATAGCACCAGGAAATAATGGAAGCAAATACTTCTGAAAATAAATTAGAAGAAAATAGCTTAGAAACTTTGGATATACACAATGATCATCCAGATAATGATATATGCAATCAAATAAAGCATAAAAACTAATAAAAAAGTAAAAAAGACATAATAATACTACAATATCATTACAACTACACGTGATACAGATGATTAATACATTATTTAGACAAATAAAACTGTGATTATTATAACATAATCAACAACAAATGGAGCAATAAAATCAAACTATGCAAAATTATCAAAATGTTAATCAAAAACAGATGGAACCTCATCAAAATGGATGGTTAATTTATACAAACCAATTAAATCAGAACAAGAATTAGATGATCTAAAACACACAGACAATGATAAAAACATTAGCAAGTACAAATTCATAATAAAAATGAATTAAATCATGCACAATTTAACAAGCTCAATTGCTTTTAAAGTCAGAAAATGAAACCAAAATATCTAAAATGAACACAAGCATGTTTAAATAAAAGAAAAAATACCAGAAAATGAACCTGATGAACTAACATAAATAGATGATAATAAAGTAAAACTACTGAAAGAAATTATAAGCAACAGGTACTTTTGAAACTAAACATCCAGTAACATGAGAATATGCCTGAAAGCTCATACACCAAAGTCATATGTATCAAAGGAATGTAAAGAACTATGTCAAATGTCACCCATAATCTTGAGACAGGATAAAGAAATAGAAATAAAAATATAGTAAAGTTTTCTTTATCTCCAAAATAAAAGATAAATACTGTTAACACAAAAAATTAAATGAAGATTTGTCTCTCATGGTGATTAATTTATTGGATAAAGAAATCTCAACAGCATCAAGCAAATATTAAAGATGTGTGTTATAAAGATGCATTGTACTTCTACAATGTTATGCACAACAACAATTTTACTGATCTTCAATTTTATTTACAAGTGGGAAAAAAAATAAAACAATTTTCTCTCTTGCAATTGCTTCTTTTCCCAGTTGCTATAAAAGAAAAAACCTCCAGATAAAATATACTATGAAATCATACTTGAACAATCTTACTTAAACACTGAATGGATAAACAGTTTGTAAAATGCCCAATATAATTTTAAAAGAACTTTTAATAAGTACATTAATTTTCTTTGTTGTTGTTTTTTAAGTTTGAGAATTGGAAATAAACAATCCATTATTCATTTCAATTATAAAAAAAAAAACAAAAAACAATAATTTCTCTTCTAAGCAAAGTGTCATGCAAATTTGGTTTTAAAAAAAAATCTACAATGAGTGTTGAAAAGAAAAGTAACTTTTCTTCTTACAAAATTAGTTATTTTCTTTTTTCTTAATTAGATTGGGGATACTACTTCATTCAAGTCATAGAATTGACTATGCCTTGAGAATAAAAAAGAAGAACACTATTAACAGTTAGCTAGGATGGGTCAAGAAGACTTTTGAATGACATTTAAATAATTATAGGTGAAGTGAAGAAATAGATTGTTTTAAAAGACATAGAAATTCACCCTAAACGGACTTCTAATATTTGTTAAAAAGAAAAAAATTACAATTAATTTGTTTTGGTGAGTTTTGTAATTGTAGTCTGATTTGTAATTTATTTTAACTGATTTGAATTTGTAAATAATATTTGTTATTTTATTTTAAAAGAAGCTGTCAGTTAAAAACATGAATTTGTAATAACTTCTCTTTAGTTGTTAAAATTATTTTAAATATATATAGAATTATTATATATCACATATGTATGTAAAACTTATGAGATTTATATAAGTTATTAATAAGAGAAAATGGCAGAAAAAATATTAATCTTGTAAATGTTATGCAGACATACAAATTATAGTTAATAATGTAATTATTTTCATTAGTCTCATTTATTCATTGTTCAACTTATATTTGATTACTGAACATTGGACTTTATGTAGATGGCTTTCAGTATGCATGTGTGTTTGTTCAATGTTTAATTGTTTACACATAATCACATATATATGAGAGAATACATTACTATCAGTTTATTGAATTAGGGATCAATATCAAAATGAGTTATCCCTTTATAAATTGTAGTTCTATTAAATTAGGTTTAAAACCAAATGCCCCTTCCTTATAATTATTGCATAGAAGGTTTATTCAATTAGAGTTAGGTCCAAAAATCCATCTCTTTGTAGTTTTTATTATATAAGCAATTATCGTTAGGATTAGGATTTAAAAAGTCCACTCCTTATGATTATTTTGATAAAGATTGTGTTGACGTTTATCTAAATAAAGCATATATGTATGTGTAAGTATTGGGAGACATGTGAGTCAAAGAAATATTATGTTTATGAATACATGCATGTGAAATCATATTAGAGATACTGCAAATGTACTACATTATCTTTCAATATATTGATACTATGCAGTATAAAGATTAAAGCACCTGGTTAAAGAAAGAAGTTGCATATTAAGTAATGATTATACTTTGTAAATAAATTATTGTTATGTGATTTGTTAATTTTATTAAAAAAATAAATTGTACATAAATTAATAAGTACACTTGTAAGTAAATTATTATTACATTATTTATTACTTTATTTATGTAAGATTGTGGTTCCAATAATATTCATTGGAAGTAAAGTATGTTCTCCATGAATTTGACTGCCATTACAAATAGAGTTGTGTAATGGTTACATTATTATATTGAATAATATATATATATATATATATATATATATATATATATATATATATATATATATATATATATATATATATATATATATATATAAGTGTGTGTGTGTGTCTGTGTGTGTGTTTGTGTGTGTTTATTCACTGATGCTTAAAACCATGTTGCACCTATGTAATGTTTTGTATATAAATAGAGAAAAGATAACTAAATGAATAATGCTACATCTGACCATTACAAAGTAACAGCTAATATTTGAACATTTTTGTTCTCTCAGAGTGTGGGCATGAATGTATCTATTATAGATTCCCATTTTCCTGTGTTGCATAAATGATATCATTTTTCTTAATATATTGTAATTATATTGCACAACAAAACAAAGAAAAAGGCAGTATATGTGATGTCCCAGAGTGTGCCAGGGAATGATCTAGCACTATTTGTGATGTATGCAGTTATAATAGTATTGCACATAATAAGTTTACTTAATTTAAACATTTTGAAGATTACTAAAATGGAAAATGAAAATAAAAAAGATGAACAAGGGCAGTTTATAATGGAAGCAAATACTTCTAAAACTAGCTGTGAAGAAGATAGAATACAATTTTGGATGTAGAAAATACCCATCCAGATAGTGATTTATGCAATCAAATAAAACATAAAAATAGTACTAAAGAAATAAAAAGACATAAGAACACTCAATATTATCACAATTACAGATGATCCAGATAATTATTTACACAAATAGAATTCACATTATTGGAGTATAATCAACAAAAAAATGAATAAATAACACCAAATTATGCAAAATTATCAAAATGTTAATAAAAAGCAAATGGAAGATCATCAAAAAATGGCTAATTTATACAAACCATTTAAATCAGAACAAGAATTAGATGATTTAAAGCATGTAGACAATGATAAAAACTGAGCAAGTACAAAATTCAAAATAAGCAATGGATCAAATGGTAAACAATGAATAAGCTAGGTAGAAAATGAACCAAAATATATAACTAACTTTTAAATGAATCTGAATGAAAATTATTGGAGGAATATGTACAAAATGAACACAGATATGTTCAAATAAAAAACAAACATCAGATGTTGAACATGTTGAATTAACACAAACAAATGATTTTATACTAAAACCAATGACATAAATTAAAAGCAAATATGAACTGTTAAATCTAAACACATAAGAATACACCTGAAAGCTCTCAACTAATGGCATATGGATGTCACCCTTAATTATGCAGCAGGATAAATACATACAAATAGAAATAGAGCAGTGCTGACTTTATCCCAAAATAAAAGGGAATCACTGTTGTCAGAAAATATAAATGATTTATCTCTCATGCTGATTAATTTATTGGATAAAGAAATATAACAGCATAAAGCAAACATTAAATCTGTGTGTTATATAGATACATTGTATTTCTACAGTCTATACAGAGCTGATTATCAATTTTATTTACAAGTTGGAAGAAAGTAAACACAATTTTCTCTTCCACCATAATGTGAAACTATACCTGAACAATCTTACTTTATCGAATAAAGACTGGATGAACAGTTTGTAAAATGCTCTATGGAATTTTAAGAGAACTTTTAGTAAACACATTTTTTTTTTTTCTCTCATTGTTTTTTTTTTATTTTTAGTTTGAGAATTTGAAATGAACAATCTATTACTCATTTCGCAAAAACAAAATTCTTTTCTAAGCAAAGTGACATGCAAATTTAGTTTTAAAAAAATATTTTAAATGAATGTCCAAAAGATAAGCATTTTTTCTTCTTATAAAATTACTTTTTTCTCTCTTGATCATATTGAAAATATTACTTCATTGAAATCCCAAAATTGACTATGCCTTGTGAATAAAAAGAAAGAATAATAATCAATGGACAGGCTTCAATATACTTCACACTCCAACTCTTCAACCATCCATCCAATTGAAAATCTGATGATGAAATGTTCAAGTGTATCAGTGTTATGAGATAGTGTGGAGAGTGGTGGGACATGTGAAAGTATGTGCTCATATACCCAATATATTACATATATATTATAACGATCGAAATGTAAGTGAAGATCGAATCTAACCGCAAACTACGATATCTGCTCTACAGAGCGCCATCTAGGCATTTAAACCTAGAAAAATTTATAGAGTAGGCAGATACGCGCTGTTAAGATTCCACTTTATTTAAATATTCAGATCGTTAGCCCAAGTCACTAGCTCAGTGGAGATGCAGAGATAAAAATCTATATCTTAATTTATATCTTAAATATAAATAAATAAAAGCCACTGCCAGAAATTAACACATAAAAATATTTATTTACGCACATATAAAATAACATTTAAATTTTGAGGAAGAAATTCAACATTTTAGATTTTTCTATTAATCTTTTAATTTTACATTTAACTAAGTTTCAATGAGTTTAATATTTTATTTAGATAGTCAAGTATGAATAGACTACATAGATCTGCATTTGAAAAGAAAATATTCTTCCCTGATTTAACCTTAGGCAACAAATTTCGCAATCAAACTGGCGCCAATCCATCTGATACATTCATGTATTCAATGTAGCATGAAAATACGACAACACAAAATACTATACTGTCAGGAATGTACATCTGATCAGTAAGTAGAATTAGAGAAGACATTGTCTCTCCATCAACAGGAATGTGACATCTGTTGGCGAGTAGAACAATAAACATAAAACTCCATAGGAATGGACTGCAGTCCTTTGCCGTCTTACAAATCCATCCATAGGCAAACAGAAGGTGTGTGGCATATATCTATAATCCTGCCTATAGCAGACCTCATACTACATCTACAATTACACAAATATATCCAACCCATTGAACCAATTCAACTACGAAATGAATAACTGAAGATTACCCTCCCTTAATATAACTTTACAAAACTATATAGCCATTCATGCCCGACTTAAATTTAACATTTAAATATGTTCGCACAGATTATTTTTATACAATTTGTTTTATAATGTCGAGTATAGATCGGCTGCACAGATTCCACAGTCAAAAACATTCCAAATTAAACACAACCGATCAAACTACAAAGTCAATCGATAATGTCAATTGCTGAGGGAATACATGAGACCCTTTGGCATTCATCGTAAGATGCCCGCATTAACATCGTTGACCTATATATTCTAATCAAATATGAAAACTTCAACATAATCAACTGCTAACGAATCTATGCAACGTCTATACCCAACCTAAATTTCATCATTTAAAATTTAAACAATAAATAATTTATACAATAAAAAAAAATGGAAATGATTTTTATCAATCGGAAAACATATAAAATTAAACATTATTAATTTGATTTTAAACTTAAAAAAGTCAGATAGAAGTTCATAAGCTTGAACGAAAGTTCTTAATTATTTTTAAATTTAGAGTTCATGTCAATATAGCTTACGGTAGAAGAGTCCAGGTTTCTGCTTTTAATTCCCGCAACGCCTCCATTGGAAGATAATGTTCTGGAGATGGCAATAGCTGGTTCAAGGTATCACAGTCTTTTCCTTTTTCTTTTTTAAATAGAGAGTGTGGTATGTGCGTCCTACCACAACTCTCAAACACACAATGCTGGAACTGTCCGAAAAAACTGTATTTCCCTTTTTATATTATCCACAAGGATTCAATCAACAAAATGTCACTAATCCATCACTTTCGTTAGGGTCCAAGCCAAGGCTTAGTGCTTCCATTGGTCAAGCTAATTTCTCTTTATTTTCTTATCTATCTTTTCATGTGATCATTTTAATTATACAAGAGCCCAAGGGCCAGTTTGGTTTTCGATAATTCATAAACAATCATTTCCATTTACAGATTACATTAATTAATACCTGTTTTTATTTTTAAATCTTGTTCTTTTTTATAAAAAAGTACGTTCAAATACTTATTTGTTTTTTTAAAAAATTTTTTTTTTTAAAGTTTGGCATCTGTGCGAATGTATATACGTTTAACAAACATTTTAATTTTAGCGTTTAGTTTTTTACTTTTATTTGCGAACTTTTAAGTTTTTATTTTAAATTAATGTAACAACATATTTATATATCGTTACAATATATACATATACATAGGTATATAATAAGCCTGCATGTTTCAGTTAAAATGAATATGGTAAATAAATATTATAAGATAAGATTTGTATTTGGATTAGGGTAATTTTTAACGTTATAATGTGTTTTATTTCATGATAATGTTTGATTTTATAAATAATTTATTGTGACAGGAATTAATAATTAATATTTCTATCTAGATGCAAATTAATTGATTTTTTTTAAAAAATGAATATATAATGAGATTATTTTAATGCAAACAAAAAAAAAAAAAAATAGAAGGCATAGAGCACTCAGGGTTCCCAAGCGGTCACCCATCCAAGTACTAACTGAGCCTAACATTGCTTAACTGTGGTGATGGGACGAGAAACGCTATGTCAAACTTAGTATGACAAATCTATTACCATTCTTCTGGCAGATAAGGGTAATACTACAGTAATTTTAAATAAGGCTGATTATTTTAAAAAAATACATGACTTATTAAATGATAATATTTATAAAAAAAATTATAGAGATCCTATGACTTATCTTGAAAAGAAAACGAAAACATTAATTTATTCTACTGATCTAGATTTAGAAACAAAAATACAGCTCACTCCCAGGAAAAAAATCTTCTTTTTATCGAAAATTATATGGTTTACCAAAAATTCACAAGCCAGATATTCCATTGAGACCGATTGTAAGTGCAGTTGGTTCACCTACACAGACACTAGCTCGTTTTTTGACTTCTTTTTTACAGCCGCATTTATCAACGATGTCATCATATGTTAAAGATGCTAATCACTTTCTTGAGCTTATCCGGGATATTAAATTGACTAAGAATGATATTTTGGTAAGTTTTGATATTGTTTCACTTTTTACTAGTGTACCTGTAAATGAAGCGATTCAAGTTTTAAAAAATATTCAGTTGCCCAATTTTGCTGTGGTTTTGATTGAACACTGCTTATCGAATACATTTTTTTGTTTTTGATGGGCAGATGTATAAACAAACATCAGGTCTAGCTATGGGTTCACCAATTTCTCCTGCATTAGCTTCTATTTTTATGGAGGATTTGGAAAATAAAATTTTGACTTTAGCAGTTAAATAACCATATATATGGCTGAGGTATGTTGATGATACATTTGTTATTTGGCCTCATGGCAAGCATGCTCTTAATGACTTTTTTAATTTTTTAAACTCTTTTCACAACAATATTAAATTTACCATGGAAATAGAAAATAATAATCAATTACCTTTTTTAGATGTTTTGATGGAAAGAAGGGAAGATGGTTCTTTATCCCATGGTATATATAAAAAAAAAAACACACACACTGGGAGATATCTGCATTTTTCCTCTCATCACCATCCTGCACAACTATTTTCAGTAGCAAAGACATTATTGGATAGAACAAAGAGACTTTCTGATGATAGCCATTTTCACCGGGACCTTTTTGCTACTAATAAAATGCTTCTTCATAACGGTTTTAATTACAACATTATTAATAGGGCTTATACATATCAAAAGAAAAAAAGATTTTGATACATCAAAAATTAAGACAATTTTGCCATATATAAAAGGAGTAACTGATAGAATTGGTAACATTTTAAAAAATAATAATATTCACACAATTTACACGACTTATAAAAAAATTAGTGAAATATTTCCACTTCCTAAAGATAAAATTGCTTTGGAGTGTCATGGTGTATATGAAATTCCATGTAGAGTCTGTCCACACACATATATAGGACAGACTAATCGTA
Source organism: Epiperipatus broadwayi (assembly GCA_028023455.1). Classification (NCBI taxonomy): domain Eukaryota; kingdom Metazoa; phylum Onychophora; class Udeonychophora; order Euonychophora; family Peripatidae; genus Epiperipatus; species Epiperipatus broadwayi. The sequence goes on along the minus strand of JAQFVV010000821.1, from coordinate 75,569 downwards.
GAATAAATATTAGAAAGGAAGAACACATTCTGGCAGTGAGAGATAAATCCAATTCATCAGCTATTTATTCTCATATAAAATTAACAAATCATGATATCAATTTTGAAAAAACAAATATTTTAGCAAAAATTGAACAATATGACCAGAGATTGCTAAGAGAAGCTATAGAGATTTTTAAAAGGCCCAAGAGCATAAATGAAAAGTGTGAATTAAAGAAGATTAACAACATTTGGAAGAAGCTATTGGAAGAGAAAATAAATTTTAAAACTTCTCAACCAATAGAATTTATATATGAGGAGAAAGAAAATGATAAAAACGGTTTTAAATCTGACGTGCATTCTTATGATTTGAGAAAGAGGACACTCTGAGGAAGGTACTTGATATTGTACTGAAACGTCAGCATTTAGCTTTTTCACTACACGGAATATCCTGCAAATAGTAATAATAATATGACATATATATATATATATATATATATATATATATATATATATATATATATATATTATATGTTTATAATATATATATATATATATATATATATAAACTGTAACCATATATTTTAGTAGAAAATATATTAATTGATGTAACTTATATAAAAAAATTTCTCTTTCTTCTCTTGGTGATTTGGTTGGCTTGATTCGCACTTGAACAGATTACTTTCTGATATTATTTTAATAATTTTCAATTTGCTTCATTCCATATGCTAACTCATATCAGAATGTTTAACTTTTTAAAATTTTTACAACATATTAAAATTTGGTAAAATATTATTAAAAATAATATTTTGTTTTTATTTATTTAAAGTAATCTTAAATTATTATTTCTATTGAATTAAAATAAAACCATTTGTTCAATTAAAATAAATTATTAAATAAATACAATAATTACGTAGGTGTCTCAATGTAATAAAAGAAAAGAGCGCGAATTTCTAGGAGAATATCGTCTGTTAGTTTGTCTTTTGGTGGGAAGAAGAACAGAAACGGTAAAAGGCAAATGGTGTAAAGTTTGCTGAGCTGATTTTGAAACTGTTAATAAGTAAATAGATTACCACAAAATTTGCTATAAACATAAAATAACTTAGTGGTATCTAATTAAGATGCATCACTAAAACTTAAAGATCTTTTCAAGTCGTTCGGCCAACTGAATCAAATCACCGTAGCGTTTTCCAATATCGCATTTTTGAAATGTCGGAGCTTCCCAGTTTGAAAGAATTAAATACAAGAATTTGGTATGTTTTGAAATATTTATTATTCTACAATTTGGAAAATTTGAATCAGTGTTTTAATTACAGAAGTTTTATTAAAATGAAAATTTGTTTTTTAAAAAGAAAAAAGTTTAAGTTAAAATAAAGTAAAGCGTTAAATTTGTCAAAATCTTTTAATATTTCCTTTCTTTAATTCTAATAAAATATATTATTGATTGATAATTAATTTTATAATGCCAGTAATAATTGCTAGTTAATTTGTTTAACATTTGGATCATAAACATTCTTTATATAATTAAACAAAGCTATTTTATAATTGTATCGTCAGTTTAAAATGAATAAAGTAATTGCTGTAATTGGTTATTCCTGGATTAACGCAATGGATAAATAAATACTTGTATGGATAGGATAAACTTGGAACACTTTTGATAGAGAGATGTAGGGATTAATAACTTTATGAAAAACATTTTCATTTAAATTCTGTGTATCCTGTTTTAAAATTGTTTCATGTTTGGAGAGCCACGCAAATCGTTAATCTAATATTGCTTTAATAACTAATCAAATGGATATAATTGCATGTATGGAATTTAACTACAGTTATAGCTATTACCTAATATACTTATTATTCTACACATTGTACATGGATTCCACGGATCACATTAGGAGTTACAAAATGCTATACAATCCAATTTGTGATACACATCTGCTAAAATTCATGTATTTGAACTATAAAATGCTTTACATTTAGTTTTATCACACACACACACCGTTAAATGTTATATGTTAATGAATAATACATTTATTTAATTTTATCATTATATGAACTCGCATATGAAGTTCATAAGTTATATTTGTTAGATGTAAATTAATAAAGGTTGAATAAAATATTTATTCAAAAGAATAGCGCTTGCTGAGAAAGCTTAAACAGTACTTAATGAATTCATGAGATATACCAATCTTTATGAGATATTTTGTGAGTCTTTCCAGATTTATATTCCCATGCCAATATTATTTATATTATATTACACATGTTTATTTTAAGCAAGATAAGTAGTACATTAGTTGTCCTGATTATTGTAATATTTTACTAAGCAAGAACCCACATTTGCTAAAGTGTCAGCGTATTCTGAATAATCAGAAGAATTGAGGGGGATGATTTGCACTTTAATGTGAAGTAAATTATAATGTTGTTTTAGTATGTTAAAGGCTTTAATCTGTGCTGGTGGTTAATCCACAGATTATTTTAATTGCCATTTTGTATTTTACACACATTCCTGCGCTGGTGGTTAATCTGCGGAATTGTGTGATTATACGTATGACTTTATGATAGTGTTTAAATACGCAAAACGTTAGTATTATTTAATTCCTACGTGTAGATGAATACATCCACAGGAATATGTTTGCTTCACAGATATAAGTTGGGCAAAGTATTTTAGTTAATCTGCCAAATCATCTTCTTCATTTGTAAGCATAATTTATCGGTTAGATTGATAAATGGCAACAGGACATTCTATTCAAGTACTTCATGATAATTAACTGTTGGTTAATTATTATCTACCGGAGTGTAAGTTTACATTTTCATTTTAATTAATGATTACATTATAGCTAAATCATACAGACATCATATTATTTATTATATGATTATAAGTTTACAGTAGGAAGTTATTGAATCTGGAAATGACGTTCAATATTTCATAAGTTAATGCTGAATTTAATAATTGTCTCAATATTCATTATATTAGATTGAAATAAGGTATGATTAGGTTTTTAAATACTGTACCTGTGAGATGTATTGAAGAAAGTCTATTGAACCATCATTTAATTATTTTATTTGTTTATTTATGTTTTATTTAAAATATTGAAATTAACTATTTATTGTTCATAAAGTTTGTAAATAAAAGTTGATTTATAATTAAACTTACTGTGCCGTTGCTATGTGTCATTCATAACATCAGAAATCATAAACTTTGGATAGAGCATACATTGAATTGCATATTATTGTCTACATGATATAAGAATTTATTAATATTTTGAGAAAACATTAAGATGCTTTTCGTCTTTGGTAGTATATGATTGGTAAGGTACAATAAAATCCCATTTACCTTTTCCATCATTGTGGCTTTGCGTAGTTGATTCTAGTATAAAATACAAATTAATTATTAAACTTGTGAACAGATTTATTCAATAATGATATGATTAAATATTTACCTAACATTTTTAAATTTTCATTCGTCAATACAATAAGAGTCTCAATGATATATTAAATTATAAAAGAACCCAATTATTCATGTTTATTAATTGCAAAGCTTTACCTGGACTAGCATCTGTCTTAGAAATCATATAGATGATTTAAAATTTCATAATTTTATGTGGTTCCACAAATTACGCTATCTTGTACATGGTCGGCCATAGGGTCGCATACCATAAAAATCGCAAATTGAGGTTTAAGGGTGATAAAATTGCACTTATAATTTGTTTAATATGTTTTATAATAATACTATGATAGGTCTTCGCGGTATACCCTGGCTGCGATCAAATAAATTATAAAAAGTTAGGTTAATTCATTAATTTTGTCTGTAGTAAATTGCCCCAGATGTAGATTGTGGTCTTTTGTGCATAAAATAAATAGTATGATATGCTTTTGGATACAGCTCTTAATAGCTGATAATGTGCAATGAGAGTTGATCAGCGACCAAGGTTGTAATTCCTAGTGCATTTACGTTACGTAGTTGAGATTACACAATTTACGGTTACAATTTATAGTGCCGCAACAAGTACGGCATGATGATGGGTAGTTGGAGGGGTGATGGAAGGTTGGTTACCACCTTTGTGAGCCATCAGGGTGGACGGCTCCGGGGATTTTGGTTACAATATATATATATATTATATATATATATATATATATACCCCATTTGTTTGTTAAGCTTATACATTTAATATAAGTTATTAATATGAGCAAATGACCAAAAAATAAAGATTAACATGTAAATGCAATGCACGCAAATAAATTGCATAAGTCTCCAATAACTGCAATTAATGATGTAATTAGTTCCATTATTCTCATTTGTTTATAGTTAAATTTATACTTGATTACTGAACGTTTAATGTTATGTAGATGAATTTGTATATGCACAGTTGTTCATTTAATTTTAATAGGTTACATATGTCTGCAGCTGTATGATACATACTTATCAGTTTAATGAATTAAGGATCGATCTCAGATTGAGTAATCGCTATTTAAATTGTAGTTGTATTAAGTGAGGTTTGGAACCAAAAGACTACCCCTTATAATTATTGTATAGACGGTTTATTCAGATAGGATTAGCATTAAAAGTACATTTCGTTATAGTTATTACTATATAAGCAGTTATATTTAGGATTAAAACCTAAAAAAAAAACTATTCTTTATGATTATTGTGGTAAAGATAGCATTGGTGTCTATCTTGTGTAGAGCATATATATGTGTATGTATTAGGAGACATGTTAGTCACAGAAATGTAATATTTTTGAACTCATACATGTATAGAATTATATTCAACTTTTTGAATTCATATTAAAGTAGGTTAAATGCAGTACATTATTTCTGATTATACTGATTCTATGATGTATAAAGACTAAAAGATCTTGTTAAAAAATAAATCGCACATCAATTAATGATTATACTTTATAAATAAATTACTCTTACATGAATTCTTAATTTTATTAAAGAAATAAGTAGTATATCCATAATAAGTGCACTTGTGAATAAATTATTCTTACATGATTTGTTACTTTATTTCTGTAAGATTGTATGCTCCAACAACATTCATTGGAAGTGAAGTATGTTTTCCATGAATTGGAGTACCATTACAAATAGGGATGTGTAATGGTTGCATTATTATATTGAATAAAATATTGTTTTAAATATATGTATTAGTTTATTCCTGATGTCTAAATCCTTATTGTATCCATGTAAGTTATGTAAATTTTGGAAATATATTAAAAGAAATGTAGAGGAGAAATAAATACTATTACTAAATGATGTGTAAAAGATTGTAGTTCTAGAGAAGAATTAGGCAATCTTAAATAAGTATGAACTGGATATAAAAAGATGTTAGATGTGAAGGACAGAGTGATAAAAAACCTAAATGCACTTACTAATGGAGATATTACTTTTACAGAAAATAAATTGAATGAAGCAGGGGAGAAGTTGAAAAGTGGAAAGGCAAGAGGTTTAGATGGATATGCAGATGAAATGGTGATGAATTTGGAAAATATTGCAAAATTAAATCTACTATCATGAATTGATTATATGGCACAGAAGAGAGAGTGTCCAGACACCTCTAATAAAAAAGTGTGGGCTATTATTTAAATGAAAGGGTAAACTATAGAAAGATAAACCATTATCAACTGAAAGAGTAAATATCAGTGTTATATAATGTTTTTTTATATATAGTGGCTGGAAGGGTGGCAAAATGAATAGATGAAAATAATATAGTGGGAGAAATGTATGGAGATTTTAGAATGGATAGACATATAGGAGATTGTTTATTTGTAGTCATTGAACTTATATATATGAATAGGATTACAGATAGACAGTTATATGTAGTCATTGAACTTATATATATGAATAGGATTACAGATAGACAGTTATATAAGGTCTTTATAGATATAGAAAAAGGCATATGATAGAATAAATAGAAATAGTTTATGGGTAAGTTTAGTAAATTTTGGAATGAATGGAGCCTTAGTGGATTTTATTATGAGATTGTATGAAAATAATTACTATAGATATCAAATAGAATATATGAGTTGGTACTAATGCAAGGATTCCCTATATATATATTGTAATATATATATATATATATATATATATATATATATATATATATATATATATATATATATATATATATATATATTAAAACGAAGATTTACATAGTTAATATATAAAATACATATATATGATATATCAGTATAATTTATATATCAATATACTGACGTTTCGACTTGGATGGCTTGTGTGACCAAGTCGAAACGTCAGTATATTGATATTAAAAGTTTTTAACACGGATGAACCCGCAAAATATGTATTATATATATATACCATTTTGTTTTTGTTATATTTTAAAGAAATGGAGAGAGCAATAGAAAAAACTAGGAAGAAGAGTAGGAATAATATTAATAGATGACAAGGACTGTATACATTATAAGGACTTTTATTTGCTGGTGATATATTCTTGTGCACACAAAGTAGGAAGATATGAGTGTTATTCTTAAAACATATGCAAGGGTGGGTAAGGAGATGAAAATTAAATTTAATGAAGAAAAATTAAAAGTAATAATGATAAATGCTGGGGAATGAAAAGAGAAAAAAAAATATTGGGGGTTATAAAGTTAAATGTGGTGAATAAGTATAACTTTTTGGGAATCATCTTATGTAATCAAAAATATTGATTGGATGAATGAGATAAGAAATTGATGACTGAAGCAAAAAAATATACTGATAAAGAAATTAACAGCATTATTCTGTAATAAATATAGTATAGCAAGAATTATATGGAAGGGAATGGCAGTAGGAGGGTTAAATTATAATAATTATGTATTATGTGATAGTAAAGAAGGTGGTAAATTACTTGAAAAAGTATAAAGAAAAATAGAAAGACTTGGATTAGATGCAGATGTGTGGATTACAAAGGAGGCATTTCAAAGAAAAATTAGATGATCAAGTTTGATTTTAGAGATGCAAAAAGCAAAATGAAAATGTTCAGTAGATTGCAATTTATGTATAGTAAGAGAATAACCAAAATAGACTTAAATTGGGTTATGAGTAAAGAACAGGTAACAAGATGGGTAAGAAAGGTAGTATAATATGCAAACAATTTGGATAAAATCTTTATATCAGTATACTTGTAGAAAAGGTGGGATGATTGGGTTAAAAAAATTGCTGAGGGTTATAGTGGTAAAAATAGAATAGAAGAATAGATGCATTAATAAAATAGTGATATAGAGAGATTGAAAACTATTGTGGAGATTAATAAGTTTATATATATATATATATATAGAATATTAATTGTGAGTTAATTTAACTATTGTGGAGATTAATAAGTTTATATATATATATATATATAGAATATTAATTGTGAGTTAATTTACAATAATATCAAGGAAAGTAGTTTCCTGTTTAAGGCTCAAACAGGATTAATAGTAACAAGGGAATATATACTTAAACAGAGAAATGTGGGTGATTTAGTCTGCAAGTTATGTAAGGAAGGCATGAAAAATAATAGACATCTGCTAATTTAATGTAAATGTTTTTACAAGCAGAAAGTCTAGAAACAATGAAGTTGTGGGAGAGTAAATATAAACAAAGTGATTATATAGAAAGTGGATTCTTGGATTTTATGTTGGGTTTGGAAAAAAATATAAGCTGAATCTAAATGTAAATGCCATAGAGGGGATAAAGATAATGTTGTGGGAATGGGATGGAACATGATAGAGAAGAATATAGGAAAATCTTAGAGTGGAAAATATAAAGAGAAGTTAATATGGTTAATAGGTTTTTCGGGTCATAGTGGCTGAGAGATTCCTGACTTTGATAAAGGAGAAACCATAGTGTGTTGCATCACACCACAAATAAGCAAAAAACAAAATGTAAAATCTTGAAATGTACTTATACTGACCATTACAATATATATATATATATATATATATATATATATATATATATATATATATATATATATATATATATATATATATATATATATATATATATATATATATATATTGTAAGGTGATGCCTAATCCTTATAAAAAAATGATAATAAGTAACTGATGTTTTAGGATAAAATGTATAAAGATTAAATAGGCAGCCAACTTTTAAAACCTAATTTTTTTTTTTTTAGATATTTGGAGACATATACACGTATATATACACACAAACATAACCATACATTCATGAAGGAATGAACAAATTTAGTTTTTTTTTTATTAAATGTAAAATACAATATATACATATACACATATGAATGTAGATTTTAAATCATGACGTGCAAAAATAATAGAGAAAATATTTGACATTAAATTTTAGTAACCACGTTTCTTTTGTTTAAAAGAGAAAAAAAAAGAGTAAACCTTTGTTGATTTTGGGAACATGGAAAAATATCTAAGCAACATATTTTTTTTTTAGTTGTTGTTGGTTTTTCTTGTTCAAATGAAGTACATGTAAGTAAAGTTGTAGAATAAGAATATTTTAATTGTTATTATATTAGTTATTATGATTTCCTTTGTTATTTAAAATAAACTGTTTAATATTTGGAATTTTATTATTGATAAGTGTAAAATATTTTAAAAAAGGAGAAAAAAAACATTATTTAATTGATGAACTTTCTTTCATTCAAATAAATGCTAAGAGCTTCATAATTATTTATCGTAAAAAAAATGTAATTGCTATAAAATGTTTCTTGAATAAAATAAAATCAACTAATGATGAAATAGAACTTTATTAACACTAATTTTTATTAATTTTAAAGTAAAATCTTTATCATGCATCACATACATATATAAATAAAACTGCATAGAAATAGCGTTAGTCTTATATTATAACGTAAGCCTTGGAAAAAGATTCATATTTAACAATTTATATGTGTGTAAATAATATCTAACAATGCACTTTTGTTAATTAAGTGTCGGGGGATTTTTCTATCCTCTTGGTGTCATGTGATGGAGGATCATATTCATTGTTATTCATTGGTAGATTTAATGTTTAAATCAACTTGGAAAGATCTGGAGATGGAATGGAAATGCATGGCTTTAAAATCAAACACCCAGGAATTCAATTTCGTTGTGGGAATTGCTAATGCTTAGAATGTTTAACATGATTTAATATACGTGAATAAAAGAAAGACATTATCTGCTAAGAATACAGAAGCTGCTCTTGAAAATTTAACTTGCTATTGTTTTAAGAAATTCCGAAATTCCATTAAATTTTATGCTTTAAATATTTTTTTTTTAAATGTATACTGAGAGTTGGGTTATGAATTTTTCTCACCCTTTTATTCATTTGTAGCAAACATTTTTTTTTTTAAAAGAATCCATTTGTTTAGATTTTTATAGGGTGAGAGAGGTACACAACTCAAAGTATACATCAATATATTATATATGTTTGTAAATAAAATATTAGCATAATTGAATGCTTAAATTAAACTGGACAATGACTAAAACAAAAGGCAAGATTTTAAATATTTACATTTATTAGACAATTAATATATTAAAATCAAACTAATTAATAAGTAAATATATATAACATTTTCTTGTTTAAATGAATAACTGTTTATGAATGAACTATACAAAACACAAATTAGCAATTCATGGACATAACCTTGAGATATATTTAAAGGACATAAACAAAATGATAATCCCACATTTAGTAATATAATTTTATATTTAAAATAATTGATACATTATTGTAAATTATGCACTACAATTTTATAATTTTTATTTCAACTCATATTTTAATATTTAAATTACAGCTAGTCTTATTGTTGTAGAGATAAATTAATATTTTATAATAACCATGTAAATATTTTGCTGATTTATAAATATTATAACTTTAAGCATGATCTGTTAATAAATATTTGTTGTTTGAAGTTAAAATCTTTGTTTCTCTGGTCTCTAGATTGTCAAGCATCATTCATACTTCAATCACCAGAATAGCTATTATACATGCATACAGATTTTTAATTTATTATTAGCATTAGCCATTAAGGATCTATATAGAGGTCACATTATTGCCATCCTATTTAATTCCATCCTTGAGCAGAGTTAAAGGCAAATGTCTACACTGAGTTAGAACCCCGAGTAGTAATAGGACCTGTAAGTAGAGAAGGCTCTGGGTGTACTATCCTAAAGGGTTTTACAGTCCGTTACATATTTTGGCAACCCAAACATTTGGGGCTTTGATTAATTAAATCTCACACCCTGTAGACTGCTGGTACATTTTATGGTCTGTTACAATATATATATATATATATATATATATTGTCTATTATTATTATAATTTAAAGTTTACATTTAGTATATCATTATGTGGGTAATATATATATATATATATATATATATATATATATATATATATATATATATATTATATATATATATGGTGTGTGTGTGTGTGTGTGTGCGTGTGTGCGTGTATGTTGAATGAAATGTTTATATAGATTATTATTATAATAATGACAGAAATGAGAAGATACTATCCATTAAATAGAGATAAACTTAACTTTGATATTACTAAAACAATTAGTGAGTTTTTTCATAAACCTATAATAGCCATCTTGTTGGGACTCCTTTTACTTCAAAGACAACCAACAAAGTAGCTATTATAGGTTTATGAGAAAAACTTACTTAGCCTCAGAAATTGTTAATTAGTAGTAATTGATAATTTCTTAGTAACATCAAAAGTTACAGTTTATCTCTATTTAATGGATATTATCTCCTTATATATATATATATATATATATATATATATATATATATATATATATATATATATATATATATATATATATATATATATATATATATATATATATATATATATATATGTGTGTGTGTGTAACAAGAAGAGACTGAAAACACAATGCATGGTTAAAAGAACAAACAGGTGTTACTGACCTCATTGAAAAAAAAATAAAAGATTGAAGCGGAGTTGGGCTGGACATATTGCTAGAAGATATGATAATAAATGGACAATTGAAATCTTAAACTGGATTCCAAGAGATTATAAAAGACCCAGAAAGAGACCACATGTGAGATGGATGGATGAAATAAGAAAGTGTGGAGGGGTGATGTGGAGAAGAGAAGCTAAAGATCGGAGAAGATGGATTAAACTTGGAGAGACCTTCATCCTGCAGTGGTTTGATAATGGTTGATATATATATATATATATATATATATATATATATATATATATATATATATATATATATATATATATATATATAAATGTGGTCTTTATCTTTAGTTTGCTGAAGCAAATTATTAAATCATATCTTAGCCTAATATCTCTAAAAAATGTTTTTTTTCCAGTAATTTAATTTTATAATGGATAAATTTTGTTGTTGCCTAATAATGCTATGGTTATGTATATGAAAAGTTATTACATACATATTTTTGTAATCTTTTACAATTGTGAAATAAGTTAAAAGCCTGAGTTATGAATTTTAATCTTATAAATTATTATTTAACATTGAAATACTTAACCATTGAAATGTTTTGATATTTAATATTATATTTAAACTTGAAAACCAAATTCAAACTCCATATTTAGATTTTTTAATATTCAATTTAAATATTAAAATGCTTTAATATAATATTAATTGCAATATAAAATATTATAAATATTTTAGATGTAGTTAGTTAAAAGAAGTCATAATAAAGCTGATACTGTTAAAACTAGGAAATAAAAATAGTGATTACATGAATATCTGATTGAATAAATGTAAAATTACACTTCCATGCTTAAAATCTTTCTTAAATATTTTTTTAAAAAAAAAAAACAATATAAAATGTTCTGAGGGCTTAATTAAATTAAAATGAATATGTAATATGTAGGGTATATGAGCACAGACTTTCACACATCCCACCACTCTCCACACTATCTCATAACACTGATACACTTGAACACATATATGCTGAAAAGATAAATAATCACCAATATACTTATTTCATGCTAAACCAGCAATCATCAATTGGTCCAGATTACCATCTCTACACATATATGCTATAAGTGCTCATGTATATATATATATATATATATATATATATATATATATATATATATATATATATATATATATATATATATATATATATATATATATATATATATATATATATATATTAAGATAGCCAATCCTCATACATTAATGGACAGGCTTCAATATACTGCACACTCCAACTCTTCAACCATCCGAGCAATTGAAAATCTGATGATGAAATGTTCAAGTGTATCAGTGTTATGAGATAGTGTGGAGAGTGGTGGGATGTGTGAAAGTATGTGCTCATATACCCTATATATATATATATATATATATATAGGGTATATGAGGCTTATTATATATATATATATATATATATACATATATATAGGTATATAATAAGCCTGCATGTTTCAGTTAAAATGAATATGGTAAATAAATATTATAAGATAAGATTTGTATTTGGATTAGGGTAATTTTTAACTTTATAATGTGTTTTATTTCATGATAATGTTTGATTTTATAAATAATTTATTGTGACAGGAATTAATAATTAATATTTCTATCTAGATGCAAATTAATTGATTTTTTTAAAAAATGAATATATAATGAGATTATTTTTAGAATATTTCCAAAGAGTTTGTAAGGTATTGGATTCAAACCAATGAAATAAAGTGATTGGGAATTACAATGCCATTATTAGAAATCATATAATAAACACATGACTTATATTATAAATATGATAGTGTGGTGCCTTCACACACACTTGGGAAAAACACTGGAGAATAAAATCACTCGGAAATAAAAACACATGGTAATAATTTCTACTTAATGCATTCATGTTTTAAGTGGCAGTTATTTAATTTAATAATTTTAACTTTATTTAAACAATTTCATTTTATTAGTTTCATAAATAATACTTGATTAAAAGATAATTTTATCTAGACATAACTTGTAAATTAGAACTTCAAGTACAAAAAGTTTGCATCACAGTCTACATTAATGATAAGACTAACTAGTTATTATAAGGTTTAAATTTATGCTGTTTAAATTTCAAGATTTGGATAGCTTTAAATAACATTGTTATTATTGCTTTGTCTATACAAAACTGTTTTCTTTATTTCAATACTTATTTTAACATCTATTTAATATTCAAGTTTGCTATAATGTATTTTAAATTATCCACAGAACTAATGTTTTTAAAATTACTTAATAACTTTCTCATGTTATTGTTAAAAATACTCATCTTATATAAAATAATGTTACTTGAAATTAATTCACTTCATATGAAGAACTTTTAATTACTTATAGTGAAGGCTTGTCCATTATGATGAGTGTATTATTTGAAATCATATATAAAATTATTCCTTTCAACAAGAAAAACATTTGACTTAATTAAAAAATATTACTTGAATGTATATTTTTATGCTGTTATTTCATGAAAGCATTATTTATTGTTTAATGGTAATTTACAAGGAATTTTATTTATGGAAAAAATAAATATATTTTACTTTATCTGTGGAGGAAAAACAATTGACTGATATTATTTGAATGATTTATGATAAATGCTTTTGAAGTATTTTTAGTAAATTACTTACATATTATAAAGGAAACATGAATATTCCTGAAAATAATATTATCATTACTCATATTAATGTGAATGTTTACTAAATTAATTATAAAAGCCTGCTCAACTCTCACCCTTTTTTATTCCCATTCTTAACTGCTCTAATAATTTAAATATTTCATGAACTATTTATCTGCTTAATGTTGCTTCTTGTTGTTGTTGTTGTTGTTATTATTATTATTATTATTATTATTATTATTATTATTATTATTATTATTATTATTATTATTATTATTATTATTATTATTATTATTATTATTATTATTATTATTATTATTATTATTATTATTATTATTATTATTATTTTGTGAAATGTTTTGAAGAACGAAGTATTGAAGGTTTGTTTTTAAATGTGAAATAAATATTCTTACTGCTTATTCTGTAACAATTGCTTAAATGAATTTCTATACCTACATACAGTGCTAGCATCATCAATTCTAAATGATTTACTTAAGAATAATTATGAAGTACTCTTTGTATTTAAATTATATATATACTTTTGTTTTCTGGATATTTTCACTATCTAGAGAACTTTATTTTCTTGATAAACTGTATCCCAATTAATGGTTGGAAACAGAAGAAAAAGGCCTTCAATTTTATTTTTATTTTTAATGGTAAAAGGGTTTAATATTTATTATTAATGTTTATGATTTTATCTATATTATTATTATTTTATATGCATATTATCTGATATATTTTTATATTCTTTTTATGAACAGTTTTTGAGCTGTTTCTTATCAGATATTTATTTATTACATGTATATAAATATGTAAAATAAAGTATAAGTGAAGGGAAATTTCTATTACCTAATTTTACTAAACTATATTAGCATTAAATAATATTTATCATTTTTACCCATCTGATAGTTATTGCATTTTATTAAGAGATAGAAGCATCAGCTCTCCTTTATTTTTAGAATGCTTATTTTGCCAGTATAGTTTGGAGAATTATCCTAAATTCTTTCTATTTTGTTGTGATATCTTCAGATGTATTTTATCATTCTTATTATATCTTAATCATATGGTATTTTATAAAGATCAAATTCAGTTATTATTGTCTCTGATGTTTTATTTTCATCATCTCAGGACTAATGATTAAGTCCTAGTTTATTTATTTATTGCCCTCAAATGAAAGTGCATTTGTTTATTAGTTCATGCCATTAAACTTTTATTTTGCTTTTATTTTGTTATTCAAATATGGATTTAGTTTATTGTTTATAGTGTATTTTGTATAAAGCCATATGTAATTTTGTTGTGACTTTATTCTGGTAATTGATTGATTTTTCATTAGGAATTGAGGAATGTTGCATTCTTGGTCTATCTAAGTGTAAATTATGTTGTTAATGTATAGTTTCTGTATTTATGCTTTTTAGTACTTAGGATGTAAATTCAATAAATAATTAAAATTCTAAATGTTAAATTATATTTATACATAAAATAAAAATTATTTACATTTTCATGATCAACTATTTCATCAATGGATTAGTAAGCTTATATATTTAATTGTAGTAAATATTCATAAGGGACACTGTTATGATATAAATATTATAAATGTGAGAACTTATTAAAATTCAAATTAGTAGAAATTTTTATTGATCAACCATATTATATTCACTTAATTAATTTTATTTTTCATAGTACATTTGGAAACTTTAATTTTCTGATATTTAAAAACAGATATTTATATCTGTAGAAGTTTTTGGCTTTATTAGATATTGAAAGATATGATACAGTCATTAATTATTATTCATTTTATGTAAAATAAATGTTGTTTATTGTTCATTAAATTTTTATAGTCATTCACATTATCTGTTCATTAATCAAGAATCTAATAAATTGTAAGAGTATTATGAATTAATTTAAATCTGATGTAATAATAGAACATATGTATTGAAATTTGATATAAAAGACACTTTATTAAAATTATATTTAAAATATTGGAATTATATCTAAGAAGAAGATGATTTTGTTGAATAAAGAATTATAATTTTATATTCATCATGTAAGATCACTTTAGTCAATTTTGTTGGTTTATTAAAGATCTCTATGCATATTCCTAAATTATTTTCTATACTTATAAGACTATGCTATTATTTCATAATAGATTGAGATTATGAAATTACTGAATTCAAATTCAGAAGATATTTTAAAGTAAGTTTATTAGTGTGATAATTAGAACAGTCATAAAATGCCTTATCTATTCTTAATATCTAATTATCATTTTAGGAGATTATTTTTCTGTTATTCCAAAGTAAAAGACAATTATGTTTATTTTAATTTTAATCATACTATTATTGTTATCATAATTGTGGGAGACATTATCTTAGGATTAAGTGTATGTCTTACTTTATACTTACTAGGATTACAATCTTTGTTAAATAAAGTTTAAGAATTGCAAGATTATTTATTTATCATTATTAAAGTTAATCATACTTACCCTGAGATACCAAATTTTTAATTTTATCAGAGATTATTTTCACTAAAAAAAATTGTGGCAAATATTTAAAAAAAAACATCTCCATATTATAAGTTATATTTCATTTGCTTCTGACAATGGAATGCTTAAAAGATTGATAAGAAGTGTGGTAGGAGTAGAAGTTGTGAAGAGAAGGATTTTAATGAATCATTAGTGGCATATGTTTTTTAATATTAAGAATTATTCATTTTTATAAATGTGAGTTGAGTGTTGTCCTCCAGTTAGGTTATTCATCTTGCTTTGATTTTTAATGATATTTTGTTACAATTATTTACCACTCTATTTCTTTTATTATTATTATTATTATTATTATTATTATTATTATTATTATTATTATTATTATTATTATTATTATTATTATTATTATTATTATTATTATTATTATTATTATTATTATTATTATTATTATTATTATTATTATTATTATTATTATTATTATTATTATTATTATTATTATTATTATTATTATTATTATTATTATTATTATTATTATTATTATTATTATTATTATTATTATTATTATTATTATTATTATTATTATTATTATTATTATTATAGCATATGACATTTATTTTGAAACCCAGTAATATTACTTATATATCCAATAATATTGTTTAACTTTGATCATATAATTTTGATTTGCTCACATGAATTGAGAATGTAGATTGTATTTGCATCCTTATAATTTAGACATTTTATTAGGTTACAATTTGTTTAGACAATGTTGGCTTACAATCGGTGAGAAAGTTTCCATCAATCATCATGGTGAAGCATTTGTTATATATATATATATATATATATATATATATATATAAACAAATGCTTCATAGTGATATATATATATATATATATATATATATATATATTCTATGGAGTTAGAGGTTTCCTTAAAAAAATTAACCATACTCATTTAGCTCTTAGATTACTGTTTACATTATCTGTATTTTTTTAGCCTATGGGGTTTTTTTTTTAAATTGCTAAACTATTAAATAATATATTATAAAAAAAAAATATTAGAGCTTCTAACCAAGAGTTAAATTCACTAGTAAACTTATCAATGATTGCTAAATTTTATTTATGATGCATATGTGAGCACAATAACCAGGAGTATTCTGAATATATTAATGAGACTGCAGTTGCATCTATGAAGATTAAATCAACTTGGACTTATTGCTGTATCTAGAAAAATATTGTTTGAAATATTATAAAAATTATATTTTTTTAGATTGTAGATTATTGCTTTAGCTGCCAAAAAGAGAATTGGATTTTAGTCTTAAATTATTAGAAAATTCATCTTCTCAACTGATGATTTCTGGTTCAGCACAAAATGTGTATATTGGAGATCATTTATTTTTCCCCACATATATGTGGTCATGTGTATTAGTTATATAAGATAGAGCAAATGGCTGAAGGATCTTGAAGGTATGTGTTTAAATCCCCTTTAATTAATATTTTGTTGTAAATTCTCTGCGAGACAATTCATATCAGGTGAAGAAATATGTGGGGAAAAAAGCCACTGCAAAAAAGAAGACAAAAGATTATCAGTAATATTTTTATAATAATATTTTATTTAATATCCAGAACTTAAATATGGGAAATAGAAAAATCGTATTCTTTACAACACTATGCAAGTGATAAGAAACTATCATAACGTATGTGTATCATAATCCCAAATAGTGCCAACCAGTTTTCTAAGGTAACTTCTAAAAATTATTTTTGATCTACTCTTAGATAAATAAGAAATAAATTATGCTATATTGCAGGCTTACTTTTAAATAGCATGGGATAAGACTGTTTTCCAGTTTATTATGACAATCGTTTATATTCATATTATAGAATCCTATTATGATTGAGCATAATATCTTCATTTCATTAAAGATAAAAGCCTAGTCTTTGAAAAATATTTTAAGTATTTTTCTACTTATATTGAGAAACTTTTTTTTTTAATTTCATAAAAGAATCACTTTGTGAAATCAAAAACAATGTTGTACATAAATGAATTTCCTAGATTTTAATTTTGGAAGATCAGTGATGAATATATTTTTAAAATGTATGCGAATTGAATGTTTTATAAGTAGGGGCATGTGAAGAAAAATATCTATAAATTATGTTTTATTGATATAGTGAAAGGTATTAATTAAAATAAATCTAAAAACAGTTTTAAGATCATTAGGAACTTTCAGCATTTATAATATTTTTTTTACATCAATGACCGGGTAATTATTGTGTTTTGAAAACTTTATATGAACATGACGTTTTAAAACGAGCTCTACATAAAAATTTAAATATACTTAGAATTTCATAGAAAATAAAATTAAATCAAAAGGTAAGTTCTAGAAAATTGGAAATAGATGAACATTTTACTAAAAAATATAAATAACAATTTAATAATGAATTAAATTGAGATTAAGATCTTAATAAAAGAAAAAAAATAGCATTGTATTTTACGATGCAATGGTCAAAGCAATAGAAATTTAAA
This sequence comes from Epiperipatus broadwayi, assembly GCA_028023455.1. Lineage (NCBI taxonomy): Eukaryota > Metazoa > Onychophora > Udeonychophora > Euonychophora > Peripatidae > Epiperipatus > Epiperipatus broadwayi. Next base: position 57,038 of record JAQFVV010000821.1, on the reverse strand, counting down.
AACATTACTTTTCTAAATCATAAAAATATTATTAATATATCAGAGATAGACATTTTGCATCATTCATAGTTCAAATATTAGAAGTATGAACCTATTTTTAAACAAGCAAATAAACAGTTAATTTATTCAAGTATCTTCATTATTAAAAAAAATTCACAATAAAATAAAAACTAATCAATTTTCAGACTTAATAATTATTGGATACAATTATTTTTTTTTTAAAAAAGGATGTTATTACGAAAAGTTGTTTGAAAAATTTAAATAGTTTAAAATTTTCTAGAAATTCAACATTTAATGATAGATGATGAATACAGTCCAATATATTATCACTTGTAATATATTATCATCACGAATTTTCAGGTAAATACATTTTATTGTTCTATTCTTTTTATATATATATATATTTCGATTAACTGTAAATAAATGGGATTTAAATACAGACTTTCAAGCTCCCTTCAACTATTCACACTATCTTATAGGAATGCTACACATGACCACACACATGTAGAAAAAAATAAATAATCACCAATATATATATATAGTTATAGGAATGGTACACATAACCACACACATGTAGAAAAAAAATCACCAATATATATATATATATATATATATATATATATCATGCTGAACCAGCACTCATCAGTCAGTCCAACTCATCATCTCCCATATATATATATATATATATATATATCAGTGCTCAGTTTATATTAAGATAGCAAATCTTTATACTTTAATGGACAGGCTTCAATCTTCTCCAATCTCCAACTCTTCAGCCATTCATTCCATTGAAAATCTGATGATAGATAACCCAAATCCCAAGCTGATGCTAATAATATTGTTATACTCATGTTGAACTCAAGTCTCTCTGTCCCCTCATGTATAGGACCTTATACATTTAAATATATAGAAGATTAATGGGCAGGATGTAGGATTAATGTATAATATTTGAAGTACCGGTATTCTGCATGTACCTGGAGCTTAATTGTAAATATAAATTAAGCCTGCATCATGCCCATCTTTCTTCTATGTATTTAAATGGATAAGGCCCTATACATGAAGGGTCAGAGTGACTTAAGGTCAACATGGGCATAGCAATAATACTGTCATCAGCCTGGGATTTGGGCATTCCATCATCACATTTTCAATGATATGGATGATTGAAGATTTGGATATTGGAGTAGATAGCCATTAAAGTATGAAGATTTGCTATTTTAATATAAACTGAGCACTGATTATATATGTGTGTGGAAGATGATAATCTGTACCAACTGATGAGTGCGGGTGAATATTTATCTTTTCTACATGTATGTGGTCATGTGTATCAGTGGTATAAGATAGTGTGGATAGTTGACAGGTGCTTGAAACTCTAGATTCAAATCCTGTATATTTACAATTAAGCACCAGGTATATGAAGAATGACTGTATTTCAAATATTTCATATAACTAGCATTGAAAAATCTTTTAATAAATTTAATTTAATTAAAGATTTTACAAAAATCCAATTGTCTAAATCAGACTTAAGGATATTGTGATGCTATCTATTTACCTATATAAGGAGTTAGTAATTTTTCCAACTAAAATCAAAAAATATAATTTTTAAAAGGGATGAGTTTATTAATTTTGTTTTTGTGAAAAATAATTAAAAATTTTGATGTAAACGAAAAAAACAAAATTTGAAATGCTACTATTGGAGAATAAGGATGAACGTTGTCGTTGTTGTTTTTTTTTTTTTTTTTTTGAGATTTTAGCCTTGGAGGTATGGGAGAGGGGGAAAAGCAAACACAAAACAAAATTAAAAATTATACATAAAAATATAAATATTGTAATACAAATAAATAATTCTTAAATAAACGATTTTTTTTTTCATTTAACAAATGTGTTTATGATACTATTTTATTAATAATACATATAGTTTCACTGAAATTGTAATCATTAATTGAAAGAATTATATGTGTGTGTGTGTGTGTGTGTGTGTAACCATACATATAGCTAATGTTCTATTATTAATTTTTTTTTTTACAATAGATTTATTTGACTTAGTAAAAAAAATATTGCTTATGTATATTTATTATTATAATTGCTAGAAAATACTAATGTAACATTATTATTACTATTATTCAGAATAACATTGTGAAAATTAAAACGACTATAAAAATATTGTTTTAAAAGTTATTTAATTTCATTATCGTAAATTAAAATTAATCTTTCAGACGCAATACGAACATTTGATTTAATAGCTAACTATTATTACATACGTTTAATCGCAATTTTTTATTTCATGAAAAATAATCGTATTTAAAAATATAAGATTAAAATATACTTATAAGCAATCTATCTTATCTAAGTTAAAATTGATTTGTTTGTTTATTTATTATTATTATTATTTTAAAAATAGAAATTATATTTTGATAGATATAATATTTAAAATAATTATTTGTTATTACTAAATATAACAAAATTGTGCGTAGTATAAAATTTAATATATCTTTGAGGCAAAATGAATCCAATATTTTTTAAAAAAAAAACGTATAAGAGTTGTCTAAATATAGAAATAATGATACAGGTATTATTTTAAGTCCAGTAACAAATAAAAGAGTTTTAAAAATTGCACTCCATAAAATTGTATATTGATGATAGTAAAATAGAATTCATGTTCAAGATATCTTAATATTATATATACTAAGCAGCAATTGTGTTGAGAATTGAAAAAATGTTTATAAAAATTGGAAGTTCCAAAAATCCACTCTCCCCACATTTTATTCCTTGGTGAAACCAAGTTCCACTCACAGTCCAGCCAGAAGATTTTGGAGGTGCTTGAAGGTCTTGGTTTCACAAAACTCATAATCAACTACACAGCTGCTGGTGGAGTTGGCATAGTGATAAACAGCCAACAACCTCCAAACAAATTCAACATAATCTACCATGACAATAACATAATAGCAGCAAACATAAGCTATGGTAAACAACAACTGTGTGTGTTTTTTTCATTCCTTTAACTATGTTCCTTTATTAGACCTAATAAAATTTGTTTTTTTTTTTTTTAAAGTAAAAATTGGAAGTTATCAAAAAATATACAAGTATTATAATTAAAGAGGAAGCTTAGAAAGTTTTGAAAAAATAGAAAATAGATGATAAAATTGTGAATTAGTGTAAGAAGTGAGCGGAGTAAAAAAGTTCAAACAATTTCGGGGTAAAATAGTATGACAGAAATAAATATATAAATAAACACGCACACACACAAATTAATATATACATGAAAAGCAACATGTAATACGAATTAATTTTAATTAAATTATGTTTTAATTAAAAATAATATTAGAATCAATATTAAGAGTGTGATATTTTTACTTTATTGTTGAAATTGCTATTAATTAAGATATAAAAATAATTATTGTTTAAAAGAATAAGAACTGTTACAATAAAAAATAGATAATTGGTATATTCAAAAAACCTAAATTATTTATTAATACTTTGACTATATAAAAAATAAGCATGAATAGAATTAAATAATAATAGGTTATTTTATAAAAGAACTCAAATTAAGAAATAGTTAATGAAAATCACAACATAAACATTCATTACAATTTACTATCTCAGCTGTTTTGTGTCAAATCAAGTAACTATATAAAGTAATATATATATTAAGGCTATAACCTTAAGACTATGTGCCTGAAAAAATCACAGTAGGGACCTCTGCAAATCTTTTTTCTCAGTGATGAAATGTTTATTCATCTAAAAAAATCGATTCAGTAAAATAAATGAAATTACAGGAGCAACATGGTAAGAGGGGAAGGATACATGTTAAAAGGAGATGGGAAGTGGAGAGGGGAAAGATGTGTAGTCCAGGCTGATCATATAATGCATGTCTTCGTGATTGAGTCCTATGACAGAGGCTGAGAGGATGGGAGTTGGAGGATTGCCCAAGTGTCTGTGAGGAGTGGAGGTGGGGCTAGTCTGGCATCTGGGGTTTTAAGAGTGTGAATTAGGTCCAAGAGCTTTTGATTGAATGGATGTACTCTCTGGTCAAGGACAATGACACCTCAGAGCAACCAGAGAGCATAGATGAGAAAAACTGATAGTCTAATAGCTGCAAAGACCCCTGTTTCTATGGATTCTTGGAGGTTAAAGATGATATTCCTGTGCAAGGAAAGGCAGGAGTTGATGACATTTTGCATGCCAAGTAGAAAAGGACATTTAAGCAGGAAGTGCTAGAGGGTTTCATTGTCAGTTTTACAGAACTGGCATATGGGAGAGATCTTGGTTAAACCCCTATGGATGACCAAAAATTGATTTGTGGAAAGGGAGTGAAGATTGATTTTGAGGAGGAAATTGAGGAATTTTGCCTCAAGGGACCACCTTTTAAATTTGCAGATTAGTTGAGCATTGGTAAGGTTGAGGAATGTAGGGGACACAATGGGGAAATCTGCGGTCTGATTGAAAACCTCCCAGTACTTTAGTTTGCTGCTGATGGATGGTATAACAAAGCCAGTCTTTTGTAGAATGTTGGCAATGAGTGAGGTCCATGACCTGGGCCTGCCACTGGGAGGAAGAGTGTCGGTGGGTGTGATAATGATATGCACAAGATTGGCAGGGAAGTGACTTAGGAGTGTGAGGATAATGTTGTGAGATCTCTGGATCAGAAGAGTGTCGATGGAGTGCAGGCCCAACCCATTGAGGTTTTTAGGAAAACAAGTTTTTTTTAGGCTGATGGCCACCACCTTATTTAAAAGACAAGAGTGGCATAATTATTATAACTACATAAAGTAAAAAATAGAGAAAAGTCATAAAGTAATATGTATGATTTTTAAAAAAAAAAACATTTAAATATAAATTTAAACAAACATTGCAGTATATAAAACATACAAAATGCATAATCATTATTATTATAATTTTTTCATGATTAAGGATGTTAATCCATTTGGTGTATAATAATAATGATGATGATGATAATGATCATGATGCCATCGAATTCATTCTTTAAAATATATTTTTATAGAAAAAAAATCATATATATTATTGATTCTTTTCTGCATTCATATAATTATCATTATCCCCATTCATTTTTATACAATGGTATAACCCCCCCCCTTCTTCAAAAAGTAATTGCCACTGAATGTAAAATAATTTTTTAATAATCTGAAAGTATTTGCATCTGGAGAGATTAATCTTAACTGATTATTTTTTTTATTTTTTAGGATAAGACAAATATTTAGTATTATTGTTATTATCTAACTGTATTTAATTTTACCAAAATCACACTTTTCCTTATTTTTGCCATAATATCCCATAAATACAATTTATCCAACCTGCTTCAAACACTTTTTAGCAAACTCTTTATTTGTACATATATATACACCTACATTTCAACTGACCTGCAGTCTTCTTCAGAGCTATGATATAATAAACAAAACAAAATAAAAACATAACCACATAATAACACCATAAAATTTTTTTTATAATAAAAAACTAAAAACAACATGAAATATATATAAAAAAAACTGAAATAAATAATCAAACCCAAATAAATCAATTAATATAAATAAAATGTACAACATAAATAGAAAATAAATATAAATTATACATGTGTATTCCTAACTTTATACATATATACATTCAAGGACAACTATTAATTTAAATATATTATTTATTTTATTAACAATCTATTAATTATCTCTATTCTTCATAAACTTAAATTTTATGATTAGTAATATCCATTATTTCCTTATTCTTCTTTTAAAAAATAATATTTTATATTTATTATTTCTGATTATTTAAAACCTATAAACATTATAATCTTTAAACTTACCAAGTTCATTTTAGTCTTCTAAACAAAAAAAAAATCATTTTTTTTCAAAAAATTATCTTATACCCTAGCTCCCTCTATTACATATTATTTAAAGTAAATATATATCCTCTACAACTCTTTATTTATGTATGTTTTTTTTATTTATTTTTTTATACATTTTAACTTTTATTATTATTATTATATAATTTTCATAAATTTATATTTAAATAAATCATTTTTTTTATAGTGCGATGTTTGTCATGTGGTTAGTGTTAGTATTCATTTATTTATAGTTAAAATCTTCAAAGCGCATGTGCAACAGTGTAATGCTGTGTTAAATATAAATTTATATTATATATATATATATATATATATATATAAATTTATATTATATATATATATATATATATATATTCCCTACAACTTTACTTACATATATATTTTATTTTATATACTTTAACTTTTATTATTATTTTTATATAATTCTCATAATATTTTATTATACTTTTTTATATGTAATTATTATACTAAGTTTATTAATTTATTTATTTGCTATTTTTCTATTATTTAATATCTATAAATATACCCACATTTATACTCCTATTTAACCTAACCATTTTTATCATCCCCAACTCATTTATAAACAATTATCTTTTTACATATTTACCTGTATATATCTCATTTAATAACTATAACTATACCAATCTCATCCTAATCCCAGAATCTCTATTAAATTCTGGTTTTATTTTTCTTATTAATGTAGCTTTTTTATTTTCCTTTCTTTAATACTTTCTGTATGTAACTTCATTTTTATTGAACTTTGTGTAAATTTGTGGCCTGTTCCTTTTGTATGTATATATATCGGTGATTTATTATCTGCCATATGTTGTTTTAATTTTGTTTTTATAGAATTTTTTGTTTCTCCCACATATTTGTTATCAATCCCACTATCTAGACATTGTTTGCATTTTATCACATATAACTCCATTAATTATCTCTTTATTATCTTTATTATATCCTATGTATTTATTATCTATCAAATATAATAGGTTTTCCCTTTTTTATTAACTATTTTTGTATTAATTTATAATTAATACATGTATAATTTATATTTATTTTCTATTTATGTTTTACATTTTATTTATATTAATTGATTTATTTAGGTTTGATTATTTATTTCAGTTTTTTAATATATATATTTCATGTTGTTTTAGTTTTTTATTGTTAAAAAAAATTTATGGTGTTATTATGTGGTTATGTTTTTTATTTTGTTTTGTTTATTATATCAAGGCTCTGAAGAAGACTGCAGGTCAGTTGAAATGTAGGTGTATATATATGTACAAATAAAGAGTTTGCTAAAAAGTGTTTGAAGCAGGTTGGATAAATTGTATTTAATTTTCATAGGAATTACTATATTTTTTTCATTAATTCACTCCCTAATGAAAATTTCCATAAGCTTTACACTATAATATGCATATTTTCTTATATACATTATAATATAAAATTTTAATTTGAAAAAAAAATCTATAGATGACAATGAAATCAAAAAATTCTCCATACAATAGAATTTAACTCCCTCTGATAAGTCACTCTATTGTCTTCTGACAAATTTTTGACATCCAATTTTTATGACATTGTTTAAAGAAAATGATTTGAATGACCAAAAACATGTTTATTTGTGAATGTATTACAATTCTATATATTCTTTATACAATAATTTATACAGTATTTATTAGAAATCAAAATATACATCATTAATACTTTATTTTAAATGGAAATACTTTATTTTCAAAAATAGAATGTTATACATTAAAGATCAGCCTGTCAAGCTATTGTGCATATGCTTTTTACGAGTGTTAATAATAAATGAATACTTTGACTTCCAACAAAAGATATAGTATTTAGGAAAGAATAAAATGAATCCACTTATTCTATCCAACCCAAATGCTTATATATGGGCAAATCTTAAGTACTGGAAGTGAAAGCGTGAGGATAGACCACTCACTTTAAATTATCATTTATGATGTCTGAATGAATTATGTCGACAAAATTATCTAGAATTTACTAAACGTCATTCTCAAATGAAACTTAAACATATGTAAATAAGCAGACAGTGCAAATCTGCTCTAAAACTATTTAGAAGCTTAGCGTTCTACATAGGCTAACTAAGCTTATTATAATAAAGAGTATAATATCATAATTTTGCAATAAATGTTGATAAATTTTAAACTTTTAAAGCATATTTCCTTAGATATAAGTGAAATAAATATTCATTCAGATTTTTTTTTTAAAAAAAGACAAATAATGAAGGTTTCATTGATTTTCTGAAGTGAAAATAATTTTTATGGAAATGCTGATGTATAATCTTTCTGTTTTGATTATGATCGCATTTTTTTAAATATTTATCAAAAGAAAGTGAAAACATTTAAAATTTATTTCAGTAGTAAACAAAAATATCTATCAAATGAATTCAAATTTATTATTGTCTGATAAATAATAATGGTTTAAACTTAAATTCTATGTTGTATGTAAGAGCAAAGAAAATGATGAAATGTACAAGGAATTCTAGAGTTTATATATACACCATTGCACTAAAAATTATGCAACTAATTTTTTTTTAAAGGTTAAATTGCATTATTGCAATGATTTACATTAAAAGTATTGGCTTTTGAAATAAATTATTTATTATTCATGTCAAAATTTTTATTAATTTTGGATCACACTCATTTATCTTTTTGCTCATTTTTATATTTTTGTTCTTCAGCTGTGTTTTTATTTAAAAAACAAACAACAAATTACTCATCAAATATGTATTTTTTAATTAAATCTCATTAAAAGATTGCATTCAAAGTTGGAAATAATCTCAAAAACAAATATCAACTTTCAAATAAAAAAGAGTAATAAACAGTAAAAACATATCTGAACAAAGAATTTTAGCCTATAATCTAAAACAATATATTTAATGAAAAAACTTGTTTATAATCAAGTCTTTATATTTTATGAACATTTTCTTAAAATCAAGGGAACTTAACATATTCTGATTGAGTTGCTACAAAATCATTTACTTTGAAGTATTTTGGTGCTACAATGGTGCTACTATTATTTTTGGTATTTCTTCAGTATTTTGCATTTTTTTATAATGTTAATTTACTATATGCAGTTTTATTTTGCACAAAAATCATTTATTCAAATTATTATTTAAAAATTTTAAAATTGTCAATATCACACAAAACTCTAAAAAATTAAAATATTAATTTGCATATAAGAAGTCATATATACTCCATTACTATTTCAATACAAGCAACAATTTCTGAATGATAGATGGTTTGATCTCAAGGCAATATTTTGAAAAAAAAATTGTAATCTTTAGTAATTTATTTCTATATATATGACTTTGTTTAAGCAATATATTTGCAAAATATTTAAATTAAATTAAAAAACTATATGACTACAATTATATTTTATTTGAAAATATTTACTTTTATAAGACAAGTCTAAACACTTAATTTTGGCAAAGTAAGGCAATGTAGAAGCAATTTTTTATTGGTTAGCAAAAATCTTTTTTATAAACAGCTATAAAATAAAACGGTTTATAAAATTTTAGTAATGAAAAATTTAATTTTTAATTTTAAGATTTATTTTTATTTTAAAAATAAAGTTCAAATAAGAAATATTTTATTCTATATTTTTTATGAATGTACAATATTACATCCAATAATAAAAAGCACCATTGCTATATTTAATAATTTCATTTAGTTCTTTATTCTTTCATTTCGCTAAGTTTAAATATTAATTTTTTAGAAAATCTATCATTTGAAAGCTTAGATTTTAAATAAACAATGTATATTTTACCCATATATGATATACAAAAAAAATAATTGTAAAATTAAAACATTGCATATATGGTGACTGTTCTCACTAGGGTCTGTTTAAGAGTAGAGGTGAAAACATAATGTTTAAGTGAATATAATATTAGAATATTAAAAATCAGCTTCCCAATAAAATAATTGATATAGAATTTTTATCTTGTTTAATGTCCAGGCTGTCATACTGAATTTTTAAAAAACCGGCTTAAGACACAATAACTTCAGTTTTAATAATGTTAGAGTAAAAAGCTTTCCATTGATAGAAACTAAAAAAACTAAGGAAAAGAATAAGGCTGAGATAAATAATGATAATTATTTTAAAAATAAGGAAAAAAAAGAAATTTCAACATCTGACATAATTATTACTTAATTATTTGTTCATAATTTCTAATTTATCATTAAGTAAGTTTAAATTACATCTTCATTGATATTGTCTTTCTATGTCACACAAAATTGTCTTTCAAACCATATATAATTCTTCTTACCTGAGATAATCCATAGCTTCAGAATCTCTAACATAAATCGCATATGAATTCTTCATTTTTATCTTTTTTCTCAAAATATGATTTATTAACATAATATTAATCTTTGAATTTACATGTTATATGTAGTAATATACAATATTCAAAGTATGATTTACAATGCAGAACTTGATTTACTGAGTGAACAGAAAAACCTTGAATTGTATATGCATGTATCTTGCCATTCATAGCTTCTTTCATAGTTTACTAAGTAACCTCTGGCCTTAATGGCAACTAGGTAGATCACAGCTGCCAAGAACCACATCATCCCCACCATCCAGATGAGAAAGTAAAAACCTGTACTAATCCCTGTAGCCCCCATGTCCCAGCCACTCTCCTAAGGACTAGGAACCAGGCCTTGCAGTATTTCCAAAGCTCAGACTCTCTCATCCAATGCCCTTACTAATCCCCACAGCATTCAGATCCCCTCCAAAACCCAGGCTTGTGAGACCTTCCAAGCACCAGAAAATGCCATCCAGATGGCAGAGATGAGTGGTACAGCAGCCCTGATTTGAAGTTTAATCCATAGTAGAACTCTCTGGCCTGAGTCACCCAAGCATGAGATTCTCTCATCTTCACAGCCAAGACAAGAAATGCTGCAGCACTAATCAAAAATGTAAATCTCATATGCTTATATCATATACCATCTACAGATTATCACATAGTCTAATAACCAACCTATGAATCATATAGAGAACAAAGAGACTAAAACCACAATGCATCACATCATCTCCACTGTCCTGAAGATAAGAAAGATAAAACCCATACTAATCCCCATAGCACTTCACATCCCAGCCCCCCATAAGAACCAGAGTTCAGACCCCAGGAATCTTCCCAAGTTCCAGCCTCTCTCATCTGAAGCCCATACTAGAACCCAATACACCCACATCCCAGCCCCCTCTCCAAGACCAGGAAGCAAGCCCTGGGAGCTCTGCAAGCAACAGACTCAGTCCTCAAGACTGCAAAGATGAGTGACACAGTAGCCCCAATCCAATGTTCAAATCACAGTTGAACTCTTTGGGAACATTAGTTTTGTCTATCATGTTTCAGCTTCCAGACAATTTATAAAAAACTAGAAGTCTAATCCATGAGGTCCTTAACTATTGGTAAAAATCAAATGATAAAACTAGAAGCACAATCCATATGATGAGGTACAACTGTTAACAATCCAATGTCATGATAATTGCTAAATTTAAAATCACAGTGCAAATCTCCAGGATTTCCAATGCCTTGCATAAAAAATTCATCATTACTTTCCAAAATCACGAACTTTAATGTATATGTAGTAACCAGAAGCTTGCATTATGTGTTATACCACAATATATTTCTAGATCTATAGAGCAATCAAAGATGTACATAGAGTAATGTATCCATTAAAATTGCATATTGAATAATGTCCATCATGTTTCAGCAACTGATAACCTATGAAAACCAGAAGCACTAATCCATATAGTCAAATGTTAAAATTATCGATTTGTATAGTTCAGCATTCAAGATAGAAAAAAAAAGTTTAATATAGAATGTAAGGTTGAATAATTAAGCAACACTTGAAATCAAATGTTCAGATACAGTCTAAAACAATTCACCATAGTAGAAAAGGAATCCTTTTCACAAGTCAAATCTCAGGTCTAAAATGCAAGCACAAAACTGCAATGAATAACGTTGTCATTTTTAACAAATGAATGAGCCATCCAAATCTGGTAAAAACGTCAGTGATCCAGCATCAAATGCATGGATAAAAGGTAAAGCAACACTTTAAATAAATAATCAGGTACAATGAGAAACAATTTACTATTATGGAAAAATTCTTTCTTTAAAAGAAAAATATCAGGTTTAAAAAGCAAGCATTAAAGTCTAAATGAACAACGCTACTATTGCTAACAAATAAATGAGCTATCCAATTCTGGTAACGATCCCCACAACACTTTGTTCCCAGCTCCGCCCCATATAAAAACTAGGATTCAGGCCCTCAGGGGTTCTCCCAACAATCAGAAACTCTCACCCAGTCAGCAAAGCTGCCTTGAATCAAAATATTCCCTGAAAATTAAGTCTTTCAATAGAAATCTCTAGAAAATTTACATTGCTGTCAGTTATTTTTAACCGCGCTCCAAAGAAAAATTTTAATCACACTTACTTGTTGTCTGATGGTGTCATAATTCTTGTGTACAAAGGAACCTAAAAGGTTACTCTGGTCAAATGGAAATGTTTTAGAGAAAAAAAATTCTCTAAAATATAATTTAGGTAACTAAAATGGGAACCAGTAACAGAGTAAACTAGAGACCCTGGCTCCCTCTAGTAGGTCTGTTCTTCTTCTTCATTTTTATTTTGTACCCCAAAAATTACCAAATCTCAAAGGTACCTATAAGAAAAAGATTCATCCTAATAAAAGATACAAAAAAAATCATTTTCAGAAGATAGATATGCATTTGTCATCATAGCAATTGGCTTCTTGTCTATCTAAAACTAGAAATTGTAGGTTACTGTCTGTATCACTGATAAAATAAATTTCATCTTTTCATTTTACATTTTTGTGTACATCAGTGATATTTATATTTTTATGCACACCAGGGATGCTATCATATACCATATTTCTAGCTATAGAATTGAAAATAATGTGATGCAAGATGTGGCAAAACTACTGACTCCACAGCACAAGTACCAAGGCATGGACAAGAATCAGAATTTGATTCTTTCCCTGCATACAATTTCATGTGGTATATACACAACTATTGTGGTTATCTCCACACACACACCATTTGAAAACTCTGTTGTTTTTAATTGTTTATTATTTCACACGGGACTATGTCCAGTAAATTTTGTGATTGCTTTGTCAACTGCAAAATTTCTGTATATTTCCTAATCAGTCTTAAAATTTACATTGTACTGCTCTATAATATCTTATATACATCTGGGTCTCTTTTTACATGGATTTATTTAACGCGATTTTGAAGTTACGCGATTCATGTTTCTCCGAAAGTCGAACTCCGATAATACGCTATTACTTTAAATAATAAATTTCGTGCACTTATGTCATATTGAAAGTAATAGCACATTATTGTAATTCAACTTTCATCTTAGTAATTTCAATATTTTCAGTGCTTTATAATAGTAAGATTTTATGCAATAATAAAACTAAAATCATGATTTCCACATTTTATGTATATAGCAACATTACATAAATGATTTATAACTTATGTTTGACATGAATATGAGGGAAAACCTTGAAAGTACTTGGCCCATTTAATTGTTTTGGTTTTTGCAGCTTCTTCATCAGCGGGTAAATCACTTTTATATGCTACAAGATTATAATGTAAATTTGTACAAACATTGTGCATGTTAATTTTGCATTTTAAATCACATTCTGTTTTTGCTTTTTAAAAAAGATCGTAATCAATTATTAATCATTTAGTGTCCACAAGTTTATTTTTAAAAGGTGAGTAATAGCAGTGGGCACAATTAAAATTGAAAATTAAAAAAGTAAAGACAAAAATAAGAATTTAATTTTTAGTTGTTAGATTAATTACTAATTACGTTGTCACCAGAAAACCATTAACACAACATGAGAGTGATGTCGGCGCTGGTTGTATTTCCTCTTGTGAAGAATCTGATTTTTTACCAGTTTTCAAATGAACCTGTTTAATGGCAAATAGCGATAATAATTAAAATGTGTATAAAAATGTAAATTACTGTAAATTAGGCACAAAAATATATTGTATTGAATAAAATTAAATATTATAGTTAAAAAAAGTTTGTCTTGTATCAATTTTTTTCAAATTTGAAATTTTTTATTAGTCATATTTTATTTCCTTATTTTTTTTTGTGCGAATTTTAAAGTAATTTTACATTGGTGCTTTGCTTTTATGCGATTTTTAAAAAATCACAGTCTGTATCCCCCCTTTTTCAAGGTAAGTTACGTCTATTTTTGTGCAATTTTGTTTGCACGTGTTTTCTGAGGAACCCATCTATCATGTAAAATGAGACCCAGCTGTATGTGTATATATATATATAAACACAAACCTGCAATGTATATATATATATAAACACAAACCTGCAATTGAAAAACTAAAGACAGTAATATATAAACATAGTAATAAATATAGTAAAATAAAAATAGTATAAATTACTAAACATTTTGAGAATCATTATGTCTCCAAAATAAGTTGCCTAATCTGAGATCAGAGCCTCAAAATTACATAAATTATGTTTGTTGTATTTGAATACAAATGTTTAAAATTATTTATGTATAATAAATAACATAAATGGTATATAAATTATATACTACTCAGACACCAATACAATGCAAACATACCATTTATCCAGTAATTTTTAAAAATTTACTATTCAAACAATTAAATAATAAAAGTTTTAATACTTACAACCCAATATTCTGATTACATTTTGAAGTTCAAATGTGAATTATCAACACATTTATAATCGCTTTAATAGACACTTTGGCCATTTAAAAATTTCTGCATTTATTTTCTACATGAAAGCTAATAAACTGATGAAGAATAAAAAAATTAAATGAAGGTATCTACAAAAATATTCATAAAAATCCAATTTTTTTTTTTTTTTTTTAATTTTAAAAAAATGGACACCGTTAAACAGAAAATTTTAAAATGCAATGAATGCTGGGATTTTGTTTGACATAATGCTTATAGTTTTTATGTAGTTTTAAAAAGCACCCAACATTTCAATGAAGCATGACCACTGTGCTGCATTACCGCTGTAACTACTAAATGAGTTATATTAAATGGTTTCACTGACTGTGCACTAAAAAGAAAAAAAAAAATTTGTTTCTTCAATTGGGGTTTTTAAATTGAAATTGAAATAAAATCATGGAGCCAGGGAGATCTTTAAATTAATTAAGTCAATTTCTTGTTATAAAAAATAGGATTGACTTAATTAATTTCTAAATCCTCCATGTTTTTATTTCAAGTTAAATCTAAAAACCCCAATTGTGGTGGAAAAAAACTTTTTTAGTGCCTGGTCAATAAAATCATTCAATATAAAAAAATTATGCCTCTATTATTTTCAAGTTGTTAATATTGGCATTGTAAATGAAATGTAAAACTATATCACACTTTAAATTGACTTGACACTTATCTTATAGTTGATATATATATATATATATTATATATATATATATATATTAAAATGAAGATTTGCACGGGTTAAATATATAAAATACATATTTTGCGGGTTCATCCGTGTTAAAAACTTTTAATATTAATATACTGACGTTTCGACTTGGTCACACAAGCCATCCACAGAGTTATAAAAGGTAGAAAGACGATTGTAGAGGCGCTACAATCACTGATTTGAATAAAATGTTAAAATTCCACCAATAGCAAAAAATGTTAAATTTAGGAATGTTTTTTAAAAAAATCTTTCCAAATAGGAGGAAGTTTACATGTATCATCTCACTTATTGATACAATCTGGCCTTTTCAGTATCTCAATGGCTTCTCTAATTTTGCATTGGTAGAGATTATCACACACACACACACACATATATATATATATATATATACAGAGATTGATAGAGATTATCACACACACATATATATATAATACTATAAATCAATGTCTGTATTTCTTCAAAATATTATATGTAAACTTATAAATAAATATTAGAAAATGCACTAATTAAAATTTTCTAAAAAGAATAAAATATAAACATCACTTAGGAGCACTTTTGACTATCCTTGTAGAGTCTTTGTCAACTAATACTTTGAAAGGTCAACTTTTCCATAATTCTGTGATCTTAATATTTGCTGCCTGCCTATTGATTAAGTCTTGCCTGTATTTATACATTAACATAGCTTTCTTGATATTTCTTTATTATTATATCTTTCAGTTTGCAATATTTTTATATTATTATAATTAAAATAAAAACCATATATACATGATTTATTATGGTCATAAAAAACAGAAGCTGATAAATTATCATTACCTTTATAATTTTGTTTTGTATTTTGAACTCTTTTTAATAACAACAAGTGCTCTTTTGTTTTTTTCTCCAAGGTGCATCTTGACTCACCTATATATCAACTACCACACCTACACATCCATTTATAAATGATAAAATTTTTATTTGTAAATGAGGTTTTATCTTTACAGTAATTTATTAATTTATTTAATGTAGGTGGTGCATAAAATGCAATGTCACATATACCTTTAAAATTTTCCTTACGAAACTTGCCTGTTGATTCAAAATATTAGTTGACAAAGACTATAAGGATAGTTGAAAGCACTCCTAAGTGATGTTTATATTTTTTGTTCTTTTTAACAAATTTTAAATATTGTGTTTTTTAATATTTATTTATAAGGTTATATATATACACACTAGAATAACTTTACAAAATTAAAAATGCATATATAAAGTTTAAAAAATAATTTCTTTGCTATAGCCATAAGCTGGCTATAGCAAAGAACTCATTTTTTTAAATTTTATATAGACATTTTTAATTTTGTAGACTTATTCTAGTTTATTTTGTTTATTATTTTGATATTGATATATATATATATATATATATATATATATATATATTTAAAGCAGATTTATGGATCATTTGATATCATATAAATATATATATATATATATATATATAAATCTGCTTTAAATTAAAATGTACACCTTTTATGTAAACTATTTAATATGTGCACACAATAATATATATCTATATAAGTGATTAAAAGTATAAAATAGTTTACATTAAATTATGTACAAACACTACATATGATATGTACATAAAGCATCTACATATTAGCTTACTGCCAAAATATCTAGTGATATTGTAAAATTGATTTAAAATAAAACTATATATATTAAGTGACATTCATTTGTAATATACTTTTAGTAAGCATTTTTATAATAAAAAAATTCCAATCAAAGTAAAAATATTAAACACTTAAGACAAATGTACAAAATTTAAACAAGTTATATTAAACTTAAGTCTGTTAAATATTGATTTTAAAATATTAAAAAAAATATTAAATTGAAAGAAAATAAATCTTTATACTATCATCTTGTGAATGATTTTTAAACAAATAAAAGTTCTCAGAATTTTTTTTAACTATGTATATAAAATTATTGAATACTTTTTATATTTTTCTGTCCTCTGTTCCATATCTTAGAAAATAGGTAATATACTGAAAAGATGAGTGTTCCAAATGAATTAGGCTGGTATTACTTTGTTCTATGTCAGATTTCAACCAATTCTATTGAATTTAAATATATTAAACTTCAATTTTATAATTTCATTCTAACTTGAAAAAGATCAAAACTTAACAAAAAAACAAACAAACAGTTCTTTGAAATTCAATAAAAGTATTTAACAAATTGTAAAAAAAAATATTGACAAAATCATTTTTTGCTTAAAATTATGGAGCATTTCAATTGATTTTGTACAAAAATCAAGTATATTTAAATACAGCTATAAGTAAATATTATATATTTTTTAATAAATATTTAACCATTTTAGAAAAATGTTAACAGTAAACTCATAAAAAGCATTAATTTTTTGTGTGTTTTCTGTTCAGTAGTAATTTGTCTAATTTTCGTCGATTACTGACTGTTTCTGACATCTATGTACAATAGTTAGAATTAAAATATTAATCTGTTGAATGATTTTCCACTGTAATAATAATTAAATGTTCTATTTTTTATTAAAAATATTTACACTTTAGGGGATTAAAACAGATTTTTGATGCTAAAACATCTTCACAGTTCCAAAACCAAGAGAATATTTACATGAAGACCATATAAAATATTGTAGGTGTGCTTCCACTAGAGAAAAAAAAACGATATCATCTTAATGAGATGCTTAATTTAGTTTCTCAATGAATAAAGTATAAAAATTTTGAACAGAAAAATTTTTAGGATGTTAAAAATGTTTTCATTTAAAAATTAAATTAACTTTTAAAATTGAAGATCATGTGATGCAATTGAGTTTGAAATATATACTGGTACAACATATATCAAAAGAGAAAAATAGAGTTAATATTTGTTTTATAACTATTGATAAGAATTAATTCACTTTATTGAATATATTGAAAATGCAAAACAAACATTTATCAGTTGAAAAAGTTATATAAAAAATGTATGCAAATTAATTTCTACATGTAACAATATGAAGAATTTTCCAGAAAGTTATTTTATGTTCAACATTTGAGGAATTTTGCTACTTTGTAAAAACAAAATGGCAATAATAAATATATTGATTTACTGATTCAAAAAGAAATCTGAAAAGGTCATTAGTTTCCAATAAAATGCACAGTCAAAGTAACATTCATGTGCATGATGGGTTTTTGATCTTTATCCTTCAATCCCAAAAGCATTTGTGAGATTAGTTTGACTTCTTGAAATGAAAAAGAGATTGATATTTTGTGTTGTTAAATAAAGATTTGTGACTATATTTAGAGAATAATTGTATAATAATTATTAAAAACAAAAGCATATATGATTACACTTATATATATATATATATATATATATATATATATATATATATATATATATATATATATATATATATATATATATATATATATATATATATATATATATATATGTGCCCTTTGTATGGGTCACCATTTAATTTTGTGCTAATCTATTAAAAATTTTAAATTTAAGATATATTTGAATATGTGATGTTAATTTTGCTTATGGTAATATTTCAAAGGGTTTAATTAAAGCAATCTATGAGTATTTGATATGTAAAATTGTGCTGATATTGAGAGAGACATTTTAAATGATGATGATTATAATATATAGTTGGAAAAATGGCCATAATCAATACTGCATTAATATATTTAATAAGTAGGTATTTAAAACTAAAAGTGTTTAAAAGACAAGTTAAAATTAAATGCATATATTTATTGTTGATGAAATAATATTATAAAAGAATATAAATATTTTTAATTATTGTAAATACTTAAGGAGAAGATTAAGATTTGATTTAGATAATATCAAATAATTATTTTAAAATCTATTATAATATCTTGTTTATTTTAAAAATATTTATTATTTTAAAAAATGCAATTGTTAGTTTATTTTTAGACTATGACAAGCGTTTCTTGTATTATAAAAGAAAACAGATGTTAGTTAAATATACACACACATGCTTGGAAGTTATTTAGTAAAGTTGCAAGACTATTTTAAAAGTCATGTTATAAAATTTATAAATAATACGTGAGCTATCACGAAATAAAATAAAGATAAATCAATGTAGAATATTAAATCTGATTTTTAAAAGTATTGCTTTAAAAATATAACGTATAAAAAAGACTTAGTTTATTTTAAATAATCTTATAAAAGTGATATAAAGTAAAAATCAAGTAAATAAGAATATTTTTAAAAAATGTTTAGTGGATTTAAATAAACGATAAGGATTATTTTAAAAATTTTAATAATGTAATAAATATTAAATATTAAATAAGTCATTATTTATTTTTTTGAATTTTGTGTTGTTGGTAAATATGTAAATAAGCCAGCAAGTTGATTGTTTAAATGTACCAATCAAATGAGAAGTTTTTTCCGGTATAAAAGCTCAGTTCAATTGTTAGGAGAGGACTTCGTGATTGATTTTTCAAGTTAATTGTGTTATTAAAAATAGCTACGTAAATTTATAGACGCTTTTAAAATCATTTTTCAAAATTATAAGAGTGTCTTGTAAATAAGTTATAAAAGTTTTAAATGATAGACATGCAGTGTTAATTTAATTTTTTCCCTATCGGTCATCTCTATTGAGCTCAATTTACAAGCAAATAGTCATGGGAACATCATATATAGTGAAAATATATCGGAAACTTTACCTTAGAAATATGACAAACGCTGGATTAGTTCGGAAAATTACAAGATGGAGAAAAGTAGTATTTTGGACAGTATATAATTTTAAAAGCTAATTACTGTTGCCTATTAGAAAATAGATATTTTAAAGAATAAATACTTTTGTATAAAGAAAGTATTTTTGCAAGCTATAAATTTAAATGTATATCTTGAGTAAAGATATTAGAAATAAAAGTAGTTTTATAAATACTTGCCTTGTTAAGTCTTTATGTTTAAAAGACTGAATGTTGATGATTTTAAAGGCAAATCAATTGAAATATAATTAGCTAAAAATCTTAATATAATAAAATTATTATATTGAAATAATTTAAACGCTGGTCGTTTTAGATGAAGAAGCTTATTCTTACCTGGATATTTTGTTAAGAAATGCGCAAGTAATACGTGGACGTCCCAGTTAATTTAAAATAATTAAATGATAATTTTTCATAAAACTAAAGACTAAGCTAAAATAATAACTTTTGAATAATATTTTAAAAATAACTAAATCAGGATCCTATAAACTATTTTAATTTTATTTTATTTCTTATGGAAGAATTAACTTTTATTTTATTTTAAAAGAACGTTTTCATTTTCATAAACTTTTAAAAAAACACGTGATGGACCGGAAACAGGAAATGGTGTTCTAGTGAATATGTGCCTAGGATTAAAGAACTTTATGGTGAAAAGGAGACATCGCTGGAGTTATGTAATATGAATTCTGTTTTATTTATCTAACATAAAATTTAAATATTATTAATCTATTAAAATAAGATAGGTACATTTCTTTAAATAATAACTAAAAATAATATAATGATTAATTGCATAAGTTTATTTTATAATTAATATAACACAGAATATTTTAAAGAATGATCGTGAGTGTAAATGTGAATTAT
Organism: Epiperipatus broadwayi; assembly: GCA_028023455.1. Taxonomy (NCBI): domain Eukaryota; kingdom Metazoa; phylum Onychophora; class Udeonychophora; order Euonychophora; family Peripatidae; genus Epiperipatus; species Epiperipatus broadwayi. Next base: position 36,139 of record JAQFVV010000821.1, on the reverse strand, counting down.
TTTATGAAGCTGTAATTCCGAAGAATATTGGAAGATGGACTGTACATTAAATCATTATTGATGGTAAAAATTGTATAATAATAATAATTTTGATGTATTTAATATGTTTTCTTTAGATCAACCAAATGATATGTTATTGTTGAATGGATGTATGAATATTTTAAAAATACACACACATTATATTGGCAGTAACAGTTTTATTTAAATATGCATAATTTGAATTTATGATATAAATATGATACAACATTACATAAGAAGCTTAGAAATAATTATATGATTCTTTCGTAAATAAATTTTGATTTTTATTTTTATTATTATTATGTTGGAGTATTAGAATTATATTTATTATTCATACAAGTAATTATTTTATTTCAAGTTAGGAAGAGATCTCAAAGTCTATATTTTATTTTTATTTTATTGGATAAATTAAGTTAAGTTTTATGTAGAAGTTTATGTTTGAATTAAAGGTTTACTGAATATAGATGACGTAGTATAAATAGTTTGGATAATTAGTATTTATTTAAAGTTGAAGGTTATTTTCCCGGAATTTTAAATAAGTTTTAGAGGATGTTTTGTAGATAAAAGTTTATTAAGAAGGAGTAGAATAACACATAAAGTAAAGTAATAATTTCACATAGAAAAGAATCATAGAATTTATCTAATATAATGCTTTATGAATTTGAAATTGATGAATAATTTAATTATTATTTTAACAGTACATATATGTAATGCATATTTGATAAAACATGTAGCATGAATTGCATTAAATGAAATATAGAATTATAATCAGTTATTTGTTATTACATTATAAAGATACATTAGTTTCTATATTATGCTATTAAAGTAATGCTGATATTAAAGTGAACACATACTAGTACATGATGAAATGAATAACAGTAATATTTAAGTGATGTAGCAATTTAATTAGTAAAGTTTAATTGTTTACATATGCTATATAAACATTGTTTACATAAATTTTTCTGTGTAATAATTAAAGTTCACTGATATTTGTTTAAAGTCTAAGTTTTGGAAACATACTTCAGTGTTATTAGTACAGCATTTTAAAGAATGTATAATTACTTATTAGGAGTATGAGTTAATAACAGTGTAAACATATTGTATTATTATTTTCTTATTTTTATTTTCCTTTGTTTTCATAATTTGAACTGTAAATATTGTAAATAAATTCTTAATCAAAGTTAATGTAAATAAATTTGTTTAATTTGTTTTAAAAGTGTGTCGAGTTCATTATTTTGCACCACAGCATTTGACAACAGATAATTTGAAGAAACATAATATTTGCACAATGTGAATTTATTAATATTATTTTAGAAATAAATACAATATTTTCCTGATTATCATTTATGAGAATTGATTGACATTATTACATTATATTACAATGGTCATAGAGTAATTATAATGCATAATATAAGAGTACAATATTATTTATTGCCACAGATTATTAAGTTGTAAGATTTTGATCTATTCTAAAATTAAGATACTATATGAAAATAAAAGATAGACATGTTATTATTATTTAATGATTGATGATATAATAGGAATAGATAAGGTTAAGTTATACCCTAAGAGTATTATTATTATTATTATTATTATTATTATTATTAAATAAGTTAGGTGTATTTAGGTTTGATATAAAATCCCATATCATACTTATTTACATGAGTTATCATTACTTTAAGATAATTAGAAGAACCTGAGATTATTTAATTATATTTTTAAAAATTAAAAGTTAAGATTTATTTATTTTATTATTATTAAAGATAGTTTATTTTATTTAAAAGCCATAAGAATGCTATAGAGGTCGTAGTAAGTTAATAAGGAGGTGATAGTATTCTTATGCCATTGAGACAATGTCTTAGGAGATATTGACTCAATGTAAATCTACTTATTACTTTGTAACTTTACTTCACAGTCTCATGATTTTGATAAATACTTATTTAATTAGTACATATTATAGAAATATATTGATTTTGATAATTGATAATAAATTTAATTAGAATATGATAGTATAAAGTATATTAAAGATAGATATGCAAATTTTAATTAAGCATTATAATTTAATTGAGCTAGTCGTATTTCAAACTATATTATACATCGAGAAGTAAGGGTACAATATATATATATATATATATATATATATAATTAGTTTCCAACCAGTAACCACCTAAACATTCACAGTAAATATAGCAAGCAATATTTCTAACTGCTGTCAAGGCAACCATCACACCTTTTAATATATATATATATATATATATATATATATATATATTTTTAGATCATATATTTTAGCATAATGATAACAAAGAAATTACAGCTATTATGATTACCATCCCTTAAGAAACTAATCACTAAACAACATTACTGACACTGTGATAGAATTTCTTGTGATATTCTAAAAATTATAAAATAATTGTAATATTTTAAAACAGAATTTTATAGATTTATCAAAGATGAATATTTATTAATTCATATTTCCAATATACATTTCCCACAAACAAGATTTTATTGTTTTTCTGAAATCACTCCACTTGGTTGTTACCTGCTGACAATTTGAAGACACCAATCTTCTATGTTTTATGTTTATTATTATTATTTCAATATTTGTAAAATTACAATAAGATATTTAGGTTGTTTTTCTTTTGAAAATATATATTTCTAACAAATCAAGTTCAATTTATTGAATTTTAATATACAATAATGGTTTAATACTAAAATCAAATGTTGAATAATTAAAAAAAATCTCACCAGGAAGACAATAAATATCCCTGCAAGGGAGTTAATATTATAAATGATTAAAGTCTTTTAAAATGATTTTAAGTAATATTAATTTTATAATAGTATAACTGCCTTTAATTAAATTAAATCCATATCAAACATATTAATTATTCATTATATTTATTATTTGGAATAGGTGTATATTTTTTCTATAAATATTTCTGATTTCTGTGACAATTTTGTCTATAAAATTTTTACATAAAAATATTTTTTTATATATTTAATGTCCATATTTTTATATAAATTTAAAACTATATATATATATATATATAATATTTCTTTTTCTTACCAAATTTTTATATAAATTTAAAACTATATATATATATATATATAATATTTCTTTTTCTTACCAACTAAAAATAACTGTCTAAAACAGCAAAAACTTCTTAGGAATAATTGAAAAGTATTTAATTAAAAAGTTTTTAGTAAATTTATATAATTCTTTATTTGTAATATACTTATAAAAAATAAATAAATAAATAAATAGCTGCTCATCTGTTCATTTACTTAAAATTTATAAATGATAAATAATCACTGTATGCATTTTAGGTGAGGCAAGATAATCTGATTGAGACATGGTACATATAAATATTTACACACCTGGACATACACACACATATTTTGCCTAAGATAAATGTATTAGAATCTACCATGCTATTTTCAGTCATGTAGTGTTGCTCTGAGGATACTTTTGTTATTGATTTATCCCTCCTGATGATGATAGTTATTTTTACACCATGGAAGGTGAGGTGATTTATCTTTCAAGATTGATATGGCAATGATAGGGTATATTTCAAAGTGTTTAGGTGCTTCAGGGGCACTTTAATATCTGTAGTGTTTTTGTTTAGTGAAACAATGTGCATATTGTGCTGCTGTTCCTTGCCAACAGTTCACAAGTAAACCATCAACATGTTAGCAATTTTAATGCTTATTTTGTTCATAGTATAGTAAAAATACACATATGCGATATCATTTTTATCACCATCCAGAAGTCATATGCCAATGGATTGGTAAGACATGAAGGTTAAACATTTTATTATATGGACATAGATAAAAATATATAATATGTTGTGTGCATGGCTTCTGATGAATGTTCACATATATTGTATTATTAAGCAAATAATGTTAGACAGCAGTTATCTTACTTGTGTTTCATATAATAATTGTCATTATCATATAAATTTTCTAATTCAAACTCAGGTATGTGACAGTTCAGATTAAAGTTTTTTTAATCTTAAGTATGTTAAAGATTGTCAATAAAAATAATATTATGAGTAACTTCTGGACAAAAAGTATATTTTAAGGGTAGTATTGCTTTAATTATGGTTTAAGCTATTTTATTAAATGTGTGTTTAATGGAATAATTTGGCTTTAAAATAGATTAAAAACAGATTGGTCAAATATTGGAACAGTTTATCTTAATTAGGTTTATTGCTAATAATCCATTCAAAATGTTTGTAACCATAACAGATAACTTGCTAGTGAATAGGTGACCATGTATTATTTCTTTATGACATCCTGTCTAGAAATAACAGTGCCTATGTTTGGCAAATGACTTTCACAATTTTTGTAAATAAATTTTAGTATTTGTATATTCAGTAATGTAATAAATGTATTTATTACTATTTAAATTTAGTCTTTGTTTTTCTATATATGATTTTTTGTGTCCTGAATTCTTAATTATATGATAGAAATCTTGGTGAAACAAATAATCAATTCTTCTACAGATCCAAAAATTCCAATATTAAATGAAAATATTACATAGTGTCACAATTCCAAAGATTGAAACTGCAGTTTTTAAAATAAATGAATATTTTATTTAATTTTCATTTGAATTATTTAGTTCATTTTTTAGACTGCACATTATTTTATATTGCTTACAAATAAAGAATATATTATTTAGAACTAGATTATTTTTGATTGTGTTGTTGATGAGTAATAGAAGGATTTAAAAGGTAGCCTTTCTTTCTATTTATTCAAGTGTCATTCTTTGATTTTTTCTACATTTTTATGCAATTGTTAATTAGATTAAACACACCTTTAAGTAATTATTGTTGTTATTATAATATATTAGGATACCTTAGCTTATAAGAGAAGTGTATGTCTACTATAGTGTACTACGATGCCATTCATTTGTTCAACAACATAATATAATGATTTATTTTCCCGAATTAACAAAGAAGAACCCTGAGATCATTATCCATTATTTCATTAATTATTAATTTATTTTATTAATGCAAAAGTTAAGTTATGGCATAAGCAATTTATTATTGTTTATTGTAATATTAGAAAAGTACATTACATTTCACTCTACAAGAGTAGAGTAGATCAGATCATGACAATAAAACTTAATTGGTGATAAATAATGTCTATTAGAAGATATTACTTTAAATGTAAAATATCTATGCTATTTATAGAATGCATTTTGCTAAATGGAAATCTCTGTTCTAAAAGTGTTGTATAGGAATGACTGAAGTTTTTCTTTCCTCTTCCTAATTTATTCATTTACTTTGTACTAAAATGCACTTTATTATTTTTTTAAAATTCCCTTGTATTTTAATGCATGTCTCTGTAGTAAACATTAAGATAACTAACCACCCACTGAGCTTAGCCATATTTTTATCATCATCATCATTAGGATCATAGAATAATTTTTAGTTGACAATTTCATGACGTTATGCATATATCTCTGTCTATTTGGATTAAAATTTGACTCCCATCTTCTTGAGGCAATTAATTTATTTGCTTTGTCTCTCTACTATATCCACATGTTGTTTGTGCTAGGAGTTTTGTGCAATTTTATGTTGTTTGTGCATATCTTGTATATCTCTTGAGTTATAATATATATATATATGTGTGTTAAAGCTTGGGTTATAATATATATATATATAATATATATGTGTGTGTGTGTTAAAGCTCTCTACAGCTATAAACTACATCTTATATAACCAATAACCATGACCACCTACATGTGAAAAAGATAAATGATCGCCAATATATGTATTTTGTGCTGAACAAGCAGTCATCAATTGGTCCAGATCACCATTTCTCACACATATATGTAGTTATTATATTAGTTGTATAAGATGGAATGAATGGCTGTAGGGAGTTTGAAAGTCTGATTTCAAATCCCTTGTAATTTCATTAAATTGAATATAAACGATATACTTATATTTGAATATTATATATATATATTCTGATATACTTATATTTGAATATTATATATATATATTCTGTTAATTACGTCTGCAAGTAAATGAACCAAGGCTAATAAATATGTGATGTTAAATATATACTATAATTCATGTCATATTTTTAAAGATTCATTTTTAACAAACTTTGAAGGATACCCACTTTATCTATAAAATGTTTGTTGCTTGCAAACTTATCTAATTGATCCTTTTGACATCTGATTTGTGAACTACAGTAATGTATTAAGACTTAATTAATCCATGAAAAAGTTGAATAAATTTATATAAGTATTGTGGCCATTAGTTTCTTCCGAGGAGAAACTAACGATATGTAAATTCAGTCTAATATTAGTTTTAAATAGTCTCATAAAAAAAAAAAAAATCAGTTTTAAGTTCACTAAAAGTTTTTGTTTTTGTTTTAGAATAATAAAAAAACATCTTAGATCCCGAAAATATAATGTATAAATAAAAGTATATTTGTACTTTTATCAAAATTACAATATATAAGTATAGTGAGAAAAAGGGGATGAGTGTCTTGCCCGCATTATAATAGCTTAAACCAGTTAATTTAGAAAATAATAAAAATAAAATTGATTCAACGATATTTTACAAGTGAAAGTTGATGTCACGATTAAAACTTGAATTTGCCAATTCTAGCGATTGATTAATATTTAGTTATATGGAGAGAGAGAGAGATCTTCAAATTTGAAAGAGTTTATAAAATCAGCCTAATGTTAATTAAAGTAACAATAAGTACATCGATAGTGATTAGTATTAATATCCGCATGCATGCGTATGTTTGTGATGTATATAATTTTAATTATCCAGAAAATCTTAAGGTCTTATACATCATATAGTATACCATTCGATAGTGTCTTGAGATGGGTATTATTTTATCTTACTTTTAAATGAATCCATTATTATTTTCACTCATAAATCTTTAATCAAAGTTTAGTCTATTCATTTTTATTGAAATAATTTTTTTTATATAAAATTTTCCACCATTCGTTTTTTTACATTTTTTTTTTTTTTGCTCAAAGCGGGAAAAATCTCTCAAGCACGCATGGTAAAGAAAGGTCTGTGAATAATTAATGTCCAGACAAAAGTTAATAAACCAATTATAATTAATATATGGGATCAAAGTGTAAACAGTTCAATCAGAAGAATGATTGACGAATAGGTTCAATGAAACTAAGCTCATATTTGAACTATGGGTCTTCTCTAAAAACCTTGTGCTAAGTGAGCACGCAACAATTCTATTTTTAATCTATCGTCTGACTAAAGTTATTAGTTTTATTTAAAAAGTGTATATTTTATATCTTACTAATGGATGACTAGAAGATTTATAAGCACACTTATCTTCTTTGTCAAGTTAATTGGTGTCAAAATTTTATCAATCTACAAGGAAATCAATACACCATGCTTAAGTAAACGCGTCCAATTCGGAAGCTACGATCTACATATCCGAGAATGTCTCAGGTACAGTCTTTTATTGTCACTTGTCTTTTATTGAATAATTTAATGAGTACATTTGATAGATCATTGGACTACAAACTTTTCTTAATCTTATATGGAATAAATCGTTTTTGATATTTGAATGTTTAATTTTATTACAAATTTTCTTAATATTTTATGCTACTTCAAATATTTAATGTTAATACTGGAATAAATGAACTATAAAATATAATAAAAGGCTGAAAAAGTAATCATAATAATAAATGCCAATTTTATCTCTACTTTATATTTGATTCAAGACATTATATAGTTAAAAGAATAACTTATATTTACAGTAATGATTATTCTCAGAGTAAACCTTTGCGTTCTCTTAGGAGAATAGTTATAAAATAAAGCTTGAAAATCTAGTCAAAACAATTTTTAATAAATGTGATAAGCAAAGAAGACTAAATAAAAATTTCTTTAAAGTATTACTAACATAAATATAATGAGCATCTGGTCTTATGAAAGATTTTCAATGGAATAAATTGCGTATGAATCTTATAGAAATGAATTTAAATGTTATTATAAGCGTCTATCATAAAATGAATCCTGAAATAATGGAAACCAATCCAAAGGATAACGTATTGCTTAATTAATTAAAATTAAATTCATATGTAAAACTCTTTAGGAAAGAAGTAATATAATAAATGTGTGAATTACTGTGCTATATTGTGAATAATATTATGGAAATCTGGATCTTAAAGTAGCTACTATATTAAATGTGTTTTGACTTCGCGGTTGCCCCAAATAAACATTAATATTTTGGACAACTTCAGTGATATTCTACCATGACCATGCATGCATTTTATGATATATATGTCTTTTTTTTTTTCAGGTAGAATACACTTCGTGGGAGGATAATTGCCAGCGTCCCCAGTGTATCAAGAAAGAGACAATACAATTTTTTTTAATTATTATTATATTTATTATTGCATTACATTATATTTGTGTTAATATGTTGGTTAAGAGTTTTTAAAAAAGTTTTGACCCCATATTCAATCTGACTTAAAGTTTACAAATAATTTGGTTCACTATAATATTGCTTGATCCCGTATATTTTTTGTTTATTACAAGTGCTAGGGGAATATGAAATATGAAAGGGTTTTTAAGATATTGTTATGCTAATAATTTAGATCAATATTTTCATGTTTATTTAATTTTCATATTTCATATTTAATTGCTAAGCTTACAAGTGTGTGAGTTATATAAAATGTGTATTTAAAATGAAATGATGCCTATTTCTTAGCCTAGAGAATTATTTTAAGTAAAATTTATTCTTAGTCATAATAGACTAATCGGTTCATGCAACAGTGATATGATATCCTTTTTATGATATGTGAGAATGCAAATGACCCTTGTTTGTTGAGGTGATAGTAGTTTTACCACCTCAAAGGGTTCAGATGGAACGTAGTTCTCTCACGATTAAATAATTGTATCTGAAAGTATTTTAGAAGATCGAGGCCTTGATCCCAGCTCCAATCTTGTTTTATTGTTTCGTAAAAGAAATATTTATGGATGTAGTTTGCAGTGTTCTTAGCATGCATCTATATGTGCAGAGATGAGTTCCACACATAATTTTAGCCTCAGGAAAAAGGCAAATTCTTAGGTCTATGCTAGCAACAAAAAGTTATTATCATTAACGTATTCTCTCATAAGAAAGTAACATTTTTAGCATAACCCAGGAGTGTATGATAATTTCGTGTTTATTGCCTGTGAGGACATTGCATACTAGTAAAAAGTAGTTACTTGCTTAGGGACAAAATATATCATATTCATAAATTGATGTACTGAGTAGCTAAACTTCGCTTTAGCTTGTGTGAGAACCGATCTTTATTCTAAATTTATGTTCGCAAATTTGAATTCAGGCAAGCAGTACGCATCATACCAGGTTCATGCAGAAGCAAGTCATCGCTGGACTGGTAAGAAAGAGATAATAAACTTATATTGGGCTATAGCAGTAGATGAATGTATGTGTGAATTTATCAGATACAATTTAAATACTAAATTAGGGGAGATAATAGTTCGCAAAATGCTTATAAACTTAAATAGCAGAAGTTAATTTAAGTAACATAATTTTAGTATCTTAAAAATATAAATGTCTTGATAAGCTGAGTAAATATTACATTAAATTTTTATGGGCTTTAAGCTAGTTAATGTGATTTGCAATAGTTATATTCTACATAATGTTGCTGAAGCACTGCTTCAGATATAACCAAATAAATATTAAACAAGGTATTATGGGTCAAAATATTTAGAAATCATTTATAATGTAGAATAGTGATTAGTCCCAAAACTACTTGTATTAAAGGTTATTACTGGGACAAGCTATGTATTAATGTCACTAAATTTATACTAGTCTGTAAATATAGCCAGTGCAGATCCCCATTGTGACTAATTTTAATTGTATCTCATATTTTTCTTAATTTGGAATCAGTACAATGTTGACTTGAATTGTAGTCTTTTCTTTTTATATAGTTGTTGAATAAATATTTGTTGTTTTTAAAATTTAAACTTGTGTCTGATGTCTCAATGTTTTGGATGTCAAGAACCTCACAATACCAAAGCCTCACAATATCATAATTTTACAATATTGACAATATTTATAATATTCACAAAAATATTATAGTTATTAATACTTGAGGTATAACAAAAGAATTAATAGAAATAAATCATATTTCTAGTACAGATTGGCCATAAAATATCTTTATTAATTTTTACTGCAGAAATAAAGTAATACATTTTCACTTGTAATATTTGAAGATTTAAATTAATGGCATATATATTACAAATTTTAATAAGTACTTGGCAAACAGATGAGAGAGTAGTTTATTTATAAAAATTAATATTAATTGTTCAATTCATTGCATTCCAACTAATATTATGAGTGGACATAAAATCCTTTCTTCACTCTTGATATTTGAATGCCTTCCCAGTTAATAAAACCATATTCAAAATTTATTATAATAATTGTTTTATTAATTAAGTAGTTAACATATATTTATTATTATCATTATTATTATGAGTCCTATTATTAGTGTTAGTAAGAGCAGGGGTTAGCTTTAAATAAGCATATGTCTATTCAATTTGTATTTTCTGGGATAATGTCCAAAGGTCAGCATTGAATTGAAAAATGATTGAGTGTTGCACTTCACCACAAGTCATGACCCTGAGAACAAGAGAGCATTCATAATTTCTAAGAGTTTAAAGAATAAAATTACTATCATTATAGTGTTAGAAAATACAGAGTGATTGAGTTAAGAACTGATATATTCCACTTCTGTATGTGCATGTGGTAAAAGAGACATAATTTGGGAGATATGATGGGGGACCTAAACTCTAATATTTAAGATTAAAATAATTGTAACTGGAGGGTGATCAATGCAGAGAAGGAAGACAAAATTAATTTATCTGTAAAGGTGGGGGAGTATAAAATTTTCTACTTTGTTTTAATTAAGATTTTAGTACTCTTATTAATATAATTTTATGAGTTACTGACCCATTTCCATTTGTCATACATCAGAAAAATAAAGAATAACATTATTGTAGTGTCACTGGAGATCCTATAGCTATGTAGGTTTGTGGAGGCAAATTTGATCTTCCATAGCGTAAGCTTGTGGTTAAAACACCTGTAGAGGTCCCTACTATCGTAATTTACACGCATATTATTGAGGTTATAGCCTCATAAATATTATTAAATAAAGTATTGTGAATTTATTTGTGTAGTAATTACTGAGTTCAAACTCAGAACACAACATATTATTTATAATTTAAAATATTATTAAAATTATATTTTTCTTTTGGAAAAGTTTTAATAACTTTCTTCCTTCACAGACTTTCCATTTATGAAGTGATGATGAACTCTGCTGGATACTATATTTGATGCTACAGTTGCAATTTGGCACCCAGGTAAAATACCTACATTACATTGTTTTTATTGTTAGTTGTCTCCATCTTATTTAGTGTGAAGGGATTGAGGTTATAATATATCTATTATAACTGTCCGGGTGTGCGAGATCAAATGAGTCTTACCATATCTCCACATCAGGGCGCCACCAGGCATTTGAACTTGGAAAATTTATAGAGTAGGCAGATACACACTGTTAAGATCTAACTTTTACATATATATAGACCGTTAACCCCAGTCACTAACCCAGTGAGATGCAGAGATAATAATATATAACTTTATTTAATTTACATCTTAAATATAAAAAAAAATTAATAAAAGAAGCCACTGCCAGTAATTAACACACAAACATTTATTAACGCACATAAATAATACTTAAAATTTGAGGAATACCATTTATTATTTTAGATTTTAATATTAACTTTTAAATTTAAATTATTAATTTTAATTTTAAACCATCCATACAGATGAATTTAATATTATTTTTTTAAAAGTGTCGAGTATAAATAAACTACATAGATTGCATTTGAAAAGAAAGTATTCTATCCCTTATTTAACCTTAGGCCAAAAGTTTGCAGTCAAACCGATGTCAATCCATCTGATACATCAATGTATTCAATGCAACATGAATATGACAGCACAAATACCATAGTGTCAGGAATGTACATCTGAACAGCATGGTTAGAGAAGACATTGACTCTCATCCGGACAGGGGTACTACATCTGTCTGGCAAGAAGAACAATAAAAAAACTCCATAGGAAGGGACTGCATTTTCCATTTTACTATTTCCTTCCATAGGCAAAAAGTGTGTGTGTGGCATATAATGGTAATCCTGCACATAGTGGACCTCATACTACATTTACTAATTACACCAATATATACAATCCATTGACCCAATCTAACTACGAAACAAATAACCTAAGATTAACCCTCCCTTAATTAATTAATATAACTTTACAAATCTATATAACCATTCATGCCCAATTTAAATTTAACATTTATATAATTTCGCACAGATAAATTTTATAAAAGTTTGTTTTTTAATGTTGAGTATAGATTGGCTACATAGATTATACTGTCAAAAACATTTCAAAATAAACATAAATGATCAAAATATAAAGTCATTGATGAAATTGCAGAGGGAAATTTACAAGAAACCCAATGGCATTCATCATAAGATGCCGCATTGACACCAATAACTTAAAAGACATCCAAATAAATACATTTTAGATACGCAACATAAGGTATCATTATTTACTGAATGTCTATATATTTTAATCAAATATGAAAATTAAAACATAATTAAATGTTAACGAATCTATGCAAGCATCTATACCCAACTTAAATTTAATGCATTTAAATAATTTATACAATAAATATTAATAAAAATTAAAAAAAAATAATGGAAATGATTTTTAGCAAACTCAAATGTATAAGATTAAACATTTATAATTAATTTGAAAACTTAAAAGTCAGATAAAAGTTTATTTTAAAATTTAGGGTTTGCTTGTCAAATCTTTAAAGTTCTTAATTACTTTTTGTAGAATTTTTCCATTTATATCTTACAGTAGAATAGCTCCCAGTTCCTGGTGTCAATTCCCACAATGTATTTATTTGAAGACCAATCTATCTGAAGGTGGCCTTAGCTGGTTCAATCCTGGTATTACAGTCATTTCATTTGAAAGAATTGAGAGAGAATGACAATTGCATCTTATCGCCCTTCTCACAAAATCAAGCTGGATTTGTTTTAATTTGAATATTTTTTTTCTTTTATAGTACTACTCCGGATTCATTGAACATAGTTTCCTGTTCCAATAATTTCCATTAAGGTCCGAGCAATTGGTTACTGCTTCTATTGGACATTCTAATATTTTTTATTCTCTTATCTATATCTTCTCTGACTTTTTTATATAAGAGCCACAAGAGCTAGTTTGCTTTTCATTTCATTTATAAAACAATCATTTCCATTTACTAAAATATTTTATCTTTAGATCTTGACTTTTTTATAAAAAAGTATGTTCAAATACTTTTCTTTTTTATTTAAAAAAGAAATACTTTTAAAGTTTTGCATCTGTGCGAATATATATATACATTGAACAACTATTTAATTTTAGCTTTTAGTTTTTTAGTTAAGAACTTAAAAAATTTTTTTATTCTAATTTTAAATTAATGTAACGGCATTTACTGTTACAATATATATATATATATATATATATATATGGTCCATCTTTACAATATTTATGATGTCACATATGTTTCTTTAAAAAAATATTTTTTTCCCTATGTTTGAAGTAGTTATTAAGGAAAAGTAGTGAATGTTTTTTTTTATTATTTTAATATGCACATTTTGTTTTATAAAACGAGCAATGCCAAAAAACATAGTGATATTTCTTTTAAACTTACAATTGGAAATTGTTGTGGGTTTTTGTATTCTTTATTTGTTGCCTTCATGTGATTTCAGTATGTATATTTTTATCAAAATTTAACCAATTTGTACATTTTATTTACACATTAAGGTGTGAAAATCATTTGTTTATTATTAAAATGTCTTCATTTGTTATATTTGTCTATATCCTAGCATCTGTAATTGTTATCCTTAGTTATGAATGATGGTGATAGTGATGATAGTCTATGGAAAGAATAGAGAGACTATATGAATTACTTTAAAATTATTAATGACCATAATCTGTTAAAATATGCAAAATGAAAGTTTATTTATTAAAAAGAGGAAATAGAATTTGTAACTTACCAATAAATGTTTTTTGTTGTTGTTTATATATCACAAATTGTTATAATTATATGTAGAGCATTTGTTATATAAAGAGCTCACAAATAAATTCTTAACAAGCTTTGCAGATTACCCCTAACCCTGGACTGGTTTCTGCTACTGGCTTTCTCAGTGAGATGATCCTAGCACCAAACTGGGGAAGCCAATAGTAGAAACTGTTCTGGGGTTGGGAATATTCTGCATAGCTTGTTAAGAACTTAATTGTGAGCTCTTTATTTAACATTTATAATACAAGCTTGTTAAATTAGATCATGTGACATATGACTTGATTTAAAAGGGAGTATAAATTGCATTAACAAAAAAATAAACCAATACTTATGATTTTTAGATTATGCAGCTAATACTGTTTTACTTTCAAAACATATTTATGATTCTAAATCTTTGATTGTGATAAAACATTCTTGCAATGTCAGTCTCCTGGTAAATTACCTATCTCAAGACATAGATGGTTTTCAAGCGAATGCTGTCATAGTTAACACAGATTGTTAATAAATACTCTAAAAACAAATGATAATAGAGCCAAGTCAGAGTAATTAGAAAGAGGTAAGTTTTATATTTGTGACAGCATTATCATTATTGTCACATAAAAGGAAAGCAAATCGCCAAATTGTGAATAAAATATACATCACTCATTTTGCTTAACAGTTTTCCAAATTATTTATTTATTTAATTTTGTTATATTATTTATCAACATAGGTCATTATTCTATACTTGACATTGTGAATTGGCTCAATTTATTCTGAGAGTATTGCAATGCTACCATCACTTCCCTAAATTACAATAGATGGTGACACTGTGTCCTATTAACAGTTTAGAGATATTTTATCATCTCTGGCTATCTATTAGTAGATATAAATTAGATTCAATAATATTTTCCCCTTGCTTTTGTTTTATATCTCAGCTGGTATTTAGGCCTCATGAGTTCTTATAATAGTAAACCCTGGTAGTATATTATTCATAACATTGAGGTAAGTTATAAGGTCAAGCTCGTTATATGTTGACTACTAGGTCTGTGAGGGGGAGGCATAACAATGCCCTCCTTTAGTGTACACATGCTCTGCTTACTATTACATTAATGCTCACAAATCCATGGAACATGGGGAAGTCTTAATTAAGTCAGATCAACACACTTGCACTACATACCATATATATATATATATATATATATATATATATATATATATATATATATATATATATATATATATATATGTGTATATGTAAAAAATCAAGTCATATATCACATGATTAATTTAACAAGCTTGTATTATAAATGTTATCTAATAAGCTTGCCAATAGCTCTTAACAAGCTTTTCAGAATATCACCAACCATAGACCAGTTTATGCTTCTGGCTTCCTCAGTGAGGTGCTAGGAGATTAAATACCAAGTTAATCCCAGCCCTTTATCTAATGGTTAACTATTAAGTAGAAAATCTGACTTTTTCAGACATCCATATGTCTTCAAATCCAGCAATATAACTTAAAAAGCCATATGGGACTGAACTAAGTTCAGATGCACCATATATTAATAGCTTTAGCAATGTAAAATCACCAAAACCTTAATAGACAGAAGCAGAAACTGATCTGGGATTGAGGATATTCTGAAAATCTTGTTAAGAGCTATTGGCAAGCTCATTAGATAACATTTGTAATACAAGTTTGATAAATTAGATCATGTGACATATGACTAAATCAATTATATTTTTGCTATTAAGGCTTTGGAAATTTTATATTGCTGAAGCTATTAATATAAAATATATCTGAACTTAGTTCAATCCCATGTGGCTATTTACATTAGATAGCTCAATTTGAAGACACGAATGTCTGAAAATTTCAGATTTTCTACTTAAAAGTTAACCATTAGATAAAGTGCTGAGCTTGTCCTGGTATTTTACATCCAATGCTTGAATATCTCACTACCTTACTGAGGAAGTCAGAATCAGAAACCGGTTTGGCATTGGGGATATTCTGAAAAGCATGTTAAGAGCTATTGGCAAGCTCATTAGATAACATTTGTAATACAAGTTTGATAAATTAGATCATGTGACATATGACTTGATTTCTTTGCAATTATATTTTTGGTATTAAGGCTTTGGCAAGTTTATATTGCTAAATCTATTAATATATAGTATATATTAACTTAGTTCAGTCCCATGTGGCTATTTAAATTAGATAACTTGATTTGAAGACATATGGATATCTGAAAATTCAGTTTTTCTACTTAATAGTTAGCCATTAAATAAAGTTCAGAACTTAGCCCAGTATTTTACATCTAATGCTTGAATATTCTAGCATCTCACTGATGATGCCAGTAGTAGAAACTGGTCTGGGGTTGGGGATATTCTGAAAAGCTTGTTAACAGCTATTGGGAAGCTCATTAAATAACATTTGGAATACAAGCTGATAAATTAGATCATGTGACATATGATTTGATTTCTTTGCAATTATATTTTTTGCTATTAAGGCTTTGGTAATTTTATATTGCTGAAGCAATTAATATATAGTATATCTGAACTTAGTTCAGTTCCATGTGGCTATTTACATTAGATAGCTCAATTTGAAGATATGAATGTCTGAAAATTTCAGATTTTCTACTTAATAGTTAACCATTAGATAAAGTGTTGGGTTTGTCCTGGTATTTTACATCTAATGCTTGAATATCTCACTATCTCACTGAGGAAGTCAGAAGCAGAAACTGGTCTGGCATTGGGGATAATCTGAAAAGCTTGTTAATAGCTATCGACAAGATCATTAGATATCATATATATATATATATATATATATATATATATATATATATATATATATATTAGATATATATATATATATATGGATTGAATATATATATATATATATGGATTGAATGCTTTTGATTTTAGAATTAAGTTTACAATTGAGGAGGGTGTTTTGATTTTGTAAAATTAAAGTTTTTAGATTTAAATGTTGAGAAAGTTAATGATGTTTTGTTTTGTAGTCATTTTATAAAACCTACGAATTTGAGAAATATGATTAGGCCTGATAGTTATCAACCTTTTATACATAAAAAAATGTATTTGTTGAATTTTTGTTGTAGGAATAGAAGGCTTAATAATTTTAATAATGCTGATATTCAAATAAGTCAATTTGCTGCTGAATATGTAGAATTGGTTTATAGTCATAATTTTTATTAAAAGAGTTGTATTTAATAATAAGGTTTATAGTCATGATTTTGATGGTAAGAATTTTGTTGGTAAGGATAACAATTATATGTCATTGCCGTTTAAGGCTTCAATATATAATTTGGTTTATAAGAATAGTCATTTGTTAGGTGGATGGAAGTTTGCATGGAAGAAAGGTTCTGATTTGAAAATATTACTTAATGATTCAAAACAGTCTATTGATAGTAGGTCTATTCCTGGTATTTTTTATAAGATTCCATGTAGTTGTGGTAAGTTTTATGTATGCCAGAGTAAGTTTAGCCTTAATGAAAGGATTAAGGTTTATATAAGTAGAGTTAAACATAGGTATCTTAACTCAGGTTTATATATTTATGAATTGAATACAGGTCATAGAATATTGTTTAACAATGCTTCAGTTATTTTTTATGAAAAGAATGAGTTAAAAAGTAGAATAAAGGAGACTTTGATGATAAATCTTCTTGATTCTGAGGCTACCAATCTTATAAAGACTTCTTTTGATATTAAAGGAGGTGGAGTTTGAAATGAGTTATGGGAAGGTTTGTTTGTGTGTGTATATATATTATTTTCTTTAGTTTGATTTTCACTTGAGAAGGTCTATTTTGTAACCGTTTATTCCAGCATAAACACATATATGTGATATACGTTTATTACATATTTTAAACTTAAGTTTTGCTTTTTTATTTAACAGAAATTTATAATATGAACACATATATGTGTGTTTGGTTTTGCGATGCCCTCTAATTACTCGCCCAGCATATTTATGAGCATCAATAATGACCTCATGCGCCAATCTTACCTATGAATAAATAAGAATTATGCTGGGAGAGAATGAGTATCTATTTCTGGTGGTTAGAGCTTGTACCTCTGGCTAGCTCACTCAGGGGTAGTAGTCGGTGACCGTGGGAAAGAGGTGGAGGGAACATATAAAAATGCGCATGTAGTGCATGAATGATTCGTTTGCTTTCATACTTTTTGCTTTTTAATATTATTTTAAGAAATTAACACTAACACACACAATTAAATTTATAATACTAATTAATATTTATTAATATAAAACTAATAATAAAACAAAACCCATAGAATCCCAGAATTGGATATTGGTTTGTGCCCGAATAATTAAATAACCCGCATGTAAATACACTCACACAAGTTTATAAATGCAATATACAAAAATACAGATCATAGCTTGAAGACAATTTCAATTAGGCATTGTCTATTAAGGTGTATACAGGGTATTATTTCAACATTTTATTCATTTACTTTAACCTTTTTACACATTATTTAATAGGATGTGCTTTCATTCAAAATAGTTATTATCACTTACAAAAATGTTTGGTTTATCTCACCCGGGTGTAGATTATTAGCTGTACGATTAAAAGCTTTCTTTCTTTGGTCATTTTCCATAAGGCAGTCAATGCCATCCGGTGAATGCTGCTCTTTTCATGGTTTGAAGAAGGGCTTCACTCCTACATTTACAGTAATGGTAGTCTCTCCGCGGGATGGATGGCATAGCCTGGCCCGTTCTGCTCTTCTACCCCAGCCTGTTCATGATTTTTCAATTATAAACTTTTTTTCTTTTTTATTAACTTTTTCTCATGGCAGTCACAGATATATATCCCCTTCTCAGTTCAGCTTTTTGACTCTCATTAATCATGCTATTGTTCTTTTTTCTTTAATTGAACCATGTGGTTTGCGAAATGAAAATCTTTTCAATACTTTTCTTTTTTTTGTTTCTCTTATCTAAGCTTAGGAATTTCCAATTTACCATGCAATCTACACTTGACCATTCATTGTCTATTACTTGTAACATTTTATTTTATTAATTAAAATGTCTTTGTCTCAAGACAGTGATCTGTAACTGTTCGGGTCCTTTCTTTGCAACTAATTATTTTTTTTATAATTTGTGACATTCTTCTTTTAATCGACCATCTTGGAATCTTTCTTTTTAAATTAAAATAACTTTATTTCTTTTTATGAAATTATTACATTTATTCACTCATGCAGCAATATAAACACGCGTATAAATAAATATCAAAGCACAAACCATATAATCCCCCATCCCTCTTATATTTCAATCTGTTTTTATTTAATTACTTAAATATATATGTATGCACTCGCATACAAGACCACAATGGAAAAAAAAAATTACTTAACATTACTTTTGATTTAATTATATATATATATATATATATATATATATATATATATATATATATATATATATATATATATATATATATATTATATATATAGCTTGGTAATATTACCCTCTGACTTAGAACAGGGTTTGAACTCAGCCCTGTTATAATTTGTAGTAGATGAAACCATGGTTGTGTAAGGATTTTGGTAAAATTTTGGATATAGACTAATTTATTGTTTTATGGTTTTGCATATATATATATATGATTGAAATAATATTTTTAACGGTTTACAAACAATTACAAACAATCCTTTCGGTTACTTTCTAACTGAAAGTACTTCTGCTGATTTAAGGATTGTTTGTAAACCGTTAAAAATTATATTTCAATTATAATTACAATATTGTGTTTAATTATCGGATATTATATATATATATATTGTAACCCTCATGACTGAGTTCATAGATGTTGCTTTTATGTGAATAATTTTCCTTATTATATATGTTCTGAAATATATTAAAAGTCATGAGTACAAAATAAATTTTAAAATGGTTTGAAAATGATAATTATAATTCTTTAAAATTAAATGTATTATATATTTCTTTAAGTAAACAAATATTATTTTAAAAGAAATAACATAGCAATGAGAACCAACAGAAGCATCTTCAATCATCTGCCTTTCCAAAAAAAGGGTGGCAAATTGTTACTTCTTTATTACATCACTTACTGGATAGAATTCAGTAAAATTGTAATGATCAGTTATGGAAATATCATAAATTTTCTGGAATAGAGCTCCAGAATGCCCCCTAAACTTTCCATTGTGTAGCTAACAATGGAGCTGTAAAGAATTAATGCCTTCAAATTAACTTTGGTCGTGTCAATCTGTTCATTATCTAATGCTGAAACTACATATTTGATACTTATTTGCTATAATTAAAACTAGCCATCTAAATTAATTATGACATAGAAATATTCTTCTATGAATTAGGTTGTAAATGTACTTATTTTGATGCTTTTCTGTCTGGAAAAGCCTCATAGGAAATTTATAATGGAAACCCTCATAAAGAAAGTACCATGGAATGAATCAAAACAAGTTAAAATGTTAATATTTCTAGCAGACTATTAATAATAATGATTTTCATGTTTATATATATAATCACAGAGACAGAAATATATGTGATCTTACAAATATGTCAAGGTAACTAATTATAAGCATTTTCCTGATGAATTATAAATCCACAAACATTTTTCCTTTCACATATTCATGTCATATAATTTTAAATGTGAATATGTAAATATGTTATTTTTTTATTATTATTGTATTTGTTAATTAAAATTATTATTGTTAATAATAGTTGTTGTTTGTTTATTTCTCATCTGAAGTCCAAGCCGATTATTTGTTTTGTCTAATAATAGTATTAAGATAAAAAGGGAGGGGAGGAGTAGGCAGGAAACTAAATTGAATCTGCTATAGAAAAAAAATTTTTTCATATATGTTCAATTTGATAATTACTTGTGACTATTATAGATTGGGCAGCTAAAAATAAAATTGTTTAGTCACCCTACCATGTATACGGTTAACCATTAGTTATCTTTGTTTGCCTAGAGAAAAATAATTTTTATATATCGCATTTTTTTATTATTAATTTTATTATTATCAAATGTAAAAAATGGTGGTTGACATCACAATATATATATATTATAAAACCTAATTATGAAACCTAACGGAAGGAAGATATATGAAATCAATTACATTAATTACAACAAAATAATTGTATGAATATGTAAAACATCATTAATATAACTAATAATTGTTTAATAATAATGAATGAAAAATTATATAGTACACACTTATAAAGGTGTTTTGTTGTGGTTTGTACATATTGTATTATTGTTATAATAGGTTATAATTAATTTATATAAAACAGATAGATGTCGCAATATATGCAATGCAGATTGTAATTGTAAAATAGTTCCAGCACATTGAAAAGGACAAAAATTAATGTTTACCAAAAAAGAGCTTATATATATATAAAGCTATTTTATATATATATATATAAGCTCTTTTTTATATATATATATATATATATATAATGCTATTTTATATTAAAGGAATGATTTATATATATATCACTATCAAAAGTCTTTTTAAAATCAGTGAAACAAACTTTTCTATATATCTTTCAACAATAGATATCACTGCAAATATATCTCTAGTTTTTCTATCTTTTTCAATTCAAACTTATTTTCAGTTAAAAACATGTCTAATCTTTTAAAAAATAATATTTTTAAGAACTGTTGGAATATTTTAACTGCAAGCAAAATTAAGTTAATTGTTGAAAATCTTATTTTATTACATCAGAATGTTTTCTATTAGAATCATAACAGTTAATATTATATTACATATACAAGCTATTTAATTTAATCACATTTTCTTCAATCTTTTTAATAAGATATCAAATACAATGTTATTAACTCTCTATGTTTTACAATTTTTCCTCTCAGTTATCCATTTATAACTTTTTATATGTGCCTTATTTAATTACCTTAAATATTCATATATGACAATATTTTTGTCTCAGAACTTTTATTATAACAAATCTAAAATAAGTGATTTGCTTTTAAATTTTGATAAATTATTTATTTACTTGGTTAGGATTATTTTTTAAATTTATTAAAATATACGAATAATTTAGGAACATTTCATTAAAATAAATATAAAACAACTTCCAGCATACATACACAGATATGATTTAAGCTTACTAAATTTTCTAATAAAAAAGTGATTATTTCTTGAATAAAAGTGTCAAATAACTTCACATGTTTAATATACCCCAAATTTCTATATACACTTAATTAAGAAGAAATACAGACCTTTTTTATTAATCATGCATTTCATCATCAATATTAACTCATAATGTTAATCCCTTTATTAATTAATTTTTGGATCAGGAATTGTAAGTGGTGTGTATTTTATTCTGCCTATTCAATATGCAAAGGTTTGCAGTTCCTATTTACATGAACATGCATTCTAATGAAACTTTAAATCAATTGTACTTATGATATTTGCAAATATCTCCTGACTGAACATATTTAATGCATTCAATAAATCTGAATTTCCACACACATGTTGATAGTTCAATAACTTTAGTCACATGTTTGTCACATGAGATAGCAATTAGTCTTCTTCCACTTTTACCTTTACAATGAATAAATAATCATTGCATTCTAGATACATATTTTTCTGATTATTTGTTTTTAAATCAGTACATTAATCATCTCAATCCCATCTCATCTTAACTATCTTCCATTACCAATTTCAGACCACCTCCATTTCACTACACATGCATTTTGTAAATAAGCTTCATCCTTCAGTTGAACTAGAAGTATCAAACATTTAAATCTTTATGCTTATGATAATAACTTGAAATCTTTCACGAGATCCAAAAAATATGTTTTTTTTTTTTATTTCAATTGTTCTTTTGTTCACCATATACACCTGGGTCTCTTTTTATGTGGACTTATTTAACACAATTTTGAAGTCACGTGATTCGTGTTTCACTGGAAGTCAAACTCCGATATTGCGCTATTACTTTAAATAATAAATTTTACGTATATTGAAAGTAATAGCAAGTTATTGGAATTTGACTTTCAACTTAGTAATTTCAATATTTTCAGTGCTTTATAATAGTAAGATTTTATGCAATTATGAAATTAAAATCATGATTTCCGCATTTTATGTATACACATATTAAATTTTACAAGATTATAATGTAAATTTGTTCAAACATTGTGCATGTTAATTTTGCATTTTAAATCACATTCTGTTTTTGCTTTTTAAAAAAGAATGTAATCAATTATTAATCATTTAGTGTCCACAAGTTTATTTTTAAAAGGTCAGTAATAGCAGTGGGCACAATTAAATTTGACAAATAAAAATTAAAATCTTATTTTTAATTGTAATTAACAATTTAAAAATTACTTACGGTGACTTGAAATAATGTGATGTGAAATTTGATTTTTAAACGGAATTGAAAATAAAGACAAAATAAGAATTTAATTTTTAGTTGTTAGTTTCATAAACAATTAATGAAATCATCATCTCAAAGATTAATTACTAATTACATTGTCACCAGAAAACCATCGACACAACATGAGTGTGAAGTTGGTGCTAGTTGTTTGCAAACAAACATTTTTTCAGCAAATAGCTATAATAATTAAAACATGTATAAAAATGTAAATTACTGTAATGTAAATTATGCATAAAAATATCCAATTTTGAATAAAATTAAATATTATAGTTAACAAAAGTTTGTTTTGTATCAATTTTTTTTCAAATTTGAAATTTTTTATTAGTCATATTTTATTTCCTTATTTTTTTTTTTTTTTGCATGAATTTTAAAGTAGTTTTACGTTGGTGCTTTGCTTTTATGTGAATTTTGAAAAATCATAGACCGCATCCCCCTTTTTTCAATGTAAGTTACATCTATTTTTGCACGATTTTGTTTGTGCATGTTTTCTGAGGAACCTATCTATCGCGTAAAATATGACCCAGGTTTATTAACAACTTATATAGTGTTTAACAAACTGTGAAATTATAAATTCGATAACTCAGTGGAAAAACAATAATTTTATGCAGTAAATTTCATTTTAATATAATTGTATTGAAATTACAAAAAATACTATTGTATTTGTTACAAAAATACTATTCTATATGTATGTTATGATGTATGATTAATTAAAAAAAAATTAAAAAAAAAAATGTTGTTTTCTTCGCCTGAGTGAATTGTCTCAATAAGTATATAAACAAGAATCAAATTAGACTGTCCAGATGGGGCACACTCAGATATTGTTTATTTATAATATTTTAATCTTCTAAACCACTCTAAAAATATTATCCATTGAAATAATAAATAGCAGAAATTTAATAATTATTATGCAACAATTTTTCTAATAATAGAAAATAAAACTATTTATTTTCAAAATGTATATCTCTAATTAAACAGCATTATCGTTTTGGCTTAAATAATGATTCTGTTATTTTATTTTTCCATTACAATGCTTGATACATGCCCATTTTGATATATATATTCTAACCTTATTACCAACTCCATTTGAACTAGATAGAAAAAATTATATATTTTTATATAAATTTGAATTAATTATATTAATATGCAATTGAAGGAAAAACCTGATATACATATATTTTAATTATATCTGTTCAAAGTATGTTATTTATATTTTTCTTTAGCTTGTCATATATTATTTTTCTACTATAAATTGGTTATAATGATTGGTGTTTCAGTATGACATAATTTAAAGCATGTTTAGTTGGTGCAATTGAAATTAATCATATCAATAATTAATTTTTTTCTATAATCTCTCATAGATGTAGTTTAAAATTTCGTATAATTTTATATTGATTTTATTAAAAGGGTGAAATATAGAAATATGGTTTGCTAAGTTTAAAATTGGTATAAATTAAATGTAGTTCAATGTGATTGATAGGCTGTAAATTCTCCCAACTATATATATTTTTATTTTTATTGTATCAATTTTCAGATGTGTCATAATAAATTTGCAAATGAAAGAATATATATATATATATATATATATCCAAATTTCTTTTAATATATATATATATATATATTGTAACGAGCACAGATGTTCGTTACATTGTTTTTTCTTTATTTATTAAACATGAAAGTAAATTAAAAAGTTCGCATTTAAAAATTTTCTTTAAGAATTAAAAATTGAAATTAAATATCATCTTAAACTCATATATATTAAATCGCACAGATAATGAAAAATTATTAAAATAAAACTTTATTAAAGAAAAAGTATTTTAAAACTAAATTTTAAAAAGATTTGGAGATAAAATTATATCTTTAAATTTATCTTTAAATATATCTTTGATTTGGAAAACAGGTTAATTAATCAGAAATGGAAATGATAAATTTAATTAGTCAAATGTAAACCAGCCTTGGGCATTTAAATGTAAAAACATCGGTCAGATAGGAAAACAATAGAAACAAATAGCCAATGAAAGAAATCCATCGGGAAATCGGACCTCAGCGAAAGGATCATCACATCGATGACATAATGCCAAGTCAATCCTTCGAATACATATAAAAGGAAAGTTTGGAAATTATTAGTTAGTTAATGATTATTACGATGTGACTATATGTATTAGTACGGAGTTGGAGGTAAAGGGATTGAAAGAGGTGCTTTCAATTCCTTCAGCTGTTAAAGAAAAGGGAGTGAAACATTGTTATCTATATTGAGGACCAACTAAATTAAAAAACTACCGAATGAATAAATAAAACAACGGCTAAATGTATACCAATATCTTCAGGACAGCATGGGAATTCCCGTTCCAACTTACTAATGACAGATAAAGATGAACTGTTTAAAACTGTAAGAACTTTACAATTAATGAACATTAAATTAAAAACTTTTCGTATTTAAAATATTTGCATTAGTTTCCTATCTGACTAAAGTAGTTAAAATGTTATTTGATGTATTTTTTATTTATTTGTTTAAAATCATTTCCATTTATTTAATTTTGTTCTTTAAGTTTATTTATGATTTCTGTTTTCCGATAACTTAAAATATATCAATGTTAAACTTAAGTCGGGCGTGAATGGCTGTATAGATTTGTAAAGTTATATTAGGGGAGGGTAATCTTAGGTTATTTGTTTCGTGGTTAAATTGGGTCAATGGATTGGATATATTGGTGTGATTAGTAGATGTAATATTGATTCGCTACGGGCAGAATCGCTTCATATGCCGCACACTTCCGTTTGCCTATGGAAGGAATTATAAGTCGGATACCGCAGTTCCTTTCTATGGAGTTTTTTGTTTTATTGCTCTTCTTTGCAGATAGATGTAATATTCCTATCTGATGAGAGGCAATTTCTTCTCTTAACTTTTTGTGCTGCCGTATTTTATTACATTGAATACATCGATATATCAGATGGATTGATGCCAGTTTGACTATGAATTTTAGCCTAAGGTTAAATAGGGATAGAATATTTTATTTTCAAATGCAAGTCTATTCATACTCGACCCTAAATAAAAATACATTAAATTTAAGTTGTTTATAGACGTTTGCATGGATTCATTATCGGTTAATTATGTTTTGGATTTCATATTTGATCAAAATATATAGACATTCGATAAATAATGATACCTCATGGTGAGTATCTAAAATGTATTTATTCGAATGTCTTTTAAGTTATTGGTGACAATGCAAGTATCTTATGGTGAATACTATTGGGTTACGTATAAATTTCCCTCCGCAATTGTCAGTAATCAAAAATTTTGTATTTTGATCGTTTATGTTTATTTTGAAATGTTTTTGACCGTGAAATCTATGTAACCGATCTATATTCAACATTATAAACAAGCTTTCATAAATTTATCTGTGCGAACTTAAATTAAAATGTAAACTTATAATATAGTAGAAATTAAAATGTAAACTAAAATCTAAGATAAAGTTAAAAATAATGTTAAATGTTAAAATGTAAAACTGATACTAAAACAATTTTAAATCTTATATTTGTATGTGCGTAAATAAATTTTTGTATATTAATTACTGGCAGTGACTTATTTTATTTAATATTGAAATATAATTAGATAAAGGATTATATTATTAAATCTCTGCTATTCCACTGAGCTAGTGACATGGGCTAACAACCGGATGCAAAATATATAAAAAAAAAGAAAAAAAAATTTTTTGACTTACGTATCTGCCTACTTTATAAATTTTTCTAGGTTCAAATGCCTAGATGGCGCCTTGTAGTGCAGATCACGTTAAGTTATATTCTCTGGATCATTACAATATATATATATTAAAAGAAGTTTGGATGAATGTTAGATGTCAAGAGAGACAAATAAGGAAAGAAAACTTGTATAACTATTTTTAAAAAAATGAATTTATAATATCAATTTAATCTATAATATTAATAAGCCATTAAGCTGATACACATGCACTTTGCAGATGTCACTATATAAATGAATTCTCCCACTTTTTTTTCAAACCCAAGATAAAGTCTTTAAGAAAATATAGAATGAATCCACCTATATTTTTGACCCAACCGTATATGTATGGGCAAATCTGAAGTGTTTGAAATGAAGAGCGTGAAGTTATTAATTGATCACTTTAAATTACTTTTTTACATCGTAAAGGAATGACTCCAATGAAATTTCTAGAATTTACAATATGTCATTCTTATAATTAAACATATGTAAACAAGACTTTTTTTTTAATATAGCGTGATGTTTTTGTTTATAATCTATAATATTAATAAGCTGATACACATGCGCTTTGCAGATGTCACTATATAAATGAATATTCCCACTTTTTCAACCCCAAGATAAAGTCTTTAAGAAAATATAGAATGAATCCACCTATATTTTTGACCCAACCGTATGTGTATGGGCAAATCTGAAGTGTTTGAAATGAAGAATGTGAAGTTATTAATTGATCACTTTAAATTACTTTTTTACATATTTAAAATTTTAATTTGTTCAATTGTTATGCATATGTAAAAGCTTTAATTTTTTATCCTAACAAAACATTTGCTCTGACATTTTTAATCTATGACTGGGGGAAACAAGTGTTCATCATTATTATGGAATGCATTGCAATATGTATTAATATTAAACGTTTATGTAAAGTAAAGAAAAAAATAAAGCAAATTAAAGTCCAGTACAATGTTAAAATGTTGTTAAAGTCAAAAGGAATATCAATAATTTCATAGTTAACCTACATCATACTTCAGACCATCATGCCACTTGGAGAAATTCCTTTATTCACTAGTTAACAAAATTATTAAACTACCATGGATATACAGTCAACATTGTACTTAATCATAAATTTACTCCTGCCAGTGAAGTGCTAAATTATATATTGTGTTTTAAACATTCTTTATTGCTCAGATAAATTCAGTTATTGACTAAATAATTAAAGTGTTACATTTTATCTACACATGTTAATTGTGTTGATAATTAAGTCTAAAGTTCCAGCTAGTAATGAAATTGTGAAATTATTTATTGTGCATTGGATATTCTTGCTGCTAAAATAAAACCAATCATTAACTGATTAATGACACTTTTAAAACTTATTTGGATATATGTACAATGTGGACAATTTATTATAGAATGCCAGATTAATGGAATTTGTGAAATTTAAAATTTCATAAAAGATAAAGAATTGACCTGGAGTTATTATAGTGCTATCATGAAAAGGAAATTCTAAGATTTGCAAACAGGAAAATATATTAGTAGTTGTTCTGATATAGGAGATATGGGATGTGATGTTTGTGCAAAGCAAATTATGATATGGGTAAATGAAAATATGTAAATATCTAAGTTTTTCCTAAGAATATTTATAACGCATGTAGAGTATAGAAATGAGAAGCCAGAACTGAAATAATATCCCAACTATGAATGCGAATGTATTTTAAGCATTGGGTATTGTTTTAGGTATCTTGCACAGGATGGTGAAAGGTTAAGAGTGTGTGTTTGTTTATATATTTTTATGTTTTATATTCAATAATTATACATACTTTTATGTTATATTGTGTGCTACTTAAATTATTGATTTCTGATTAAAATGAGAGTAATGTAATGTAATATTTAATATGAAAGGGGATGGGTGATGACAGTAAGTGATCAAAATTCATCATCATTGGTTTACAAAGGTATTAAATAATATTATCATTTTAATCTTGGGTTTTAACATTTTGATGGTGAAATTCATTCTTATTATTTATTCTAAGATATGTTAAACAGTATCATATTTTTGGTCTATTAATTTTATATTATAATTTTAAAGTATTTCAACAGTGCAATCAACCAATACTGGATGTAATGTGAAAAGGTTTTCAATAATATGAAGCTTGTGTATTTACTTATATTTTACTTCTTGACTATAAACCATTTGTAGATTGATGATGGTTGGTGAGAGATTATCTTAAATTTATTGTGTACATGGTAACACATATTTATAACTGGTCATTATCATTATTAACAACAATTTATTGGATCTGGAAAGTGAGTGTTAAATAAGCTTAGGTATTCATATTAATGATTAGTGCCAGCAACCATTTTGCAGCTGTGAATCTTTCATTGGATGTCACTGGTTTTCATTTTATACTACTATTATTGTATAAGAATGTTGTTTGTATTTTGCAGTGTCATGGAAATATCTGACATAATATCTTATAAGGTAGTCATGATCATAATAAAAATGCTTGGATGGTATGATATTTTAAGAAAGTTTTATATTTTTACTATGTATTTTTTTATATCCACATAGGTACTGAAAGACACCTGGATATTTAGTTCAAGTATATTCAGATGATTTTTTCTTGAATCCATGTAGGTGCTGATAAACACCGGGACATATTTAGACATGACCCTAGACTGATATTCTCATTGTTATTGTGGATATGTTCTTTTAAGATCTATATTAGTAATGTTAACCTGGTGCATTGAGTGTAGAGCCACTGATGTGTAGATGGTTATTATTTGATAATAGTTAATCATAGATAACTTAAAGATAGTATGTTAGGTATATTTTTACAGGTTGAATAAATATTTGTGATTCATCCAATCTATGATAAGTTAAAGTAATGTATTAAGGAAGTTATTGAAACAAGAGTGCAATCAGTTCATTCTAATATACACAAGATTTGTTGCTGCTTTTTAATGCTTTATTAAAGTAATAATTTTCAACAATATAAATAATGGGACATTAAAAAATCCATAAACAATGGAATCAGATCTGAGTGTCATTCATACTTATTTGATCCTATGGAAAATTTGTAATTGCAATTACTAGATGTGTTAAGTATGTTGATTCTGTAAATAGAATAATTTCCATAACAAGGTATTATATTATGGAGCTTATTATTTTATTATGATTTTTTTATATATTTATAAACACAAATAATTCTCGCTTATGATATTATTTTGAGGTATCTTAGTAGGTACCAGATTTTAGGTGTGGAGATTTAGTATTGTATTTTGTTTCAATAGTGAAAATATAGTTTTGTTATATGTACCATCTGTAAATAAATGTAAATATTAGTTTAAATAAATGTTAGTGTCATCTTTGTAGTATGTGAATCATTGCTTTTGCATTCATGATTATTCCAAATCACCAATCACCAATTCAGTTAATTTCTAGCCATTACAATTTAAGGAATTGTTATTGATTACATATTTCAATTTCATTGTCAATTCATCACTGCAATCATAAATGCTGTTTATCACATACTCTTTGGTATTTGAGAAATAGGATTATTTAATTTATATAATGAGTAATTAATAGAAGCCATTATTATTTTCCAGCAATAATCAAATACCTGTTTTATGGTTTGAGCACCATGGTTTGTGCATAATTCAATCAGTAGAAAGTATAATATAATAGTTGTGAAATCATTTAATGAGGTTGTAATGTGGTATTGTTCATTATGTAAATTATTTTAATATTGCAATCAGATAAAAGATCTAATCCAGACTATTAGTTATAGGGTCTCATAGTTATGCTGGTGCCTTAGCACATTGAGTGGCCATAAAATGAACTCTTTTGCCTAATTTAAGTGTTCTTTAATTAGGACATATGAAAATTAGAACTCTGAGATAAAAATGTTAAGATATTTTCTGATTTAAGTGTATCACCGAAGTGGTGGGGCAAGTAAGGCCAGAAGGCAACAGTTCTTTGGTGTGCAACAATGTTGCTGATGACCAATAGTTGGAGAACAGTTGGTTACAATATATTAGTAAGAAAATCAAGTCATACATCACATGACTTAAATTATTAAGCTTGTTCTACAACAGTAATATATAATGAGTAATATATTGTAATGGTACAGAAAATATGGGGTGCACCTGGGTGATGTCACTCATTATCATTACCACAAGTCAACTGGATTTTAATTATAAAATATGAAATTTAATATAAAAAATACATGAGACATTATCATCACAACTAACTATATTAACTGTAAGTATGTTAACTATAATATCACCAGCAATGGGTCTACTATAGACTAAACTAATTATTTAGCCCTTGCCAACTTGGGATAGATTATTTAAACATTAATTTGGATGCATAAAGTTAAGTGCTAATCCATCAGAATATATAACAATAAAAACAATAAAAAACATGCTGATCAACATCAATTCTCTGGTCACTTAGTACCACTAATGCACTGGCCAACTGTAAATTTAATTTCTAAATAAACACCAAACTAAGTAAAATGTAGTACATGAATTTTAAAGGATATCCCTTTGCATCAATCCAGGATCATCATCATCAACTGGATTCCATAAACACTAATATGATTCCCTTTTCTATAATATACAATTACACATGAATGTAGCTCAGAGAACACAAGGTCTATAACTGTTACTGTGAACACGTGATGATGCAGTATATAGCATTCTAAAATTATTTAGGATTGAATAAATCATGGGAATAATTTTAACAATGAAATATTAGTTTATTAATAACAATAAAAATGAAATTAGGCTCTTCAGAATATGGTTATACACATATAAATTAAAAACTTCTGATTTTTTTTAAAAAAGCTATCACATTGTGATTTATATATATATATATATATATGTTCCAATAGGGTTATATAAAAGACATATATATATATATATATATATATATATATATATATATATATATATATATATATATATATATATATATATCAGTGCACAGACATGTGGCATATTATAAAATGAACATATTTGAATAGTCATATAATAATAATGATTTATTTTAATATAGATGTGTCTTCCTGACATGCATTGGTATATGTACACAAATGTCCAGTATAATTTAGGAACATATTTAAATTGTCATATAATAATGAAAAAGAAGTTATCCCATTTTAATGGTTAAAAATACCTCATAATGGGTTTACATATATATATCAGCACACAGAAATGTGGTATAATAATTTAATAATATATTGGAATTTTCATAAGCCTATAAATAAAAATCATTTTATAATACATAATGATTGATTTAACTAACATGTGTGTGTGCATAAAGTTTGTGTGCAGATTGATATTTATTTTATATATTTTAGTTTGTCAAAATAGTAAAATTATTAAAAATATATTTTTCACAAATAATTTTTTGTTGAAAGTATACATAAAATTCATATATACATGCATATATATATATATATATATGAATCATTATTAAATTCTTTGATGGCTCTTCATAAAGGTTTTTTTTTTTTTTAAAAAAAAGTAATATCACACCTTTGACTGTTTACCATTGATTAATTACATACATTTTTGGATTAAGTCAAATAATTTTACTTTTGGGAAATATATGTATTCAAGAACGAGTGCATGTGCAGCACAACTGTTCCCAAAAGCTATTAATACAAAATAGCTAATGAGACAACGATGCCATAAACAGGAAGGACACATGCTTTGCTTTATCAAAAAAATGGAATTAGAATATTTGCATATTAAATGTATTAGTAAGCTATGATTATGAAGGCAAAATCCTTTGAAAGCACTCAGCTAGTTTATTATTTTTAGTTAGCTATTTTGTATTAATAGCTTTTGGGAACAATTGTGCCGCACATGCACTCATGCTTGAATACATTTTTGGAGAAAATACTCCAGCACAATCCTTTGTTTTTCAATCTAGAAATGCTTTTGGAGTTTATTTTTTCTTTTATAAAATATAAAATCATCTATGAATTAAATCTTTATTTTAGACATTTAACACAAGTAAAAAATATTTATTCATTTTACTTTTAAATTCTAGATTTGAAATGTCATTTTCACTTGAGCCTGTTAAAAGCTCTAAACAAGCTTATTTTATTTTATTTTTTATGATAAATGCTACAAGAGAAAATACCTGAAGCCTTTCTCTATGATGGTCCCCATCCCCAGACCAGTTTCGAGCTATGGATTTCATCAGTGAGAAGATAGGACATTAGATTCAAAATATTAACTCAAGCCAAGTATTTATTTAATTCTTAAATATTAAAAAAAAGATCCAAATCTTCAGACACCTACATGTCTTCAAACTCAGCTCTTTAATCAAAGAAACTGTATGAGCCTGAACTTAATTCAGTGATCCCATATATTAGTAGGCTTAGCATTTTAATATAGCCAAAGCCTTAATAGCAAAATTATAATATTAGTAAAAATCAGTCAAATTTCACCTGACCTATATAGCTTGTATTACCAATATGTAATATATAAAGAGCCTGGTAATAGCTCTAAACAAGCTTATTTATTTTATTTTTATGATAAATGCTACAAGAAAAAATACCTGAAGCCTATTTTCTATGATGGTCCCCATCCCCAGACTGGTTTTGAGCAATGGCTCTTATCGGTGAGGAACTAGGACATTAGATTCAAAATATTAGCTCAAGCCAAGCATTTGTTTATTTATTTAAGAATTAGATAAATGCTTGGCTTGAGTTAATATTTTGAATCTAATGTCCTAGCTTCTCATTGATGAGAGCCATAGCTTGTAACCAGTCTGAAGATGAGGACCATCATAGATAAAGGCTTCAGGTATTTTCTCTTGTAGCATTTATCATAAAAAATAAAAAAATAAGCTTGTTTAGAGCTATTAGCAGGCTCTTTATATATTACTTATTGGTAATACAAGCTATATAGGTCATGTGAAATATGAATGATTTTTACTAATATATATTTATATGAAAAACAAAAAACACAAGTTAAAAACTTGCATATGCTTGTATTTATGACAATAGATGGCGTTATACCAAAAACACCTTCAAGCGTTTGTTTACATAAACGTCAGAGCGAGTATTTCACTATCTCTAACTTAATTTCCACCTTCAGATCATGATTTCAAGCTATTTGCTATCGTCAGTGAAGGACAGGATTAAGAAACTAGATCTAAAACACAAACTCTGAGCGTTTAAGAAACAGTTTCTATTCAGCTTGCAAGTGTGAATCTTTTAGACACATAATGTCTTCAAACTCAGCATAGCATGCCAGATAGCTATATGGGACTTATATCAGTTCAGAATCACCACACTACTATGTGTGTGGGTGTGTATGGGTGCGTGGAATTAGTCTGTAACGTTAATTTAAAATTTATATCTCGACTAGGTATGATTTTACAATCAGTACTCGAAATGAAAAATATCAAGGCTGTGAATGCAATAAATTAGATTAAATAGTACTAATATATATGTGTGTTGCGTTGACCTAAATTAATCTCAAGGCAGTTAATAAGGGTAAATTAATTTCAATCAAAGAAATAGTAAGAAGTTAATCAATTAAGGAAGCATAGAAGATATATGACAATATCCTTTCATTCACTAGAAGACATTAATAAATAAAGACAAAAGTGAAGAAATAGATAGACTTAATTAATCCTCAATATATACAAATGTATTAACTGCTAACAATTTTCAAATGCCTTAACTAAGGGAAAGGATATGCATCTAAACACATATACTTTGAAGAAATTTAAATAGTTGAATAAAATGAAAAAACAGAAGCATTAAGTCATTTATTACAAATACAAATATTTGGTAGCTTGAATGTAGATGAAATTAATGCGCAAGTACGGAAACGCCAGGGAGCTCTACTTAAACTAACCCTCTGAAAACTTAAGTATGGAATGAGATCATCTATACATTAGCTTTGACCGCATATCATTCACTGACAGATAATATACATACAGCTCACTGTAGTTTTTCAGTATTTCTGGCTTAATTAAATCAACCATTGTAAGCTGCACAAAAAAATTTAAATTAAAAAAAATATCAATGATATTGAGAGCAGGGAAGTGAATAAATCTTATGATCACTCATGACATCAAGCTGTAGAAATATTAAATGAACACCATTCTTTATACTTACACAATCCGTTTTTCACGGAGGCCAAACTCTCCATACAGTAGTGCCACTCAGTGCAAGGCGAATTAATCAATCGATACAAGAATGTTTGTGCTTACAATTCCTATCTAGTGACATCTCATTCAATATCGCCAGATTAGTTTCTAGCTTGTGACTTTCATCAGCGAGGAGTCTTGAAGGTGGACAGAATCCCCAATCTAGTGCCTACTAATCCAATATCCCCAAACTAGGCTCCTCACTGATGAAATCCACAAGCTAGAAAACAGCCAGGGGATATTGGATAAGTAGGCATTAAATAGAGATTATATGTACAAACCATTCCTGCATCCATTGATGACAAGAGCATGCACTGAGTGGTGTGACTCTAGAAGGAGTTTTGCCACTGTGTAGATATTGTTGGTCAATCTAAACTGTGTATCTTAAATATATAGAATTAAAAAAATTGGAATACTATGCTAATAGTAATATATAGTAACAATTTCACCAGAATGTTTTACAAAATATATTAAAAGCTTTTAATTTTTTATTTAGCTTCACTTACTGAGGATTTTTAATCAAATTTAATTAATTCCGAACTCAGAATATAATAATAATAACAAAAATAAATTTGGTTTTTATAAAGCAAACAGGATCTGCCTGAAACGATACGAAAATCTATTATATAATATCCTCTTAGCATATGTTGATCATTCATTTCTTATGCCTGATCAAATGAAGGTATGATTTTATAATAGTGGACTATATAA
>JAQFVV010000820.1:72347-201081 GCA_028023455.1 Epiperipatus broadwayi | reverse complement strand
TAACCATAAAAGAAGTTGTAGGGCATCCAAGTTCCAACCTCTACAAGATCCAGTTCTAAAAGCATTAGACAGAAAGAGAGTGGGTCAACAATTATATGCTTTGCATTTGTTTGTGTGTTGATAGAAAGGTAACACACACATTTAAACTATTCAAATTTTAATTTTTCTTTGAAAAGCAGTTTTAACGCATTACTATTATAGGCAGTGTAAGTGTAAATTAGGTTTAATTGTTTTATCATTTCAAATATTCAACATTTAACTTTCTTTAAAACTAACCTATGCATGATCAATTCTAATATCCTATTCTATACTTCTATTTTGCTTCTCTATAATTGTAATTGGATTTAAAAGTTACAGATTTAATTAAATAATTGGGTTATAATTACTAAGCTAGCAATTATATTATTCAATGTTGCTTATGAATGATTTGAAATAAGGAAGTATGTGTGTACATTACTACAGAAATTTACATTTATTAAATATTGAAAAAAAGGAAAGATTAAATCCGTCAAATTATTTTTTTTTACAATAATTTATGTTAAAAGAGGAAATCTGTTTAATCAGATATCTATCTTTGTAGTAATTTTGTTTTTGTAAATGATTGTTTGTCACTTTGGGAGTTAATTTGGTGGAACTCTAATTTTGAAATTGTCTTATCTTAAGATCTAAAGAAGGTAGTCAAAAATTTGAAATGATACCTAGGTATAAAAGAAAAAAAGGATTAAGTCTATTTTTTTAAAACAAAAGTGTCTGGAAAAAGATTAAAACTTTTCAGTTGAAAAATAATTTAGTTGAAAATAAAATTAGAGATCTAATTAAAACGAATTTGTCCAAAAATAGTAATGGCTATCTCTGATTGGTTAAGTTAGTAAAAATCGGATATAAAAAGGTCTGAAAATCAGTTGAATTATTATTGTGATTACAGATTCAGATTATTAGACTACTAAATTGAATGTTGAAAATATAAGAAATGGCTGGCTAGAAAAATTATATGTATGTCCCATCTTGGCGGATCATCTGCGGAAGCTGCACATCATATAGGAAAGAAAAAGATGTTGTGTCTAAAATAATATTCTATACCTTTCAACTGACCAGAGAAATAAGATGTTTTTAATAGAAGGAAGAAAGCATTCACCCTAGCATTCAAAGAAGATGAATTAATCTACTGATAAATATTAAACATCAAGTCCAATTAATTGTTCCAACAACTGATTTTAAACTCAAGAAAATTTATAAATGTGAAAACAACCAGCTGTATTTCATCCACTAAAAGAATCATGCTTGACAGGAAGAGAAGAAAAATTAATATAATGATTTCCAAATTGTCCACTAAAGCAAATAATCCTCAATAGAGTCATCATCATCAAATAGTTATACACCTCAAGAAAGAGATTGTTCCACGTGAGTAAATGGAAATGGTAGCTGCAGAAATATAGACATTATACAAGACAAGTTTGAACCCTTGGAAATTCACCACAAACAAATGATCGGTAATATGACTTATTATATCTACTTTCTTTATGATATCAGAGTCTTAATAAACATTTTAGCAATAAAGTGGTATATTTTATTTAAAGAACTTTTAAAGACTATTCAGATCGATTAAAAACAAGAATGTCTTACTAATAATAACTTTGAGCTTCATAAATTATCTTGAATGTATCAAAATTATTTGTTTATTAATTTTACAGTTATGAAATATTAATATGTAATATAATTTTTTTTATTGTATTATGATTTTAGTTTTAACTAATATATTATTATTATTTTGGTTTTAGATAATATTTTGTTATTTTGGGATAAAACACACACATACATAGTGGTATTTTATATGTGTATAATTGCGAGTGAATGTGATGTAACAAGTAGTATTAGAATATTAGATTATTTTGTTTCAAGTTAAGTATAGCACTTCAAAGGTAGAAGAGAGGGGGAGAAAATAATTTAAAACTTGCTCTTTCAATTCTATTAATATTTTTTTTAACATTCTACTTACATGTTAGATTTATAAAGTATGTGTGCTAATGAGCAGATAATATTTTTTTTTCTTGAAATACTTTTCTCATGGAGTGAAAATCATGGTCAATGTGACATCCAACTTAATACAATATACATTTGAAGGGAAAGGGGGAAGAACTTGAAATTAATCTGAGGATTGTTATATAATCAATTATTATTATTATTATTATTATTATTATTATTATTATTATTATTATTATTATTATTATTATTATTATTATTATTATTATTATTATTATTATTATTATTATTATTATTATTCATGTCAATTTTCATGTTTATCTAGAAATTTTTATGTATATGTTAAAAATGTAGTAATAAATATTAGTTTGTTTTATTAAACGAGGCGTATATATTTCATTAAGTGTAGTCTTTATTAAGTGTGATTATTCATCATCAATGGTTGAATATCAGTTATTTAAGATATAAGTAAACATGCTAAAATTAAGCAATAATTATGAATTTCTGTATAAAAATTAGTTTTATGTTTAGGCTTAGTCCTAGAGCTGTAGTTGAAACCCTTGTCATTATCGTTATTATTATCATCATCATCATCGTCATCAATGTTTTAATTAATGAGCTGTTTAACTGTTTAAAGGCCATAAATAAATATTAATTTTATAATATTTAGTGATTTCTTAGTATTATTATAACCACATCCCGTCATCTATTTCATGCAAGGATGAGTGAATTGCCATCCTAAATTAGTTATATATAATCTGAGCTAGTAAACTTATAAAAATATTGAAACACATTTGTTATGTTAAGATCTGAGAAATGATTTATGTCTAATATACTCCACTTTGGTTTATAGTTGTTTTACTTTTACCTAAATATTAGTGCGTATAGTGATATGGCTCAAAAAGCAAAATCTCCCATTTTTATTAGAAATAAAGTATCAAAAAGGGGATTCAAACCCGGTGCATGTGAAAAGTTATTAGATATAATCGTGTCTAGATTCAGATAATCTAGTGGCGCCCTGCTAGACCATATTCACTTAGTATTTGTTTAAACATGCACTTAACATCAAATCAAGAAATGAAAGTGGATAAGATCTACTGTCTGTATACCTGAGTTATATTTTATTGAATTGCTAGTGTACTCACTTCACGTGATTTCATATACCTGAGTTATAATCCTTGTTGTTAATAATTTGCTTATAATTATTGATAGTGGGATATCTTGAGAAATCCAACGTTATTTTAAATATTATGATCTTATATATTGTAGACTACTCAGGTATGGTAATATCTTTTGAATGACCTTTAATTATGTTACAATGGACGCCCAACTGGGGCTTGATATTTTACCATATACCTGAAAAATGGAGTCTATAGAATGATAGGAGATGTGTGGTTAAAAATAGAGAAATTTTTTTGAGTAAATTTTTTTTTTCAGTAAAAAAATTTTTTTTTGTCTTACAAAATTTTCTTGGCCAAACAGTCTTATTTCAGATTTGTATATGATGATGTTTAATATGATTTAACTTTTCATTGATGATGATAATATGGGTACAGCCATAAAACAGCTTGTTTTTTTTTATCAATTTTGAAAATAGAGATGAATATCACAACTTAAGACAAAGGTGAAATAAATAATAGAGTTTTTTTTTGTGGAACATTAAAATGATTTATTGCCAGATAGGATAGGCATAGTAATAGTGATGAATTGTGGAATAGTAGTTTCATGTGTGTTTGGAGAGTTCACTTTGTAAAAAGTCTATGATTTTAGAGGTTTGATTGGATTGTTGATCGTTGGAGTTTGGTTGGTTAGATTGCAGTTTTGATGATGACTGGAGAGTTTTGTCATTGCCTTGAGAATGCTATGTATTTCGTGTAACTTATGAATGATCAAACCCATTCACTGCTCCAACCCAATTTATAAGTTATCTTTATGTAATCATGAAGCAGTTAACAGCAGACCTGCCATGATACCATCCTGTAAGTCTCCAAGAGAGAGAGCATGGCATAGTTTTCCAATCAAGTTTATATGCTAGTCTTATTTTATCATGAAGCAGTTAACAGTAGTTCTGCCATGATGTCAGCCTATAAGTCTCCAAGACAGAGAGCAAGGCTTAGTTTCCAGTAATCTATAATAAGCAGGGCATTCTTTGATACTAGTCACAAAAGACTCCAAGAGAGAGAGCAAGGCATTGTTTAACTATTTTAGCCCCTAAGACTTAATACTTTTTTTATTGCAACAGAGTTTGCATCATTCAATCAAGGGTTGTAGTAGTTAATAGTGATCGAATTGGGATGATCTTCTGAGTGCTCATGATACATTGTGTGATTATAGTGTTGTGACTGAATTCTTTTATTTATCTCAGGATTGTGAACTGCTAGTCATTCTGTGGACTGTCAATATCTGTCGGATTTCTAGGAGAATGGATGAATGTATAATTTGGGCTATTACAGACAGACATGCACTATATAGATAATTGTTGTATGGTTCATCAAATAAGGACATTAAATTTTTTTGTATTTGTAATGCATGATAAGGTGGAAAGCAAATCAGTCAGTTAGTCAAAGAGATAGGTGTCAGACAAGGAAAGGATGTGTAGGTTTTTGGTGGTCAGGGAAAGCACAGATGGGATGTATATTGAAAAATAATAAAATTTCATAGAATGAATAAAAGTGAAATGGAAATGTTGGAAAAAATAATGCAGATGCTTAAAAGTATGCTAGAAAATAATAGAATCTGTAGAGAAAGTTTAAGAAATGATGGAAAAGGCATAGAAAGGGTAGAAAGTTTAAAAGAAGAGGATAAGAGGAGTGAAGATGAATTAAAAGAAAATATCAATAGCTCTGTTGAAAACAACAGTAAAATTCCTATAGCTTTGGGAAATAAAATAGAGAAACATGGGAAAAGTGCCTCAATTCCTGGAGTTGATAATCTTTATAAAGAAGAGGATGGAGAGGTTGTAATGGGATTAGAAGTTACCGTAAAAGTAAAGGGGATAGTAACAAGTACTGAAGAGTTTCAGATTCGAATAAAGAAGGAAGCACTATCAGGTATAAAATTGACCAGACTGATGAAAGATTGTATGTATCAAAACATACAAGAAGATTATAAAAATTCCAAAAGAAATAAGGAAAGTCTGGAACAAAAGATTTGTCGTTCTGTGAAAAGATGGATAGAAAGTCTAAGAGAGGATAGCAAAAAGAGTGCAGAAAGTATAATAGAAGGTAGTCAAAGATTAGAAAATAATGCTGAAACCTCTTTAGAAGTTAGAGCAGGAGAGATGGGTGAATATGTTAGAATTGTAAAATGGAAAGGTAGTCAAAGCTTACCAGTTTTAAAAGATAATCTGGATAGTCTGACCACTGATAATAAAGAAAATAATGTAAAGTTAGATACACTGATAGAGAATAGGCTCCAAGAAGTAGAAAGGCCAATAGTAGCTGCAAAACCAACTCTCCCAGTAAAGAAAGTAAATGAGATGATGACCAAAGAGCAGATTGGGATAGATCATGAAGTGAAAAGAAGGAAAAGAGAGTGGGAGGAAAAACTACATACACCAGATAAGGTGATTGAGTTAAGAGAGGCAACAGGGGAGATGAAACCAGATATTTTAGAAAGAGAACAAAAGTTTCAACAGTCTGTAGTTCTCAATCTAGTAACAAACCAGCATGTGTGGTTTCACAAATCTGTCTTCTTAAATAGATTGGAGATACCTTATATATGGTATAGAGAATCTACCTCTCTGAAAAATGTAAATGTCCAGTGTGTATCATACACAGAATCAATCTCTCAGAAAAATTTAAATGCTCTGGAAAATTTAAGTGTGCCTTATATTTGGTACAAAGAGTCAACCTTTTTAGAGAGTTTAAAAATAAATTGTATATGGCCCAGAGAATCAATCTCTCTGGAAGATTTAAGGATGAATGATATCTGGTATAGAAAGTCAATCTCTCTGGAAAACTTCAAAGTGCCTTATATATGGTACAGGGAGTCAATCTTTCTGGAAAGTTTAAAAATAAGATATGTATGGTATAGAGAGTCAATCTCTCTGAAAAACTTCAAGGCATATTACATAGGGTACCAAGAGTTTATATTTCTAAATGGAGTTTGTAATAGGAGGTTATATAAAATAATTCCTCCAGATATGTTTTATAAATATCCAGTCAAGATGAAAAATGGAAATATTAAAAAGGGACTGAATGTATGTTTGCAATTTTATGCAGACCACAATATGCTTTGTTCAAAGGAAAAGATCTCCAAATAAATTACTTCAGGTTTTCTAATGAAAAATATATTTACCAGTAGTTAAAAATTTTTTTTTATATATTATTAGTGTTTATTATTATTAGTGTATTTTATTAGTTAGGATTTTTTTTTTAGATATAGTTAAAACAAAAGTGCTGATGATTTTATCCGAAGGGGGGGGGGAAGTTGTGCCATTACAATTTAGTCACTAGCTAAATTTATAGTAATGTGCACGAGAGAAAATGAACAAAATCGTCATCACATTTTATATAATCATAAAAGTTGTAGGGAATCCAAGTTCAAACCCTACAAGATCCAGTTCTAAAAGCATTAGATACAAAGAGAGTGGGTCAACAATTATATGCTTTACTTGTTTGGGTGTTGATAGAAAGGTAATACACACATTTAAACTATTCAAATTTTAATTTTTCTTTAAAAAGCAGTTATAACGCATACATATAGGCAGTGTATGTGTAAGTTATTTAATTGTTTTATATTTCAAATATTCAACATTTTAACTTTCTTTAAAACTAACCTATGCTTGATCAATTCTAATATCTTATTCTATACTTCTATTTTGCTTCTCTATAATTGTAATTGGGATTTAAAAGTTACAGATTTAATTAAATAATTGGGTTATAATTACTAAGCTAGCAATTATATTATTCAATGTTAGTTTATGAATGATTTGAAATAAGGAAGTATGTGTGTACATTACATACAGAAATTTACATTTATTAAATATTGAAAGAAAAGAAAGGATTAAATCTGTCAAATTATTTTTTTGTACAATTTTATGTTAAAAGAGGAAATCTATTTAATCAGATATCTATCTTTGTAGCAATTTTGTTTTTGTAAATGATTGTTTGTCACTTTGGGAGCTTAATTTGGGTGGGAACTCTAATTTTGAAATTGTCTTATCTTAAGATCTAAAGAAGGAAGCTCAAAAATTTGAAATGTTACCTAGGTGTAAAGAGGAAAAAAGGATTAAGTCTATTTTTTTTAAACAAAAGTGTCTGGAAAAAGGATTAAACTTTTCAGTTGAAAAATAATTTAGTTGGAAATAAATTAGAGATCTAATTAAAACAAATTTGTCCAAAAACAGCAAGTGACGCTATATCTGATTGGTTAAGTTAGCTAAAAATTGGATATAAAAAGTGTCTGGAAAAATCAGTTGAATTATTATTGTGATTATGATTCAGATTATTAGACTATTAAATTGAATGTTGAAAATATAAGAAATGGCTGGCTAGAAAAATTATATGTATGTCCCATCTTGGCCGGGCCATCTGGGGAAGCTGCACATCATATAGGAAAGAAAAGATGTTGTGTCTAAAATAATATTCTATACCTTTCAACTGACCAGAAAAATAAGATGTTTTTAATAGAAGGAAGAAAGCATTCACCTGCATTCAAAGAAGATGAATTAATCTACTGATAAATATTAATCAAGTCCAATTAATTGTTCCAACAACTGATTTTAAACTCAAGAAAATTTATAAATGTGAAAACAACCACTGTATTTCATCCACTAAAAGAATCATGCTCGACAGGAAGAGAAGAAAAATTAATATAATGATTTCCAAATTGTCCACTAAAGCAAATAACCTCAATAGAGTCATCATCATCAAATAGTTATACACCTCAAGAAAGAGATTGTTCCCATGTAAAATGGAAATGGTAGCTGCAGAAATATAGACATTATACAAGACAAGTTTGAACCCTTGGAAATTCACCACAAACAAAAGATCGGTAATATGATTTTTTATATCTATTTTCTTTATGATATCAGAGTCTTAACCCCTTGAGACCTGAACGGCCATTTTGAATTCACAGAAAAAATTACAGGACATACAATTTTAAATGAAATGTCTAATTTATTACAATAAATAACAAATATATATACATTTTTAGAAAGTGCAAATATGAAAGAATGTAATGAAGCTGATAAAATAGTTATTACCACAAAAAAATAATTAAGAAAGGAGATTTTTCACATTTTATATATCTTTATTTTTACATTGGTTCACAAACTCTCAATTTTGAAAGATATAGCCTAAAATGACAATTTCATAGACAGCTTCATCACATTCGTCATAAAATGCAGAAAAAAATAATATATAACATGACCTACCTGAGTTACAGATTGTTGGTGTAATGTGGCAAAAGGTGACCATTTCAATTTCTTTTTTCTGCTTGACACTCTATATGTTCTATTTTTGCAAGCAGTTGTTTTTCTAGGCCCTCTATGCGAGATATCTATTAGAAATGCAAGGTTTTAGTGAGGATCAAAAAAAAAATAACAGTAATAACTTTAGTAAATTCTAAGTTATGGGGGTAAAAAATAATGACTATATTATTGAAAAATCAGGGGTGGGGGCGAGATAAATTATGCATTATTTCATGGCAGATCATAATTGCCAAATATGCAAATAAATAATTTAAAAATTTGTTTCTAAAATAAAATGAATAACAACATAGTAAATAAAATAAAATAAATAATCAAAAGGAATTACAAGCAATTATTATATATGAGTGGGAGATGATGATGACTGTTGATTCAGCATTGTGAGGTATTTATTTTTTTCACCT
The DNA here is from genome assembly GCA_028023455.1 of Epiperipatus broadwayi. Lineage (NCBI taxonomy): Eukaryota > Metazoa > Onychophora > Udeonychophora > Euonychophora > Peripatidae > Epiperipatus > Epiperipatus broadwayi. The sequence goes on along the minus strand of JAQFVV010000820.1, from coordinate 192,264 downwards.
TGTTAGTTTCACAGAACAGAGTGGATAGTTTGAAGACAGTTTGCAAATTGTTGAAAATATAAATGCATGAGCAAAATCAATTTCAAAATAACTGATGATGATGATGTGGAGCAACTGGTAAGGGTGAGCTAAATTATGCATTATTACATAGCAAACCATAATAGCAAAGTATGCTATCAAATAAATAAAAAGTTATCTATAATGAAACGAATAAAAATGTAGTAAATTCTAAGTTATGCATGTAAAAAATAATTACTACATTATTGGAATATCATGAGGGTAAGAGTGAGCTAAATTATGCATTATTACATAGCAAACCATAATAGCAAAGTATGCTATCAAATGAATAAAAAGTTATCTGCAAAGTATGCTATAAAATGAATAAAAAGTTATCTACAATGAAATGAATAAAAATGTAGTAAATTCTAAGTTATGCATGTAAAAAATAATTACTACATTATTGGAATATCATGAGGGTAAGAGTGAGCTAAATTACGTGTGCTCTTCCGATCTCAAACCATAATAGCAAAGTATGCTATAAAATGAATAAAAACTTATCTACAATGAAATGTATAAAAACAGTAAATAAAATAAAATAAATAACCCAAAGGAATTACAAGCAATTATTATATATTAGTGGGAGATGATGATGAGCACATGTTGAATACTTACAGGTAATGAGGAATACGAAACCTCAAAATCAAACACATCAACAGAAAAGTTCGTTAGAAACGTAATTACGTTTAGCGGCGAAAATAATTGTTTTCTCCGTATATTTTTTTTATCGGTTGATAAAATCTAGAAAGATAAAAAAAATTACAAAATTTTAATAATGTACTTTACAAAAATTGCTATAAAAAATCTAATTTTCATCGCACAGAAAAAATTTTTAGATGTACAAAAAGATAGAAAAATGGCGGAGAGAAAGAAAAAAAGCGTAACTGTGACGTATACGGTTTGCACGCTATTGCGGTCAAAATTGTAAACTTTTTTTAATGCGTAAACAGGCGGTTTTCGGTCTCAAAGGGTTTTAATAAACATTTTAGCAATAAAGTGGTATATTTTATTTAAAGAACTTTTAAAGACTATTCAGATCGATTAAAAACAAGAATGTCTTACTAATAATAACTTTGAGCTTCATAAATTATCTTGAATGTATCAAAATTATTTGTTTATTAATTTTACAATTATGAAATATTAATATGTAATATCATTTTTTATGGTATTATGATTTTAGTTTTAATTAATATATTATTATTATTTTGGTTTTAGATAATACTTTGTTATTTTGGGATAAAACACACACATACATAGTGGTATTTTATATGTGTATAATTGCGAGTGAATGTGAAGTAACAAGTAGTATTAGAATATTAGATTATTTTGTTTCAAGTTAAGTATAGCATTTCAGAGGTAGAAGAGAGGGGGAGAAAATAATTTAAAACTTGTTTCTAAAACTTGCTCTTTCAATTCTATTAACATTTTTTTTAACATTCTACTTACATGTTAGATTTATAAAGTATGTGTGCTAATGAGCAGATATTTTTTTCTTGAAATACTTTTCTCATGGAGTGAAAATCATGGTCAATGTGACATCCAACTTAATACAATATACATTTGAAGGGAAAGGGGGAAGAACTTGAAATTAATCTGAGGATTGTTATATAATCAATTATTATTATTATTATTATTATTATTATTATTATTATTATTATTATTATTATTATTATTATTATTATTATTATTATTATTATTATTATTATTATTATTATTATTATTATTATTATTATTATTATTATTATTATTATTATTATTATTATTATTATTATTATTATTATTATTATTATTATTATTATTATTATTATTATTATTATTCATGTCAATTTTCATGTTTATCTAGAAATTTTTATGTATATGTTAGAAATGTAGTAATAAATATTAGTTTGTTTTATTAAATGAGGTGTATATATTTCATTAAGTGTAGTCTTTATTAAGTGTGATTATTCATCATCAATGGTTGAATATCAGTTATTTAAGATATAAGTAAACATGCTAAAATTAAGCAATAATTAGGAATTTCTGTATAAAAATTAGTTTTATGTTTAGGCTTAGTCCTAGAGCTGTAGTTGAAACCCTTGTCATTATCATTATTATATCATCATCATCATCATAATCAACGTTTTAATTAATGAGCTGTTTAACTGTTTAAAGGCCATAAATAAATATTAATTTTATAATATTTAGTGATTTCTTAGTGTTATTATAACCACATCCCATCATCTATTTCATGCAAGGATGAGTGAATTGCCATCCTAAATTAGTTATATATAATCTGAGCTAGTAAACTTATAAAAATATTGAAACACATTTGTTATGTTAAGATCTGAGAAATGATTTATGTCTAATATACTCCACTTTGGTTTATAGTTGTTTTACTTTTACCTAAATATTAGTGCGTATAGTGATATGGCTCAAAAAGCAAAATCTCCCATTTTATTAGAAATAAAGTATCAAAAAGGGGATTCAAACCCGGTACATGTGAAAGGTTATTAGATATAACCATGTCTAAATTCAGATAATCTAGTGGCGCCCTGCTAGACCATATTCACTTAGTATTTGTTTAAACATGCACTTAACATCAAACCAAGAAATGAAAGTGGATAAAATCTACTGTCTGTATACCTGAGTTATATTTTATTGAATTGCTAGTGTACTCACCTCACGTGATTTCATATACCTGAGTTATAATCCTTGTTGTTAATAATTTGCTTATAATTATCTGATAGTGGGATATCTTGGAGAAATCCAACGTTATTTTAAATATTAGAATCTATAATATGTGATTGACCATTAATTATGTTAAACATATATATATATATATATTAGTACTAAGAATACCATCACTATAAGTAATCTCAACATCAAGAAAAAATGAACCATTGGTTTAGAAAATTCATTGAAAATTGTAGTTCCTTCTTCATTGTCCCGCCAGATCGAATGAAGACATCATCTATATATCTCAGCCCAGTATGAAGTTTAAGACTAGCCTTCTCAAGTACAGAGCTTTCCAATTGAACCATAAAAATGTTTGCATAATTTGGTGCCATTTTTGTTCCCATTGCAGTACCTTGCTTCTGTAAATAATAGATAGATTAAAAACAAAATAATTATTCTTTAAGATTAAATCCTCTAATTCAACAACAGTCATAATTTTATGCTGATCATATTCTTTCTCTTTTAAAACAGATTCAATAGCTCTAATTTCATATTCATGAGGTATATTAGTATACAATGATGTAATATCTACCGTCACCAAAAAACTATTCACTCTTAGTATAGATTTGACATTTTCTAAAATAGATAGAAAATGGATTATATCTCTAACATAAAAATCAAATGACAGAGGGATATCATGTATAAGATTATCTACATATGCTGACATTTTCTCAGTAGGACATCCAATGCTTGCTACTATAGGTCTACCAGGACAAGCAGGTTTATGAATCTTGGTAGAATGTAAAACTTACTGTGTTTATTTGAGTTTTCATAATAAAAAATATATGTATCCCTATCAAGTAGACCCCATACTCTCATTTCCTTCAGGCTGGATAGCACACATTTAAATAATTTATTAACAATAATCTGTGTTATAGGTTCATAAAAATTCCTATCATTTAAAAGAAGCAAGGATTTTTCATGTAATCATCCCTATTCAAAATTACTATTATTCCACCTTTATCATTATTTATTATTCCACCTTCATCTAATGTTAAATTGTTTTATATTTCTGTGTTGTTTCTGCTATTGCTTTAATAATATCCTGATAAAACATTATCAATATATGTATCAAGTAAAATATCTCCATATTACCCATTTATGACTATTCAGCAATTGTAGCTTTTATCAACTAGAAAGAAAAATATTAAGATAAAATTGTAATAATTTATTGTGAGAAATTTTAATCTTTTTACCTGTGTTCATTTTCAAAATATGAATTAAATTTATACTAAATAAAATTACTTTTACATTTTTTTATTATTTTGAACAAGTTTATATTTATATCATGAGTTTTATTATCTATGTAGACTGTTTTTTACATCTGTAACACAAACATATACAATATTACAAAACAATGCTTATTAAACTAAGAATAATAAATGATCATTACATAAACCTTTTTTCATATTTCTTCTTGTGAAACAAAGAAAACAAAATCTTGATTGCAACCATTTGAAATCTGCAGCATTATCTAATTGATGAATATTATTTACCATATGAGTATATTTCATACTTATTTATTAATTCAAATTGCAATCCTAGTACATTTCCAGATCTATAAATAATAGTAGTTTTCTTCTGTTAACTTTAAACACTTTGGTATTCCGGAAATTAAAGAAGTTGAAGATAAAAATTGCTTCTTACTTTTATCATGTATATGGATTTCATATATTTTATTGGTTAATGGAACTGTTTAATAATTAACACATTACAAATCCAATTCACAATGTGGTTAACACAGTAATTAATATACCAAAAATTAAGTTGACATTTAAATCATTGTTAGTGAAATTCTATAACTCAATTTGATAAACATGCCAATTCCACTTGCTACCAAAAGTTCCAAGATGGCATATCCAGTTTTACCCCAACATAAGTTCAAGGCAATGCAAAGAATATCTAGTGTTAAAAGTTTTAATAAATATTTTTGTAAACTTTCATAATCTAATATCTTCATATTGTTAAATTAGGTGGGTATAGATTATTGGTGTGCTTTTAATTAATTGCAATAGAACTTTTTTTTTTAATTTTTACTTTCTCCATGTAATGAAAATTAATATAGCATAATAAAATTGTGGTAATTGGAGTTAACTTTAAATAGTATTTCACCTTAGTGAAAACATGTCACAAGTGGTTTATAAATTTAAACAGCAATAAAAAACATTAAATATCTCTTGTCATAGTCCTGCTTCTTTTAAATTTATTTTCAACTGAAAGTACAAAATAAAAGTAACATTTCAAACTTACAAACTTCTGATTTGGTTTAAATTTGAAGTCCATTTTAATGGACTTTTTCTCCAATATGTCTGCCATTTTTAATGTGAACTTTTTATAATTATCAATTGACAGTCATGATATGCTTCATGTGTGCAGATCTAAGAGTTTCTACTCCATTAATTATAAGTTATTAATCTAATTCAATTCCATTGTAATTCAATTCAAATCCAATTCTCCTTTTAGTTTTAATAATTTTTAGTTTCCCAGTTCTTTGTTCTCCCCAGTTTTTGTTATCTTTTCTCTTCTGGTTCATTTAATTCTCCCCAATGAAAATTTATGTTAGCCTATTTATTAACTTTTACCAGAGAGGATATGATTGTAAAAATTATAAATTGTTGTATGTGTATACATTAACATACTATTAGTAATTCTCCATTTATAAACATAAATGATTGTTCAAAACTATTTTAAATTGCAATAAAAATATGTTTAAAAATTAATTATAAAGATTAATTTAGAATAGTTATAATTTTAAATCTTTTGATGACAATTATTTAATAATAACAAATTACTAAATATTTCTATACTTAATTTAATAATAACACTAATAAATTATTATTTTGATATTATTGAAATTAATCTATCTGACAGACTGCATATAAAAAGTCTCATACACAATCTGAAAGAGGGATAGCACATATCTTCAACAGTCTAAATCTTTATCACTCTCAGGAGATTTATTGATGAAATTTATCTGTTTTTATAATATAATTTAGCAATCATGATAACACACCACTGAAATAATACATGTATTTAATAAAGAATAGTTATTATCAATAAAAATTTAAAATTTTATACAATTGACAATTTAAATAGTGCTTGACAAATATCGAGCCCAATCATAAGCTTACAATATATATATATAATTAATAAAACAAGTTATAAATTTCGTAACTTGCTTTTAAGCTTGCATTTAAATGATCACTAGATGGAGCTTACCAATAGCTCTAAACAAGCTTTATTTTTATAAGTGCCGAAAGAGAAAGAATTCAAAATCTCTATTGTTAATACCCTATCTCCAGACCAATCGTTTTTGAGCTTATGGCTCATCCTTTCTCTTTCGGCACTTATAAAAATAAAGCTTGTTTAGAGCTATTGGGTAGCTCCATCTAGTGATCATATATATATGCCTGGCTTGCATTAGCAAATATTTTTATTATATCACTTATATTGCAATTTTTTTTAAAAAAGCATATTTAAATGTTTAGTCATTTGGGTACTATCAGTAGTTTATACCATTAGTTATGGTTTGCTTACCATTTGCATAAAAAATCTTAGTGAGCTTTACAAATAAAATGGGACATCAATTAGGATCCTCATCAAAATTAACTGTTTTTGAAACCAAAACAGTAATTATAATTAGACATATTTTGTTTCATAATAATTATTTACCTTTAGATCTTAAAATAAGAGTGATTCCATATCTTCAAAACTATTTACAGCAGTATTACAAGAAGTATTTTGTACATTAAAATAAAAAGCTAAAAGAATAAAAATGGATAAAAATCATTTAAGTCATCTAAATTTTGCATATGATATAACTGTCTTCCAAATAAAACTTCAGACCTTTAGGAAATGTAAGAAGAGTTATTAAATAAAAGTAAAAAAAATAGGATTAAGGATAAATATTAAAAAGATTACTAAGGCTCAACAGCTTTTTTTAGAGAAAGAAAATAAAGATTGATAATCATGAATTAGAAGAATTTAACAACTAATATCACTTTTAACTTAGTACTATATAAGGAAACATAATAGATAAAAGCAAGCATAGAATTAAACTTCGATGGGGTACTTTTAGTAGAAATAACAATATTAAAAGCAAATATTCCTATGTGTTTGGAAAAAAATATTTAATAGTTATGGTTATCAATTCTTAACTTATGGATCTTAAGATTTGGACAGCTAATGAACAACAATACAAAGACTTCACAGACTACTTACAACAAAGTATGGAGAGATGTATGTTGGGAGTAAGAAGAATGAATCAAGAGCAAAATACTTAGGTGAAAGAAAAATAAACAGGTAACATTGACATTACTGAAAGATTTAAGAAAATTAAATAGATCTGAGTTGGATATATTTTTACAAGAGTTGATAATAGATGGACAGTTGAAATCTTAAACTGGATCTCAAGAGATTGTAAACAAAAACCTTAGAAATCGACTACATGTGATATGGATAAATGAAATAAAGTTTATTGGTAGAATGATGATGATGATGATTAAAACAAAGATTAAAGAAAAATATTGCTGTTAGATAGTAATTAATAACTAACTACTATTAATGGTATTTTTGTTTTTGAGGGTTAAAATACTTTTTAAGTCATTAGGCCTGCTCTTTTTCACATAGACACACGAATATATATGTATATATAAATTGCAAATACACACTAAAGTAATATATTTTTAAAACTAAAAATTCTGCATTTATCTTTTCCACATTTTTTCAGAAGAAATTATTAACCCAGAAAAAAACTATATACAGAATTAGATTTGTTAATTTAACCACTGTCTTCAAGGTCCTGACATCAGGTGGACGTAAAGCAGCAGTAATTTAAAACAGTAGGTGGAAGAGATTTTGTGATTTATAATTATGGTATTTATTTTTTCATAAAAGAAAGAACTACAGTTATAAAGGATGACAGATAAAACATACGCAGTACTTAAAATAAATGAGAAAATTTATTCAACTCGGTTAATGTTATTCTGTCTGGAAAACAGAAATAAGTTTTGAATATCTATAAATTTACAAGAAAAATGTGAAATGTTTGAATTAAACAAACCTAAAATATGATTGCTTTTTTTTGTAGATTTAAATAATACATTCAGTTTTTTTAAATCTAAATTTATATATATTAGATTAAACTAAGATAGACACTTATAGGTGTAGTAACCATAAAGATTTGGATCCAAAATGGGACATTTTTAAAATTCATTTTTATAACACGAAAACGGTCTCAACAATTGTTTATTAATAATATATTTTTCATAAAATAAACTAAAAATGCTAATGACAATGATATGAACATAAAAAACAGAAAAACTTTGACAATGTAATAAATACCTTAACAAATAAAAAATGAAAATTTATTGATGTTATTCTATGTCGCTGAAATTTATTTTAATAAATCTAGACTGTTGAGAAAATGGTAAAATTCTAGACAATTAATTTCATTGTTAATTTTTATTGCTATCATTGATCTTAAGGTTGCTGCTGATAATTGGGGTTGTTTTCTGGAACCCATATTCGATTAATTAGTGAAAATACGTTTTCTACCAATGCATTTATTTCTGGCAAATACAATATATATTCGATAATCTTTGTCATTTTTTGATGTTCTAAATTAAATATTACTAAAATCACACTTTTCTTTATGTTTGCCGTAATATCCTATAAATATAATTTGTCCAAACTTCAAACAACTTAACTTTGAAAGTTAAATTTATTTACTTAATTAAATAAAATGAACTATTAAATATTTAGCAATCATAGATGATTTTAATAAAGACTATCTCTGAAGAAGACTGCAGGTCAGTCAAAACATAGGTGTCTGTGTATGTACAAATAAAGAGTTTTGCTAAAAAGTGTTTGAAGTTTGGACAAATTATATTTATGTTCTAAATTATTATTTTTGAAGTATTTGAACATTTTTACCTAATGTAATTCAGTTGCAGTTTTTTTTCTCATTCCTCTCCTCTATTTTTCCAACAGTAGTATAATCATTTACTAGAATTAATTCATAAAATACTTTTCCATCATTATTTATATTGAAGAAATGATTTTTTTGTTACATATTTTATAGTTTCTTCCAATTCATTTCAACTTATTTTAGATTTTAATGAATATCATTCCATCATTTTTAATTCTTCTTGATAACTAGTCCATTGATTGATATATTCACAACAAAAAAATTATATATATAGTTTTTCATTTCAATTTTTATATTATCATTTTCTAGATTTTCAATGTCTAAACTCAGTGCTTATTTGACTTTACATCATTATCACAAACTTTTTTAATAAAAGGATATTTACATTATAATTTATGGCTACTTTCTCTTTAGCATGGCTTAATGAGATTTTTATTAATAAATTATTTATTTATTTGATACCTTTTAGACATAAAAAAAAACTACTGTATTAGTTCTAGTATGTATTGATTGATTGACAAGATGATTTTATACTTTGTAATTCAGTTCATAGAGGGTGAGATGTCAGATCATCTGCTACAAATATTTTGAAAGTTTTGAAAAATGTGAAAAATTATGAAAAATTTTATTGCTTGTTAAAAAATGGGACAAACACCCATTCCAATGCAATTCATTGGGACAATAAAACACACTACTTTAAAACAAGACTATCCCATTCAAAATGTGATGTTTGGTCACCTTACATAGGCAGCCTATAGAAAAAAAACATTGAATGGTAATGATATTTTAAAATACTTTCTTAAGCTGTGCTATAGTAATTCTTAGCAATAATATAAAAACTATCCTTAAATATATCTTAAAAGTATATTTGTCTCACTATTAAAATTTTTTGTTCTAGTAATCATTTCAGGTTACTCTTAGAGAAAAAGAACTTAATTGCAAAATTGTTAATGGAAAGTTTAATAACCAGTTGCTTTCAATAAATAAGACAGTATTGGAAGTCATACACACTAGTGCCTCAATTGTCAGTTTTGGTACTGAAGATATAAGAGGTCCCCAAAAATTAGATTTGACAAAATATTTTAAATTTTATGCTGTTTTATAATTCTACTTAAAGTGCCACCAGTACAAAAAGTCTAAGTACAACTTTAGATCTATTAACTATTAATAAAATTATGGAGAAAAGTATAATTAATTTTAAACTGTGTACTATATATCTATTAGCTAAAATATTTCATTGAGTAGTTTTATATTAAACCTTTATGAATACTTATTTTAGTCGAATCAAAATTGCTGTTTTTGTAAATGTATTTTCCTTATTAAAAAAAGAAATAAAGAGATGATTTCATGCATTATACATTTAATAATAATTTTTTATGATGAAAATATGATACAAATAAATTTAAAAAAATTCATGCTTTTAATTTTTAGTTAAATAGTTTATATTTCTATCACTACAATGAAGTGTATTAAACAAAATTTTTTTTGATCATTCAGAAAAAATGGCTAGCATATGTAACAAAATTTGACATCTAATGCCATAAAAAAAGACCATAGCTAGCATATTTGTACAATATTGATTACAATATGCAAACACAAAAAATACATATATATATATTGTACCCATTTTAATTGTGCCTTGTACCCTAATTAAAATAGTTACTTGCACAAAATCATAAATATTTTAAATTCCAAGTAAGTAATATTCTTTGTAATCTTTTAAAACTAAAATTAAAGTAATTGTACTTAAAATAACCTTATAATTGTATCAATGCATTAAATAATATTTAAAATCTATATTAATAATCTATTGTGAGTTTAAATTTTAATAGTAGTATATATAGTTTAAGAATAAATATTATGCTTGCATTTATTAAAATAATGAAAACTACACACTAAGTAAGTTTAATTTTAATAATAAATAAGTTAAATATATCAGGTTAGTTAATTTAAAATAGTTTAAAAAATGATTAGATAATATTATGTAAGAAGCAAAGCAATATTCAATGAAAGCATTTCTAATTGTATGTGTGTCTGTGTTAGTGCTTTCTTATATGTTATTTTGCAATATTTAATTTGCTAACAATAATTACTGTAGTTAAAAAGTATTAAAGAATTGACTTGTATTTAATACTTAATAAATAAATATGAGAAGTAATTTATTTATTATATAATGTTAGTTTAATAATATTTAGTTTATTAAATAATTATATTAAAAAAAGAAATATTTTATCATAAGTTCAAATATTATATAAGTCAAATTGCTATTTTTAAAATATTTTATTTTTCTTTCTTTCTATCGTTCTTTAATTAAGTCATTAAGTCTGAAAATAGAACTTAAAATTAGCATCTAAAATTGACCTATTATTGGATGATTGATTTCAGTAGCAGTCAGCTGATCAATTGAATTGACTATATAAGAAAGAAAGAATAGCTGTGTAAGTGTGTGGAAATTATTAAGAAACTGATAACAATTTTTTTATATATAATATTGAATTTCAAAAATCTTATGCTTTCACTTTTCAGCAAAAAAAAAAAAACTTTTATTATTGATTACAGTTTTGATTGCACCATGTGGTCTTCATCAGATGTACAAAATTTGAACATACCAACCATTAAAATACATTAATTATTTTATATAAATTTATTAAATTCCTATAAAACTTTTAAATTTAAATTTTTTTTTTTTTTTTTTAAAAATCCTAACCCTTTCAATTCATATAATATCTTTAACATATTTACCATCCTATTTTATATATTTTTTAAATCTTTTCTATCCTCTTTTTTTATAACATACCTATACATATAACTTTAATACACATAATATTTATATTATAAAGTAATTTTAATTACACTACTCCAAAAAAAAAAAACAACTTTAATCACTATCAATGTAATCTTTCTTTATCTGTTATTCTAACTAAACACTTATTTCCATTCATTTTACCTTCTTAATTATTCCATATAAAATCTTCTTACCTTATTCTATTCTTTTAACTTTCTCTATCTTCCATCTTACGCTACTAATTCAACTTTCTTTTAATCTCTCTGTCATATTTCTATCCTACACCTCCCTCTATTAACTATTTTTATAACTATTAATATTTCTTTTCTATTTCTTCTCTTCTTTTTTTTTTTATATAAGAAATAAACTATTTCTATCACACCCCAAAAAACTTCTTTTTCTCTTATACTATTATTTCATTTTTGCTATTATTGTTTTTATCCCTCCCCTATTTTTATTAAGATTTGGTTTAATTTTCTTTATGAATATTGCTTCCTTTATTTTCCTATCCCTTATTTTATCTGTATAACTAATCATTCTAATGCTCTCTTTCCCAATATTATGACCTGTTTCCATAATATGCATATATATTGGTGATCTTTTATCGTATTTATGCTATACCAATCTGTATATATGGAATTTTTTGTTTTGCCCACATACTTATTTCTAATTCTTTTATCTTTACATATTTTACATTCTATTTCATACACCCCATTAATATTCCTCCTTTCCTCATTAATATATTTATTATCTAATATGTCCATCACATTCTTTCTTTTTCCATTCACTATTCTATACCTTATAGTATTCTTAAAAGTTTTATTAATTGTTCTAATAATTCTATTTATCCCGTTAACTACTTTATTATCATTAGTTTTAATTCCTATATACTTCTCTCTATTATCTTTCTTCCTTACAACTTCTCTACCTTCATTTTTTTTCCTCTTTAAATTTCTCTTCTATTCTTTCTACATTCTTTCTTAACAATTCTTCTGGATAATCACTATCCTTAAAATTTTCAACTATCTTCCCTATCTCCTTATCATAATCTTTTTTATTATTACAATAACTAATAGTCCTATGCATCCTTGAACTTATAGAATTAATTTTATGCCTATTATCAATATTAGACCTCCAATTCACAATATTATTATTACCTATTTTCCTATACACTTGTATTTTTTTTTAATTTAAAAAAGTTATTTTGCTAAAAAGAAAGAGTCGGTATTTTTGTTTTAAAAAATGTGTTTAAAATTTTATCTTTATTTAAATTAACTTATAAAATAATATAGGCGCTATTGCACCTGAACGCAAAGCTACTTTATACTTAAAACAAAATAAAATTACACTATTCTGCAAGCACTTTCAAGAGACGTGCTCTCATCTTCATAGCTCTAAGTGAATTAATTATATGCAATTATGCAAAGTTCAAGATTAATTACTCCATTTTTTTGAGATCGTGAAACATATGTCCTTGCTGTTGATGGTGTTGCAATCCATTGCTATGAAGCAGGCCTCCTTCACTTTTCTTTTTAAATCGTGCCTTTCTTTGCAGACCAGGCTGACATCTTGAGGTTCACACTGGTGTCCTGTTATATTTTGATGAATTGCAAAAATTGATATGTGGATGATATGTTTATAGTTGCCAACACTGATGTCATTAATGAAATCAAAAATGAACTCTAGAACAGCTCTCTTTTGACTTTAAACATGGAATGGGAAGATCTTAATAAGCAAGTAAAATATTTAGATTTTTTGGTTTATCGTGAACACACACACTTGACATACAAAATGTTTGTGAAGCCATTTGAAGTAAGAGGCCATATCCAACCCAGTTCCATCACACCCACCAGCCATAAATTAGCTGGGCTCACATCTTTTCTGCACAAGAACCAACAGCTGTGTAAGTTGAATGCAGACAGGAAGACAAATTTAATATTATACAGGGAAGACTTACTGAAGATGGGGTTCAAACACAGGCTGATCGATAGAAAGATCATACATTTCAACAATAAAGTAACCAACAATACACTCAATATGCATACACACAGACTGCTGCTGCCATACATTCCTAATTTACATAATAAATTTTATGAAATTTTTAACAGACAGTTTCAACTAACTTTTCGTATCCCTCCCCCCCCCCCCAGTTCTAACAGATTGCTTAACAACACAAAAGATAAATTAGCACTGTCTCAAACACCTCAAGTCGTTTAGAATATTGCATGCGCTCATGCAAATTGTAGAGCCTCATATTATGGGGAGACCAAGGCAGCAATAGAAACCAGATTACAACAACATAAATATGCATATATTAAAGCTCAGTCAGATCCATCACGTTATTCAATTTTTACAATTCATCAAAATATAATAGGACACCAGTGTGAACCTCAATATGTCAGCCTGGTCTGCAAAGAAAGGCACGATTTAAAAAGAAAAGTGAAGGAGGCCTGCTTCATAGCGATGGATTGCAACGCCATCAACCGCAAGGACACATGTTTCACGATCTCAAGAAAATGGAGCAATTAACCTTGAACTTTGCATAATTGCATATAATTAATTCACTTAGAGCTATGAAGATGAAAGCACGTCTCTTGAAAGCGCTTGCAGAATAATATAATTTTATTTTGTTTTAAGTATAAAGTAGCTTTGCGTTCCGTTCAGGTGCAATAGCGCCTATATTATTTTACAAGTATATTTTATTCGCACGCAAAGTTTCGAGTTAGATTTGAATTAAATTAACTTAATATAAAATAATAAAAATAAAATAACCAGTCAACTCTCTAGGGAGAAAAAAGGCCACCTTGATAATACTTATCATAACAATTGGAGAAAAGAACAATACAAATGTCTATGGAAAAAAGTTTAACTGTACAGAAACAATGGACAACACAATGTAAGAATTTGTTTATTGTATTACAGAAATATTTTTCCGTTTGCTTACAAACTTTTCCATTATTCTAAAATAACCTAGTATTAACTCCTGAATTGAACTGTTTAATCTTCTACTTAGCATTTTAATATTGAACTGTTATTATTAATTATTTATTCCTGATACTGTCATGATGTTTTTAATAACTTATAAAGTGTGAAATATTAAAACTTCAATTATTAACTTATACATAGAATATACTATGAGATTTATGACGGAATGGCTGAAATATAAATTATATTTAAATCAATGTTCATTATAACTGAATATCGGTCTGTTTTGAAAAAGAAAAAAATGTTTAAACTGAAGTTACTACTAATCTATAGTATAATATGCTATAATTACCTATAAAGAAATATACATTTTGGTTAGACCTATTGTTATAATCTATAATTATGCTTCCAAAATAGAAAAAAAAAAAATCTAGAAACTGTCATTAAGTTGTATACGCTTATAAAATGAAATATTTTATGAATTCACTCAGCTGCGAGTAAATTTGCGTATTGATCAAGAATACATTTTATCTGCAAATCTTATCTAAAAAAAAAAAAAAGGGAGGGGGGGAGGGTGTGATTTATTTTAAACTATAATCACACTTATAAATGAAAAGAAACTTTTGAAAATAAACATTTGCAGAATTAATTATCAAAATTCATCTTTTATAAGTTTAAAGTTTATTTTCAGAACTATGAATGAATGGAAGAAAAATAAAAAAAAATTTTTTAATTGCAAATGACTTTTAAAACTCACCGTTGGAGAAATCTGTTGGTAAACATGAAAATTAACTTTTCTCTTATTTTCATTTTTTCTAACTTTTAATTTTGAATTGTTATGCTTTAAGAAAAATATGTTTAATATTTGTCATGTTGAATTTTAAAATATATATTATATATGTGGGTATGAGATGGTATAGAGTGTAGATATATTTAAGGTGTGGTAAATAATAACTTTATTTTGATGTTTCAACTGAAAAATTCACTGCACAAATGTTATTAATAATAACATTTTTGATAATTTAATTATTTATTATAATTGTTTCATATGCTTAAGTTAGTGAATATTATTTCACAACTTAAAGGTAAAACAACTTAGAGTGTTTTGTTCTGAGAAATTATTTCTCATATCATGCTGATTCCATTTGAAATTTATAAAGAATATTTGCATCTGAGTTGGTTATTGTTGTCATCACGATTGCATATATGTTAGACAGTAAATTTTGTTGAATACGTATTTACATGTGTATTTTATTGCTATGTATATACTATTGTTATCATTAGATTATATTAGTAAATTATAATTAAGTTAAAATGATCATAGCCCTGCTATTAAGCATCTATTTATTTTTTGTGGTGAAATTTTATATGTTATTTCCAAGTTATATTTTAACTGTTGTGTAAAAAGATACCTTAATATCATATGTGTAGTTTATTGCATAGGCGTGCTTACAGTGTTATTAAATGTAAGGATTTCTTGTCAAAATGTATTTTCTAGTTTATATGGGTGTTCGTTTCTCTTTTATGTTTTATTCCCCTAGCACATAAAATAAATCATAGGGTAAATATAGGTTTTCGAGCCATGTGTGTAGATTTGGCCATTATGATGTAATTCCCATAAGCTTCCTATTTCTAGTTTTCAAATGTCTTTATAAAAGAACCCAATTACAGACATCACACCTAATTTAGCAATTATATGTTGAAGTTTTGATGAAAGTTATTCCATTCACGTAAACTTATGTATTTGTGCATAATTGCAAAATCTAGAACTTATACCCTCTATGTGTGTAAGATCAGTAATACTATGAATGTTTCTTAGCATCACACATAGGCAACTTTAATGACAATTTAAGTATAAAAAGGTAAAATAATCATGACTTTGCCAAATAATTGGGATTGCTATAAAGTCAGTCAATTAAATTATAAATTGGTAATTAGAAGATGGTTTATAATTACTATATATATATATATGAGGTATAATTATAATTTATTAATTTTTAAATACATTAATTTTAAATTATTTTAAGTATGACTTAAGTTATTATTTATTTCAAAATATTGAAATTTATTCATAAGTGTATTGAATATTCTTTCAGAAATTATACTTATGAAGAGTTTAATTATTATTAAATAGTCAATAGTTAATTAAAACATAGTATATGCTTATTAATTAAGTGGAGGAAATATGTATTTGCTATAAAAGGTAATGCTTTTAACCAATATTAATGGCTGATTCTAAAGTACTTACTGTTATAGTAATATTTATACTGCTTAGGTACCAAGCCTTAGTCAAAGTATTTACCCACTAGAAAATATAATGGTATGGAAAAATATTTGTATTGTTTATTTGGAAAGAATAAAGAAAACTTAATTGTTGAAATAATTGATTAGCAATCTATGTTGTTGTCAATTTTGTATAAAAATTTATAACTTTAAATTTGTTTTAGTGAAATGTGTAAACAATTGTTCATTGGAAATGTCTTATATTTCATATGATGTAAATAAAACTTTAATAATGTTTTTTGTAATTTATAAAAATTTGTCGTTATAATAAATTGTTAATTTTTGTGAAATTTAAAGTTTGGTTGTTTGCCATTACTTATGTTTTTCTATTTCTATTTGTCATCATCACAGATCTTAATTTGACTCAAAAATTTACATTATATTTAAATTGCACACTGATAAGAAGTTATTTTATTTGGAAATATTTCTTATATTAATGAAAATGATTTATGAAGATAATGGTTTTATTAAGATATATATATGATAATTGGTTCATGAATTATAATTGCTTCATAGAAGCTTTCAAAGAAATCAAAATCTATGGGATCATACACAAGAGTGTCATATAAATTTAATCATCACATATGTTTATGTTATAGTAAATTTAAGAAATTACTTTTATGTATTTAAAATTGGTAACAATTAATAATAATATGATTTGGCTTACTTTTGCATTCAAATACAGAACTTATTATTAAGTTGTGTAGCAGAGCTATTTTTGGATTCGCATATGCCAATTATTTTATTAAAGAAAACAATAAACTTTATTTAAATATTACATTATAAGATTAGTTATACTATATTTACAGTATTAAAGATTAGTGTTATCATCATGAAAGATGATTTCTCAGTATTTTAATAATCCAAATTATATTTTATTAGATTTCTTAAATTATAATAGAGATTTTTCTTAAATTAATTCAAAACCCTATGACCTGAAATAACTAATTTTACAGTTTAGTTATCATATTGCAGAGCAAAGTTGTTATAATTTGTTTAATAATATTATTATTTTATATTTTTCTAAATTTTGTCTGCATTATTGGATTTCCACAAAATTGCCCTTTGTTATCTAATATCCTATGCTTTGTTCCTTCTGTAATATGATATCTCTGAGATAAAGATTAAAATACAATAAAGATTTAGATCAAAATTTACTTCAAATTAAAATAAGGAATATAAATTTATTCTTATAATAAATTTTAATATTACTATTCTTAAATATTTAGCTGGAATATTATTTTAGCTTTATTTAAATAGCATTATTATATAGTTAGTCATAGAGATATGATTGTAATTCTTAAAGAGTTGGAATTCAATAGTATTTCTAAGTAGTCAAGTATGTGTCTTTGATACTTATTTGACATTAAAGCAGTCTGTACAATATTATTCTGAGCTAGGCAATTATTAATTAATCAGTAATTATTTGTTTAAGCAGTTCTGAGATCAGTGGTTATTATCATCCTTATATGCTTATGTTACTTTTATTCACTTATGCTCTCACATTGCTTAGCTTAGCTTTGCTATGATGGTTCCCCTTTCCAGCGAGTTACAATATATATATATATATTATGTCCAAATTTTTTTAAAGCTAACTGCACAATTAGGTTTTGATAATATTGAGGGTTTTTTTAATTTGGATATTTTTATACTGTTGATAAATAATAAGTCTTTATAATAACAACAGTACAGTTAAGTAAGATATTATTAAGCATTGCTTTTTTAATTCTAAATAGTTTATTATAAATAATATAATACTATGAATTTTTTTAAAAACGAAACTTCAGAAATGGTTTTCTTTTTTAGTGCAATAATTAAGCATTTTGTGAAAGAATACAAAATTGTCTACTGCAGTTTATGCTCTCTTCCTTAATTGGTCCATTTTTCTAAACATTTGCACAGTGAAACACCTGTTTTTTTTTCTAACAATATTTTAAAAAAAATAAAGTTTAGAGCTACATATGTTTTCAATTAGAATCATATCAGCAACTAATACTACCCAAATCACATCATATCATTAACACGTGGATCAAAGAATCATCGCAACTTTCAAGATGTACTAACTTCAACAACTAATGCAGCATTTTGTCACTACTTTAGATAATGCTAACAATAAAAAATTGATGATTCAACGTTGAAGAGTTTTTCAATCACAGATGAAAGAATTAACTAGTGAGGAATTAATGTAACTGGATGAAAAAAAAATCAACAAATGGACACCAAAAGAACTGAAGGACCCAATTTTATATTATAAGGTCATAAACAGGACTTGAATTTAAAACATTTTTGCTAGAAGTTCTCAACCATCAACATGCAATGTACCTCCTCTAAAAAACACCAAGATCAACAATGCATTTAAAAACTATAATAGACCCTTAGAATGAACAACTGATGACTCAGAAAACTGGATGAAGATAAGTGTTGAATGGATAGATTACAAGAAAGAACAACTTTAAGTTACATGTTTTTTTTTCTTTTTACATAAATTAAAGTTGCTTTATCTTGCATACATATATATTTTAAGTGCATACTTGCATAATGCACACATAACACAGTTTACACATGTGTATATTGTATATTAGGGTTTTTTTAAAACCACTACAAAAACTAGGTTAAATTGTTTGTTAACAAAATATTCACTATTTCTGACATAATTTTAATCCGCAGGAATGTGCAAAATTTTTCCCCATAGAAATCTAGTATAATTCCTTGGTTTTTTTTTATATAATCTTCTTTATAATGAGTTTTAGGGAACAAAGTTGCCCTCACTAAGCAATATAAACATACTTTGTTCAAATTATTAATGCAATAGAAAACATGATGGATGAAATTAATCACAGAATTAAACTAGGATGGGTGCTTTTGGTAGATATAACTTAATATTAAAAGGAAATATGCCTATATATTTGAAAAAAATACTTTTAAATAGATATCTTTTATTAATTCTTATTTATGGATCTGAAATTTGGATACTTAACCTTTAAACCGCTAATTATATTATTGGTTGTGTGAGTTAAAAATCGAAGCTTTTAATTGGCCAACTCACAAACTGAAGACAAAGCCAATTTTCAATATATATTCACCTATAATATTAAATTCACTTCAGATTCATTTATAAAAAGTATATTAATAATTTGTCAGGTTATGAACGTGAACGAAAGTTCTTTCAAAAATAAACTGCTATTTATTTATTATAAAATATTCAATTTTGGAAAATTTAAAAGCGAACATACAAACAAAGAGTTGCTGATGTAAATGTTTTTTTTTTCAGTTTTATGTTATGGAAAAGTAAATATTTTTTTTGCTAAAATCTTAAATATTTTTACTAAAATCTTCAATATTTTTCTAAAATAATTTTGGTTTTTTAGCATTTCTCAAAATATACTTTTATAATACTTTAAATCATATTCAAAATGAAAATCTCAGCGTTTTTCTTTATTTTCTTTGATCAGGCAGTTTCTTTGTTCTTTCCAGCCAATCAGAATGTCTTTGTCGGCTGAGAGCCAATCACCGAAAAGCTTACTTTTTTGTTTAGCTTTAGAGGCTGTTTTATTGATTTTTTACTTGTAAAATAATTCAGAAGAGGGCAGCATCTTACAGAACTTTTAAAAACCTAACTAATAAGTGTAAAACAGAAATACTAGCATTAAAAATAATGGAATTAGAGTGACATCAATTGTCGACGAGAGGTCTCGTAAGAGGCGGGCTAAGAGTTAATAGAAGAACAATACAGAGACTTCAAACTATTCAAAAAAGTATAGAGATATATGTTAAGAAAAAATTTTAAAAATCAAAAATAAAATACCTGGGTGAGAGAATAAGCAAGTCTTACTGATATCATTGAAAGAATTAGAAAACTAAAATGGAGTTGGACTGGACATGTTGCTAGAAAAGATAATAGATGGACAGTTAAAGTTTTGAAGTGGATCCCACAAGGACCCTACAAAGAGACCAGATTTGAGATTGATAGGTGAAAGAACATTTGCTAATGTGTTATGAGAAGAGAGGCTAGAGATTAGAGAAATTTGATTAAAGTTGGAAAAATAATGATCCTGCAGTAAATCAATAGTGCGTTAATTATGATGTTGTAGATGTTTTATTTTTTTTTTTAATTATTTTTCAATTTCTCATTTTTTTTTTTTGTTTTTTATTTTTTTTTTTTTTTATTAATATTTTATTATTTTATTTATTTATAATTATTATAAACCAAAAATTACTTCAAATAATAAATCAATTTTTTTTAAATTAATATAAATTATAATACATAATAATTAGTGCCCGAGCACTTTCAAGAGAATTTAGCTCTCATAATCATGGGCAACAAAGAATAAGCATAGCCAGGTTGCTATATGCAAATATATGCAGATACATCTAAATTAATTTAACTATCCACCATAAATCTAATTAATCCATTTCTTAGACATTTTATAACATGCATCTTTCCTATTCATAGCTTTATCATCCATGGCAATAAAACATGCCTCCTTAACCTTTCTCTTAACATCATTTCTTTCCCTACAAACTATTCTTGGATTTTCAGGTTCACATGCATAACCTGCTAATTTCTGATGCATTGCGGATATTGAGTTGCAAGTCGGGTCTGCTTGGGCCTTGTTGAAAGAATATCTGTGCTGGGACAATCTTGTTGAGAGAGTTGCTTTCGTTTCTCCATAGTATGATGCCGTGCAATTATTTTCTGGGCATGAAATATTATAGACAACTTGAGAAATGTTGTTGGGTGTTACTATGTCTTTTGTATTGTTGATAATTCTATTGTTATTAGGGGATGTGTGAAAACATAGTTGAAATTCTCTATTAAATACTGAGTAAAGTTTTCTATGGTCATTTGCAATATATGGCAACAATATTCTATTTTTCTGCTGCTTAATTACATTGTTATTTAATTTACTGTAAAATTGTCTAATCTTCCTATCGATGCTATTTTGTTTGAAACCGATATTTAATAAATCGTTTCTATACAATATCAAATTTGCCCTTTTGTCTGCTTCAAATCTGCAAACGTGCTCATTCCTATGTAAGAAGGACATTAATCCTGTGAATTTATGAATAGATGGTGTGTTCAAAAGGGTTTGTATATGGCCTCTTTTTTCTATTGGTTTTATAATCATCTTATAAGTGAGTTGTTGACCTTCCCTTTGCACTTGCATATCCAAATATCTTGTCTTCTTGTCACAATCTTCCATCTCTATATTTAGCTTCAGATGAGTGCACTCTTGTATGTCCAGCTTGATTTTATCTATAATCTCTTCCGTAGCAGCAATAAAAAGGTCATCCACATACCTTGTGTATATAATTAACTGAAGTGTTTGTTCATATTTAGGAATAATGCTTTTTTCAAAATAATTAAGTACAATACTTGATATGATACCACTCATGGGTAAGCCCATTGGCCACCCATCATTCATTTGGTACCATTGGTTGTTAAATGTTTCCACTATGTTGTTATTTAACCATTTTAAGAAATCAATTATAAAACCAATAGAAAAAAGAGGCCATATACAACCCCTTTTGAACACACCATCTATTCATAAATTTGCAGGATTAATGTCCTTCTTACATAGGAATGAGCACCGATTTGAAGCAGACAAAAGGGCAAATTTGATATTATATAGAAACGATTTATTAAATATCTGTTTCAAACAAAATAGCATCGATAGGAAGATTAGACAATTTTACATTAAATTAAATAACAATGTAATTAAGCAGCAGAAAAATAGAATATTGTTGCCATATATTGCAAATGCCCATAGAAAACTTTACTCAGTATTTAATAGAGAATTTCAACTATGTTTTCACACATCCCCTAATAACAATAGAATTATCAACAATACAAAAGATATAGTAACACCCAACAACATTTCTCAAGCCGTCTATAATATTTCATGCCCAGAAAATAATTGCATGGCATCATACTATGGAGAAACGAAAGAAACTCTCTCAACAAGATTGTTTACAACAAGGCCCAAGCAGACCCGACTTGCAACTCAATATTCGCAATGCATCAGAAATCAGCAGGTCATGCATGTGAGCCTGAAAATCCAAGAATAGTTTGTAGGGAAAGAAATGATGTTAAGAGAAAGGTTAAGGAGACATGTTTTATTGACATGGACGATAAAGCTATGAATAAGAAAGATGTGTGTTATAAAATTTCTAAGAAATGGATTAATTAGATTTATGCGAATAGTTCAATTAATTTACATGTATCTGCATATATTTGCATATAGCAACCTGGTTATGCTTACTGTTTGTTGCCCATGATTATGAGAGCTAAGTTCTCTTAAAAGCGCTTGGGCACTAATTATTATGTATTATAATTTATATTGTTTATAATAAATTGTGATTTAATTTGAAAAAGCTCTGCTGTTATGCACTGATTGGTGCATTAAAATTATATATATATAGTAGGCAGCTGAGTGTGAAATAATTTTTTTTTATCATTATTATTATTTTATTGAAAAAAAATTTTTTTTTTTAAATTATATGCATAATAAAAAAATATATCATTAAATGAAAGAATAAATGATTATTAATATCAATAGGAATGCATTAAATTTGAATTATATTCTATAATAGATTATGCACTATTTATTATAATTTAATTCCAAAACAGAAAATCCTGTTAAAAATTCCTGATGTTTTAATTATCTTAATATTCTATATTTGTTATTATATTTTGATTATTTTCTTGCTCTGCATGATTTGAAACAGTGGTTCCATGTGTTGCAGTTTGGCTCTGGTCAATTCTGTGTTCTGATGTTATATGACCTGCTAATGAGTACACCATTGGTTTATTTTATTATATTATTAATAAGTATTATTTATTAGACTTAATTTTAAATTGTGGTACTTTTTTTTTGTTCTTCAGTGTGTTTCTCATCATTATATTTTTTACTATATGTGTTTATAAGTTTGTCACTGTTTGCATGTACATTATTTATATTTTTTTCATTAACATAATTGTGATATTACTATATTTATATCTAAATATGTGTTTTCATTGTATCTTTAATAGCATCTGCATTTAAAAAAGTGCTACACTTACACTTTAAGCATAAATTAGAAAGGATCAAAAGAAAAACATATAAATATCATTCATCGTTTAAAAATATAAAACTAACATATTACATCCTTGGCAATTTTAACACAGTAGTAGAAGGATATACTTAAAAGCTAAATATTTCTGAATAGAACCACAATTTGTCTTATCCAATACTCAAAAGTTCACATGACTTCGTGAATAACCACTAATATAGTTTTCAAATATCATTAGGTATTTATATATAATTATTGAAGTTCATTTATCATAATTTCAGAATATCATTAATATAATCTAAATATATAGATATCACTTGCCAGTTAAAAATATAATAAACCTAGGAAAAGAGTCGCTAATGGCAAATTGGAAGAAAATATAATTTTCAAGTTATAAAAATTCAGAAAAAAAGAATTTTGCTAAAAAATTATAATGATAGTATCTACATAAAATAAACTTCTGGTTCTAAGAGAAATATATTTCAAAGTAGAATATTAAAAATAATTAAAAGATATATTGCTTAGTAATTCATAAGAAATTTTAACACTGAGAAGCCAGCTGCAATTCATGGACTTTGAACTCCATAAAGTCATTTTACTACTGCAAAATACAATGCAGGACATTTTTTTATATTGACCACCAAATGAAAAATAACTCTTATTCAAAAACAATTATACAAGTTTTGTTTTCATTATAAAAAAAGAAAATAGAAGTCATTTAATTAAAACATCATTCACTTTGCTAAAGAAAATGATATCTGGAAGTACCAGACTTTTAAACTGGAAGGCAAGCAAACATGTTAATCAGAAAATTATAGAAGGTAAAAAAGAAAGCATGCTCTTTAGACTGAATGCATAGTAGAAGAAAAAATGTTAAATTTATTTACTTATTTATTTTATGTATTGAGGATTTGAACTCAGATTTTCAAGCACCCTTCAACTATCCACACTATCTCATATAACTGATACACATGACCACACACATGTAGAAAAGATAAATAATCACCAATATACATATTTCGTGCTAAACCAGTACTCATCAATTGGTCCAGATTATCATCTCCCACATACACTGATTATATATATGTTTGGGAGATGACAATCTGGACCAAGTGATGAGTGCTGGTTTAGCACGAAATACGTGTATTGGTGATTATTTATCTTTTCTACATGTGTGTGGTCATGTGTATCGGTTGTATAAGATAGTGTGGATAGTTGAAGGGTGCTTGAAAACCTGAGTTCAAATCCTCTATACTTACAATTAAGCTCCCAGGTTTGTGAAGAGTGCCTGGTTTTCAAATATTTATTTATTTTACATAAAACTAATTTTTGTGATTATTTAATTTATATTTTTATATTTATTAATAAACAGCCATGGGGTACAGTAAAAATAGATCCCATAAATTGTTTACATTTATTGATGTTAATATATAAAAATAAATATTAATTTTTATCAACTATGATTCTGAATAAATACTATTAATATTATTATCATAAAAATTTGACCCCCTCCATTAATTATTTAGACCTAATGTGAAGAATAAGTTAAGTATTCTTTGTAAATAAATGTATATGTTGAATTTAATTTTTTCCTGGGTTTTACATTGATGAAGAATAGAGATAAAGAGATTATGATGTAAACATGAGACAACTTTTTATCTTTTCATGTAGCCAAAAAACGATTAATTACTTGTTGAGAATCCCGAGGTTAAGCAAGTTATTAAGTATCACATGATCACATTTCCTATACTAGCACATTAATTGTTGATAAACAGAGCAAAACTCTCCATACAGTATTAACACCTGTGCTAAACAGAGTAATCAATGGACGCCAGAAGGCTTGTGCATAAAATCCCTATGTAATGCCTACTCATCCAATATCCCCAGACTAGTTTCTGGCTTGTGGCCTTCGTCAGTGAGGAGCTTTGGATCTGAGAGCACTGCACCTAGATCTTAGGATCTAATGCAACCCTCTAGCAACCACCTTTTATCTCTATTTAACTACAAAACTATGAGAATGAAATTGAAAACACAAAAAATATTTTCAATCTAAGCTCAATTGCTTATAAGTCATATGGGTCTGAACTCAGTTCAGCACCCATACATTTTGGTGTCTTTGGCTCTTTTACAACCATAGCCACCACTATCCTATTAGGCAGGATTGGTGTTAAACCATTAAGCATCACATGATCACATTTCCTATACTAGCACATTAATTGTTGATAAACAGAGCAAAACTCTCCATACAGTATTGCCACCTGTGCTAAACAGAGTAATAAATGGATGCCAGAAGGCTTGTGCATAAAATCCCTATCTAATGCCTACTCATCCAATATCCCCAGACTAGTTTCTGGCTTGTGGCCTTCATCAGTGAGGAGCTTTGGATCTGAGAGCACTGCACCTAGATCTTAGGATCTAATGCAACCCTCTAGCAACCACCTTTTATCTCTACTTAACTACAAAACTATGAGAATGAAATTGAAAACACAAAAAATATTTTCAATCTAAGCGTCCATTGATTACTCTGTTTAGCACAGGTGGCAATACTGTATGGAGAGTTTTGCTCTGTTTATCAACAATTAATGTGCTAGTATAGGAAATGTGATCATGTGATGCTTAATGGTTTAACACCAATCCTGCCTAATAGGATAGTGGTGGCTATGGTTGTAAAAGAGCCAAAGACACCAAAATGTATGGGTGCTGAACTGAGTTCAGACCCATATGACTATATAAGCTATTGAGCTTAGATTGAAAATATTTTTTGTGTTTTCAATTTCATTCTCATAGTTTTGTAGTTAAGTAGAGATAAAAGGTGGTTGCTAGAGGGTTGCATTAGATCCTAAGATCTAGGTGCAGTGCTCTCAGATCCAAAGCTCCTCACTGATGAAGGCCACAAGCCAGAAACTAGTCTGGGGATATTGGATGAGTAGGCATTAGATAGGGATTTTATGCACAAGCCTTCTGGCATCCATTGATTACTCTGTTTAGCACAGGTGGCAATACTGTATGGAGAGTTTTGCTCTGTTTATCAAGTTATTAAGTCTTAGCCTATTCAATAGCTTCTTTGTTAATTAGGGGTTTTTATTGAAGTCAAAAGCAACCTCTTTTATTTCAAACCTAGGTTCTTATAAGAATTTAAAGCCAGAAAGCGTCTTTTATAGATGTGAGAATGCAAAGGACTATCAGCCTCCTAAATCAAAACTCAATTTATCACTTGTAGCCACATGACCTTTCAAACGGTAGTCTTTGATATTTTTATTATAGTTATATTTGTTGAGCGCAATTATATATATACTGTGTGTATATCAAAAAATTTTGAACATTAAAATGTATTTTAATACATGTTTTTTCCTCTCTTTTTTATTTTATTTGTGCATTTAAAAAATGTTCAAATTTACATTCATCCTGTAAGTATTTTTATCCTAATAAGGCTTTCATAACACTAATTACAATTTAAATGTCTCTTATTTACATATACTTGCATACATTTCCATAATGACTATTTGCAAATGCTAAGTTTCTTCCTAGATTTTTCTCAGAGCTAATATCTCAGCATGAAAGCCCCAAGTATTTCAATCAATTCAGTTCCATTAACAAGAAGCATGATAATTACTTCCTCAGCAAATATCTTTAATTTCTCTTCATTTCTTTTGAATGACAGTTTTATAAAGTGAAATTCAAAAAAGAAAAAGAAAGTAAATGAACATTGTCTTTACATTTGAAAATAAATTAAAATATCAATGTGTATGGATGTGTGTACATATGATAGTTAAATACCAGATGGCAATGTGATCAGTGTTTGAAAATTTTCTGGCCAATGCACTTCAAGAACAAATACTTTTTAATCTGGTAATCCATATACTTGTACGGTTTACTTATATAAATAAAATTAATGATTTAAGGTATACTGAAAAATTTTAATATTCTGAATTAAATCACGAGTTTATCAAACTCTTTAATTCTGAATGGTCAGTTAATAGCTAGAAACTGATCACAAACATTACAAACCATTGGATTGTATTCTATATTTAAATAGCCTCTGATATGCCAGAATTTAATCTGCCTGCCACAGTGATCATTGATCTTCATCTTCCAAACATTTTTTTTGATAATAAGTTATTCACTGCAAGTTAAATGTAGAGAATAGTAAATTACATGATTATTTTGTACTCATATAAAATCAAGCAGAACCTAAATCCTATATTAGAATGTTTTTTTTAATTTTTCCTGTTGAATGCTTGTGATATATTTAAAAATGCAAGCACATACCCAACCAACATTGTTTATTTGCTTGAGAAAAGGTTTTTGAAGAGTATTTATGTTGGTACCTGATTGTCAGTAAAATCGCTATGTACTTTATACAGAAATCTTATGTATAAGGTATCAAAAGAATTCATTTATGTCAAACATGAAAATTGAGTTAGCAAAAAGAAGTCTTGCGTTGTTAGCCGAGAGGTATCGCAGCCGCCATGCAAGCAAGTAGTTGGTTGCAGACGGGTGTGGGTTCGCGTCCCGGCAGATGCTATGACATATGAAAAAAAAAAAGAAGTTTGCTAATATTCTTCTTTGCCCAAATTATTTCAAAAAGTTTTTTTTAAATCAGTTTTAAAAGTCAATGAAAAATAATTTTAAATATATCATGAATGTAAATAAACAATAAAATAATATTTCATAATAATAATATTAGCAAATTCTAGAACAAATAATTTTGAATTAAAGAAAAAATATTGATCTTAAACACATTAAGTTTTGCTATCTTTTCCATCCTGATGGAAAAGAAGAAAAGATGTCATTCTTTTTATATAAGTTTACAAGGGCTTCTTTATTTATAAATAAGTGTTCCATTTAAACATTAAATGATATTTTTTAAAAATATTAATTGTTCTCTAGATTGTTAATTTATTTAAAAATCTTATTTTTAAAAATCACTTTAGCTTTCATAGATGAAATCTAATATTGAATTTAAGCTTTAATAAATATTCTAAAAGTATTGTACTGTTGTTTAAAATACCTATTTCTGTAACTTTTTTTAGCTAATTGTGAGTTTTCCTGTAAACCAAAATGGCAGCCTACATTTTTGATAAATATATAGTTTTAAGGTTTTTAAATTTTAAACTGGATTCCAAGAGATTGTAAAAGACCCAGAAAGAGACCACATGTGAGATGGATGGATGAAATAAAAAAGTGTGCAAGGGGGATGTGGAGAAGAGAAGCTAAAGATTGGAGAAGATGGATTAAACTTGGAGAGACCTTCATCCTGCAGTGTATTGATAATGGTTGATGATGATGAAGGTTTTCCAATCTACTAAAGATGTGTTAGTTGTTAAATTAAAACAAAATTAATAAATCAATCATTAATTTTAAAAAGAGAATAAATTCTGATAAATTTCAATTAAAAGCTTTATTTCAATTTTGTTTTTGCTTATATTATAATATGGGAAGTGACAAAGTCCTCTTAACATTGTCATACTTTGGTTCAATTCAGCAGGTTTCTTTTTGTCAGCAGTTTTTTTAATAAATTGACATAATGATAAAACATTGAGACCTTCCTATTGCAAATGTGATGCAATAGACTATTTCAAAAAGTATGGAATCCTACCCTCTTGACAAGTGTGCATTAATGGTCATGATATGATTTCACACTGCTGACATGAATAAAGTGTAAATTCTTTATATATTTTTTGTTATTAAATTAATCCCAAAAAAATAAAAGAAACTGGAAATATTGTAATTTATTTTGCAGAATGATTTTTTGATAAACATTTTTGGGGGGCTTCAAAACTATAGATTTTTCAAAAACATGACCTGCCATCTTGGTTTACTGGAAAACTCACAAGTACCCTCTTTATGGTATATCCTTTATTGTTGTTGTCTAATTATTTTATTTATTAAAAAATTATTCAGCAGTAATTTTTATCTGCTTTTAAGTTCTTATAACATCATGCTAGCTTGAATAAAATCTGTGCAGCATTCTATTTAAGTTGTTGAAAATACAACATTTATTAATATAATTATTATTGGTTTAATAAATTTTATATGAATAACTCCAATTTAGTCTCATTGCATACAAAATTATATTCGATGTGTGTATATATATACATAAAGAGGGGGGGGGCAAAAATAACCGGAAATTTGTGATGAAAAATTGTATATTAAATCACTTTAAAAAGTATAGTATATTTAATGTATTTGCCACTTTTCGAAGTAGTCTGGAAACATTTGCAAAGTGATGTGTTTTAATGCCTCCATTATCCCCCTCCTCAGTTCTAAGTCCACAAAAATATTGAGACATTTTCTGTATTTGAAAGATTTTTTAAAATCACACAATGTGAGATTGGGTTAATATGGCTGATAGATAAACTGGGTCATGCTGAATTTAATTAACAAGTGTTTTACAATCAAGACTTTGAGAGATGAAACTTTAATGGGGTGAAGCTTGCACTATTTTCTTTGCCATAGAATGGGATGTTTATGCTTTACTGCATCACATACATGTTTCAAAACTTGCAGATGAAATCCCTGACCATTACATATTAAATATGAGAGAAAAATGCCACTTGCATAAAAAAATCTTTATTGTTTTGATTTTGGATTTATTTGATCTATGACACTTTTTTAAGATGTGGTACAATTGACATTTCAATTAAACCCATCATAAATGTGTTTTTTATATGATCAATTTGCTTCTAATGTGTTCAAAGCATTACAACTTTTTTCCTTGCTATTTTCTTTAAGCAAAAACGGAATTTCACATTGTTTGAACAATTCAGTCAATATAAAAAGAATTGACAAATACATTAAATGCACTTTACTAAAAAAGATGCTACATGGTCCCACAATTTCACATGGCAATGTCATTTGACAGACTGATTTCAGAAGGATTTCTACAAGACGCATGTAACAGTAACTATAACAGGCACACAAACCAGAGAACAATTCTGGTTATTTTTGGGTTCCCTCTCATAAGCCATTTGATGACAACTTTTTATTTAGGTACTTACAATTACTTATCACTTTCAAGTGAAGAAAGATTGCAAGAATTAGAAGAACTGTCTTATATTAAATGGAACATTATTGGACTTTATGAAGTTAGAAGAAAAGGTGAAGAGACAATTGATTTAAAAAGTGGACATGAACTCTACTATAATGGCACAAATATTGAAAATACAAGTGGAGTAGGATTCATTATAAATAAAAAGTGGAAGAACAACATTGTGGATATTGATGGTGTACTGAACAGAGTGGCAAGATTAGTTATACAACTTAATAGTAGATAAAAAATGCAGATAATTCAGATTTATGCCCCAACAAGTTCTCATAGTAATGAAGTACTAGAAGATTTTTATATGGATGTACAAAAGGTTTTTGATCAGAGTAAACAACATTTTAAAATTGTTATGGAAGACTTTAATGTTAGAATTGGAAAACAAAAGAAAGATGAAATTGCTGTAGGTAATTTTGGTTATGGTAATAGAAATGAAAGAGAACGTAAACTTCTGGAGTTTGCAAAAAAAGAAAAACTTTATATTATGAATTCATTTTTTGAAAACAATGTTAAAAGGAAATGGACATGGAAGTATCCAAATGAAGGTACTGCAGAATTGGATTATATTTTGACTAACAGAAAATACATATTTCAAGATTGAAATGTTAATAAATTTAACACAGGAAGTAATCCTCGATTAGTAAGATGTAAGATACGTGTTAATGCAAAACTAGAGACAAAAATTATTAAGAAAAACAATATTTACAGTTAACATTCCTAATCTTCAGAAACATTCTAATGAATTTAAATTAGAACTTACAGATCGGTTTCAAGTATTAGTATATTTTGAACATGATTTAGATTTGAATGAAATTAATATGAAAATAACTGGCACACTTTTAAAAACTGCAACAAAGATAGCTGGTAGAAAAAAGGAGTAATTGACCAATAAAATTTCTACTGAGACTACAGAATTTATGAAGAAAAGAAGGAATATGAAGATATACAAAAATGATGCATTAAAAAGAATTGAATATCTCCAATTTTGTAAAATGGTACAGAAAAGAGTTGAAAATGATATAAGAAAATATAACTGTGAACTAGCAAGGAAAGCTGTAGAAGAGAATAAACATCTCAAGAGTGTAAAACAACATTTTGGTATTGGTAAGAAATTTATATCTGCAATAAGAAAAAAATGATGGAATTATTACTAAAAAGAGAGATGACATCATGAAATGGGTAGAAGACTTCTATCAAGAATTATATAGTAATAAAGAACATATACCTCCTATATCTATTATATCTTCTGAATTGCCCAGAATTTTAAATGAAGAAGTGAGACATGCAATTAAGTTTATGAAGAAAGGAAAGGCTCCAGATAATGATGGAATTATAATTGATATAATAAAAGAAGCAGCTGAAGAAATAGATTTTTTTAGCAAAGTTATATATCAAATGTCTAAATGATAAAGATGTACCAGATGATTGGGAAAATGCAGTATTAATATTAATATTTTAAAAAGGTGATAAAGAAGATATTAGAAATTACAGACCTATCAGTTTTATACAAAATTTTTACCAAGATAATTACAACTTGTCTACAGAAAACATCGGATTTTCACCAACCAAGAGAACAAGCTGGATTTAAAGTTGTTTTAGTACAGTAGGTCATATCCAGGTATTGAGAGAAGTTATAGAATGGATAAATGAATATGAGTTGCCATTATGCTTTGGATTTGTAGATTATGAAAAAGCATTTGATTGTATAAACATTTCTTTAGTGATTAAAGCATTGAATCATCAAGGTATAATAGGTTCAGGATATCATCATATTTTGAAGAATATTTATAAAAATGCAACAGCAATAATTAGATTACATAATGATATTAGGAAAGTGAACATTAAGAAGGGTGTAAGATAGGGTGACTCCATATTTCCAAAACTTTTTACTGCAGTAAAAATGGGAAGCTAAAGGAGTGAAAGTAAATGGAGATTATTTAAGTCATTTAGATTTTGCAGATGATGTAGTTGTTTTTTTCAAATAATGCTTTAGAACTTCGGGAAATGTTGCAGGAATTATCAGATGAAAGTAAAAAAGTAGGACTAAAGATAAATATTAAAAAGACTAAAGTAATGTTTAATGGATTTTCTTAAAATATGAAAATAAAGATTGATTACAATGAGTTAGAAGTTAACAGCTATAAATACCTTGGTCAGATTATTAATACAGATGGAAACATAATGGATCAAATTAATCATAGAATTAAACTTGGTTGGAGTGCTTTTGGCAGAAATAACCTGATACTAAAAAGAAATATGCTTATGTGTTTGAAAAGGAAGGTTTTAATAAATGTGTTTTACCAGTTCTTACTTATGGATCTGAGACTTGGACACTTAATAGAAGAGCAATACAGAGATTTCAGATTATTCAAAGAAAAATGGAGAGATGCATGTTGGGAGTAACAAGAAGAAATCAAAAATGCAATATATAGGTAAGAGAACAAACAGGTGTTACTGACCTCATTGAAACAATTAAAAGACTGAAGTGGAGTTGGGCTGGACATATTTCTAGAAGAGATGATAATAAATAGACAATTGAAATCTTAAACAGGATCCCAAGAGATTGTAAAAGATCCAGAAAGAGATCACATGTGAGATGGATGGATGAAGTAAGAAAGTATGCAGGGGTGATGTGGAGAAAAAAAGCCAAAGATTGGAGAAGATGGATTGAACTTGGAGAAACCTTCATCCTGCTGTGGATTGATACTGGTTGATAATGATGATGGTAATGATATATATATTGAGACCTTTTAGTTGGTCCATTGTATTAAATAGACCAAAATTTTAAAGATATATCTGTCACTAATAGTTTAATAAATAACTTTTAATAGAGACTTTAAAAGAGATTATAAATACAATTTTTTATTCGTGATTGTTTTGTTTTATATATCTGTATGTAATTTTAATAATAGTATATTTTTAAAATAATAATAAAAAAATCCTTGATTTTAATATTTTATTAAAATAATTCTATAAAGTTGAATGAATAAATTATTTTAAGTTTCAATTAAAAGCTTCTTTAAATTTAATCAGTTTTATAATAATTATTAAATTTTTATTTTCTTTGGCATGTAAAATTTTAACACAAGTTAAATATTAAGTATAAATAAGAAACAACTTTCAAGTTATCGACCAATCAGAGTTAAGGAAACGTTTTTCACATGGAAAAATAAATAATAAAAAAAACAGTAAGTAAAAAAAAAATTGTTTTATGAAATAATGGTAAAATTTATCTAAATTATAAAATATTTTATTTTATCTAACCGTGATAAGTCAATTAATTTTAATGGAATAAAATAAAGTGTTTAAAAGCCAAGTTCAACAGGATGATGGAATAATCTAAATCAATTTCTTTGTCATGGTCACAAGTCATAATTTGGGGGAATCGATTTATAATTTCAAAGTGCTAGTACACAAAAAGTTGCATGTAGATATTATTATTATAAACAGAAAAATGGAGAAGGATAAAAGTAATTTGATACAAGTAATTATAACATTGGATAATCATTCACGTAAAGCAAAACATTTTCAGTTTATCTCTGCTTTATTAAAAAAAAAAAAACTTAAGTGATAGTTTAATAAAAAAATATAAAAAGACCATACCAAGATCAGAATAGATAACTTTCTTGAGTTACGCAAGAAAAGGTATAGAACTTTAATATAATGGATAATAGAAAAGAGAAATTGAAGAAAATAATGTGCCATTTGTTAAAGTAACTTATATTGTTCAAATTAAAAATATAATATTATTATTGGATGATCAATGTATAACATTTTATAACAACAGTAATTTTAATCAAATGAATAGAATAATATATGTTTATTCTTGAATAATAAATAAAAGTATATAGGCGAGATAAGTCTTCTGTTTATTCATTAAAAGTTATATTAATGTAAACAATATAAACGCCTGAGAATTCACGAAGAGGAGATAATTAAACTTAAGTCTGTCATATACATTGAAAATTATTATGAGACTTAATTTCAAGAAACTTATGTATATTTCTCGTAAAGAAAAAAAATTCGTGTATAAAACATAGAAATAAAACGAAGGATTTAAGTAAAAATGATTTGTAATCAATAATTCAAAGGATTAATATTTAACTTGATTGTTTGATTTGCCGATTCCATAAATTTTTATAATAGTTGTGTAATATATAGGATATATGAGCACAGACTTTCACACAAACCAACACTCTCCACTCCATCTCATAACACTGATATACTTGAACACATATATGTCGAAAAGATAAATAATCACCAACAGTTATGTATAAAAAATTCTGACATATAAATAATGAAAAGTGTTTGAAGGAGCAGCACCGTGAGAGATTTCAATTTATTATTACTGCATCATTTTAAAATGTTGGGTAGAAGACCTTTGGAATCGCTAACAAACTTAACATTTAAAGTCCTAATGTGCCAAGAAGTATTGACTATAATATTAAAGTTTGTGAAAAGGAATCACAAAGAAGAAAAAAAAACTTTTTTTTTGCTTTGAATATTAATTTATACAATTGCGAACTGTACCTTAGTTATTAAGTTAAATGATTGTATGTATTATTATGTATTATATTTTAATATTTGTTTTAAGTTAATAATTTCAAAAGATATACTTAAGATGAGAACATAAGAAGCGTGAGGAAAAGAGAAGATTGAAAATGAGGTAAAATAATACTTTAAAGTTTTATTATAAGATAACAACATTTTAAATTAATTTATTGTATGCTCTAGTGCATGAAGTAATTAATAATCAATGTACTATCATGATAAAGAATCGAGAGGTGGTAGTTATAATACTACTAATAATAAAAATGTATGAAAAATATATATATATGAAAGGATTAAATGTGTGAATGATAAAAGATTAAAAAAAAAATTTTTTTATCTCAGTTTTAATATAAGAAGTAAACATTGACGATTGTAAAGTTATATATATTTTGTTTTGCAATAAGTCATCATTAGAGTAGTAAAAGAACAATTAATGGGAAGATAATATTATAATACTGTTATGCTGATTTATAGTAATGATAGATGTTAGTAATACCTTTTGGAGAGTTAGATAAGTTATCATTCCAGGATATAATTAATTAGTTAAGTTATATTTTCCTGAAAAACTGATAGGAAAACATAATGAGGTTAGTCTAAGTGACACCCATATATGTAGTTTAGATATCATAATTTGAAGAATTTCCATAAAACAGAGGTATTAAGATCCATAAGAGCTTAATGTAAAAGCCTAGATATTAAGGTAGTATGATGAAAAGAAAATGATTACTCGCCATGAGAGCATATCTTATTTAAAAGGAAAAGAATGCCTCCATTTCATATTTGTAGTATTTTACTATACTAAAAATCAGTTTCTTATCTACGGAATTTTTTAAATAATAAAGAAAAGTAAGGTAAACATCAAATATAGTTGGTTGTATTGTAATATCTTATCTAAAGTGTGGAAAATTGTTTAATATAAAATGGAAGTAAATGCAAAACAAATGTAATATTTAAGTAATTTTGAATTGATATCAGATGGAAATAAAATGAGATCAATGATGAAAATAAAAATAAAGAAAGGATGAATGGCATGAATTATTATCAAAGTGTGTTTTAATCTTGGTTCTATTATTTGTGTTAATCTTATAGTTTTATGTTATAAAACTAACAACATAATGATAAAGTTTTAGTATAGTTGTTAATAAGATTTACATGCATACAAAAATATCAAAATTTATAAGAGTTGTATTATATGGAATGAAGTAAAAGAATAATATATTGTGTACTCAATAAAAATAATTGAAAATTGAACCCACATTCAAAACTAATAAATTACTATAAAACTGGAGCAAGAAACAAATATAATGTATGTTAGTAATTACTAATTGGAAATTAATATAATAGAATACATTGATGTAATTTAGAAGTTTAATTGCTAAGCAGATGGGAGTCAGCATTGTTCTCATTGATGTAAATAGTTATATAAAGATGTTAATAATATTATCCATGTTAATATTTTTTTTATAATATATAATGGATAAAATTTTGTTATGAATTATTGTTGTTTGTTTAAATAAACAAATATTTTAATACAAATGTAGATTAATGGCTTTCTTTCTACTCCGAGTTATTTTCACAACACTGTTATATCTAAATACATAAATTATGGGGAATATTATAAAGAACAAAACTTGATAAATTAATTGTTTATTAAATTAAATTATAGTTACTTAAATGATAATATTTAAGAGCATCATAGTTTTAACCTGAAATACGTATGTCTTTAAAGTCACATTGAATTTGTTGTAAAATTAATTTGAATTCATTTGTAAAATAAATTCGGGATAGTATATGAGTTTATCAGAGATAAGTATAGGAATACTTCAGACAGTTTACATTTTAAGTTAAGAAGAAATATAAAACAGTGTAAGGTGATTAATTAATTAATTAATTTATTGAAGTTATTAAAATGGAAAAGTTGTTTTGATTAATGAATATAGTTTGTGGCGATCATAAAGTAGTTCATTTTATTATTAGTATTCTTAATTCATAATTTTATTAATTGTTGGAAAATATGGTAATAAGCAATAATTGGGAATTTCTTCTAGTTGTTAAAAAGATAAGCTAGTTATAAGAAAATGATCTAAATTGTATTGTAATGTTAGGTGTGGTTATTATTAAGATAATTTGATTTTAGTAAAATCCTTCTTATTATTCAATTATCTTAAATGGAGGAATTATTATTTTATTGTATGGGAATAAGGAACTTTAGATATACATAAAGTAGTAGTGTTTATTGCAAAGAATGTTAGAATATATTGGATTTTATTAATTTTTTATGTAATTGATTCCATATGGCATTGGGAGGTATAGTTTATATATTTTATTAATGTTAAAACCACTCTATTGTAACTATCTCTTAAATCTACCTTAGATATTATGTAATAGATATTTATAGTCAAGTACTGAAGCTGATGAATTAATGTTTTTATATAATTTATTGTTTGAGTTAGGCTGAAGATAGGTTCAAATTTTATTGTGAATATGTGGAGAGTGGGAGCAGACAGGTTACAATATGAATAAATACATTAAAGATCAGCCTTTCAAGCTATTGTGCATGCGCTTTCTTTACAAGTGTTAATAATAAATGAATACTTTCATTTTTTCATTTCCAACACAAGATATAGTATTTATGAAAGAATAAAATGAATCCACTTATTCTTTCCAACCCAAATGCTTATATATGGGCAAATCTTAAGTACTGGAAATGAAAGCATGAGGATAGACCATGCATGCACAATAGCTTGAAAGGCTGATCTTTAATGTATTACAATTTATAAACATAGTGCTATATAAAAATAAATGCTTATTTACATATGTTCAAGTTTCATTTGAGAGTGATGTTTAGTAAATCCTAGATAATTTCGTCAATGTCATTCATTCAGACATCGTAAACAGTAATTTAAAGTGAGTGGTCTATCCTCACGCTTTCATTTCCAGTACTTAAGATTTGCCCATATATAAGCATTTGGGTTGGAAATAATAAGTGGATTCATTTTATTCTTTCATAAATACTATATCTTGTGTTGGGAATTAGAGTATTCATTTATTATTAACACTCGTAAGAAAGCGCATGCACAATAGCTTGAAAGGCTGATCTTTAATGTATTACAATTTATAAACATAGCACTATATAAAAATAAATGCTTATTTAAATATGAATAAATATAAATCTGTATAATCAATGTTTAAATTGAAAGTAATCTTATATATCATACATGTCAATTATTATTATAAAACATGGATGGAGAACCTCTAGTCCATAGGCCAAGTCCAACTCTCAAAAGCTTTTAATTCAGCCTCAGACATTTTTAAAAATATATATATATAATGGATCTGAATAAAACTTCTATTTAAACATGCGTGTGCACCGTCAGTTCAAATATTGAATGAAAAATTATGTAAAATAAAATATTTATTTTCTCAATTATAGTTTTTTCTCTCTAACTTTTATAACAATTCTACTTCATTCTATCAGAGGTACAATATTCCACATAT
Organism: Epiperipatus broadwayi; assembly: GCA_028023455.1. Lineage (NCBI taxonomy): Eukaryota > Metazoa > Onychophora > Udeonychophora > Euonychophora > Peripatidae > Epiperipatus > Epiperipatus broadwayi. The sequence goes on along the minus strand of JAQFVV010000820.1, from coordinate 153,420 downwards.
TATCTATATTATGTAGTTTATCTGACTATGGGTTTAATCTAAAAGGCTGAGAGCATTTTGTTTGTTATTATAGTGATGATTAGCAAAAATGGAACTTGAATTTTACTTCATTTTATTAATATTTTTGCATATCATTTTTTATTAGGATGGCTACAGAAGTAAGATAAGAAAAACTAACACAGAAAATCACCATGTGAAAAAAAAAAGAACCAATATTTTATTTTTATAGAAAGAAATAGTAAATAGTCAATCAATGTGCATGATATGTTTGAAAAGTATTTCAAGGAATAAAGAACACATTGAGAAACATTCTGACTACAAACAAAATTGTTGTGAAAGAAAGAAATATTAAAATAGTTTGAAAAAAATCTTCATTTAGTAGCTAACTTGTTTTATAAAAAATACAATGAAGTCAAAAAAACTCTGTGAGAGCAAGTTATTTTTTTAAAAAATAAAATTCAAAACCATTTTCTGAATGGGAGTTTATAAAAAACTGCATCCTAGCTGCTGCACAATTAATCTGTCCAGAACATAAAAAGAAATTTAAGAATATATGTCATGAAGATAGGTTTAAGAAGGATCAGAAAAATTACAATTAAATATGAAAAATTGAAATTATTCTATCACTTGAAAAGATTGTTCAGCATTAATGATTAGAGATAAATTAATAGAATTTTAATCAAATATAATATGCTAATTTTTAAGTCCTTTTGGGTGCCTCATAAATGAGATTGTAAATATCCAAATAGTCCTTGGAAAAGAAAAAAGTTCCCCACCCCTGTTATAAAGCAGTAAGAAATGGAGTTACAATAAATATTATGATTGATTTAAATTCATGCTCATTGGTTAAAGGGTGTTAAACAATCTTCTATATAAAAAGCGAAGTAAAGAAAAAAGACATGATCTTTTCTTTACAAACAAAAAAAAAAGCTTATGCTTTGGCATGAGAGTATTTATTTACTTAATAAGCCAATTGTAGGAGAAATAATTTATATACATATTGTAATGAAATGGAAGATAGGAGTGACATGGAGAGAATGAAAATTATCATCAACCCCACAGAATGCTCACAATCATCAAGGAGCATTGAATAAATATAAAAGGTGTCTTTACAAATAAGAGTCATCATAGATTAACTAAATATAGTTATACTAATAACAAATGATAAACTATGCCAGTATTACAAAAGAATAATAAATTCAACAATAAACAATCACTCCTTGTAACAGTATTTTAAGAGATATATTATAAACAGTGCCAAACTTAGGCCTAATATACAAACATTTATTTGGATGCATATCCTTATGTGCTAAAATATCTGACAAATAAATACTTCTGGGATATTCATACATGCTGATTATTATCAATTCTCTGGTCATATGGTACCATTAGTGTATAGTCTCACTATAAACTAAATTTCTCTAACAAAATAAAGTGAATTAACCTTAAAGCCATTCAGAGTTGTCATTTTGATGTCCAAACACACAGACCCTACTCATAAAACTAACCATTAAGACAATGGACTGTAACTATGAACAAGAGTAATATCAATATAACAGCTTATTTCACATTACTTTTAATAACTTTACTGGGATAATGTAAAATTCCTAACATTAAGGTGTAATGAAATAAAATCACACACACTGCCAATTTATAGAGCAGATAGCTGTATAAATAAAGACATTAATACTAGATTATTTAACAAGTATTTAATAAACTGGTTAATAATTAAAAAAATTGTAATGATATGATAGTATAATAAGATAAAAAATTTAATTATCTAAAAATCCATATGATTTTGGAAGAAAAAATCAAATGAATAAAATGTTAAATTAATAAAATTATTCAATATGATCAATTATTATTTATATAATAAATTTTTTTTACCTAACATAGATAAAAAAATTTAATTATCTAAACCCCTTCTTAGAATTTTTAAAAGAAAATAATACAAAGAAAAAAGTTTTCATAAAATAAAAAAATACTTGACATTATTTATTACAATTATTATTTAATTTAAAACTCATCTATAAATTGAAATAGAATATGCACTTTAAAGTACATTTTTCCCATGAATTTATTTTTGTTGAAGTCCTTGGAAAGTTGTAAATTTTATTTATTCCATATTTTTATTTTTCTTGTAGGCTTATCCATTAACATCTGCTCCCAGGATAATGTACACAGTCATTTTTCCCATTTTGCAGTAGAATACTTTCAGGCTAACACATTGAGACAGAGTTACTCATGATTTTGAATGGATATTCTCTTTCCTCCTTTTTTGGGTGAAGATTACATGGAAATTGATAATGTTTAGCTTCTAGATAAATTTAGCATATAGTTATTCTCAACTCCATTTTAGAAAAAACACATTTTTACAGCTAGATCAAAAATAATAACTGCTGCCCCTTCTCTCCTCAACAGCTCAGCTAAGAATAACTTCTATCCTCTTCAATAGCTGATTGAAGAATGGTCTCTCCTCAACAGATTGATCAAGACTGATCTTTTATTAAAAGACGATGAGGTCTACTGATTTATCCTCTCCCCTATTTTTGGAACAATCCTGTGTCCTATCAACCAATTCTGTCTATAACATGAACAAAATAAGCACAGACCAATTAGATCTATTTTACAAAAGAATTGTTTAGTTGCCCTTCTTTTTTACATGAAGTTGCAAAACAAGTCAAAGATAAAAATATTCCCTTGTATTTGTTTTTTTTATGCCAAAAATAAGTTAATCTTTTAATTAGTCCATTTTGATAACAACTGCTTATTGTCTTGGAGAGAGATAAAAAGAAAAGTAAAAAAACAACTTTATTTAAAACAAAGTTTTAACAAAATGTTAAGACACTTTTTTTAAAAAGAAAAACTTTACAAACAAAATTTTATCTATTTGATTCTCTTTTCAGCTTTTAAAAATTGAAATTGAAAGTTAATAATAGCTTACTGAAGAGGAAAAAATATTTATCTTGATATCTTTTTTTTTTAAAAAAATAAATAAATAAAATTATTGGAGAGTAAAAACAAAAGAAATTATTTTATCTTATACTTTTCTTTTTTACAACTCTTAACAAGTTATAATATCTAAATAAATGTTTTGGAACTATCATATTATTTAAAAAATAATTAGATAAATTAATGCTTGATAGTATAAAAACATATGGGAATGTTGACATGGCCAAAATTGTCCACTGTCTACAATATGATAATATCTATTGATCTAATAGCACATGTGTGAAGCATAATTTTCTTCCACAAGGTTATATATATTAAAACCTAAAATCAATAAAATAAAATTATCCCAAATTTACAATTAATACGATTAGCAAAAGAAAATCAACTTTATAACACAATCAATGGTTTCCCTGAAAAAGCAGAATTCTCAAGTGCAAAGGATTAAAAGCATAACAAATATATACTAACTATTTTCCACAATTCTCAATTACATCCACAAGTTAACTGCTTCAAAATTATAATTTTTTAATAATAAATATTCTTTTTATTTCATTTTTTTTTAAGGAAATCACAGCCTCATCCAAACTAATACTGTGGCCTGTATTTCTTTCATAAATATATAAATCAAAACTAGTTTTGCTTTATGTATCCATGAAAGAGATACTGGCTGCACTATTAATTTTGATGAGGCTGATGTTGTCTTTTTTGACAGAAATAAAATAAAAAGAATCTTTATTATTAAAAATTTGTGATTTTGAAGCAATTAACTTGTTTAAGGATTCATTTAATATTAAAGGTGTGTATGACATAATTGAGAATTGTGGAAAGTAGTATACATTTATAGATATAGTTTTAATTTGTTGCAATTGAGGTCTGCTTTGCTGGGAAAACCATTGGTTGTGTTATAAACCTTACTTTCTTTAGCTAATCTTACTTAATTTTGAATTTGAGGTAATTTTAATTATATGTATATAGATTGTAACATCTCTGACATATTGCATATATGATTATTAATATATATATATATATTGTAAGTAAAAGAAAATATGATGTTCTATAGGGAATTGCAATGTTTAATAGAGCATCCATGTTGTGGGCAATTCTAAGTAAAATGAAATTTCCTAAGTATAAATTAAATATTTTCTAAAGTTTTTAAGTTAGATATGCAATAAGTTTTTAAGTACAATCTCCTTTGTGTGACTGCATTACTAGACAATTGTAATGAATTAAAAGTCAATTCTAACAAATGAAAAGTTATGCTTTACTTTGTTAATTTTATAAAAACTTATTAAATCGATATACAATGTATTTGCAATCTTTCGATTGGTCATCCACATTGTATTTCAAATAGAACTAATACGATTGGGAGAGTTTACAAATATAACATATTATTGGACCGTTTAAGCTAATTATAACTTTATTCTAACAAATGAGAATTTTATTCAAATAATCGCACATCCCATTATGGATTAATTGTACTATATTTAAATCTATATGGCATTTAAACACTTGCAGCTAAATTGCATGCCAATTGTAACATTTTAAGGATGGATTATTGGATGCTTTATCATTCCCAGCTGACACTATTTCTAAAGCCTATTGGGATGATGATGATGGTATAGAACATCTGTAATCTTTATTGCCTGGGCACCAAATTGCAACTTTAATAAAATATAAAGATTAAATTTCACTTCAATAACTTTCAGTAATAATATTTAATGAATGGGATAAATAATCAATTTATGATAATGCATTAAAATCTATAATATTAATATCTTTGGAAATTCTTGGTTATTCTCAGCACATTCCCAATTCACCATCATTAAAGCTACAATTAAAATTTTGTTCCAATTACACCGTTTTATATCCATCTCCACCTTCTTGATCCACCCCTCCATCAAATTCACCTCTATAGATCTATTACACTATTATTTATTTTATTATTAAATTTTACATTCTTGCTAGTCCATTTCTCCCATTATAATCTCTTCTCAGGGTTTTTAGAATAATTAGGTGTGGAAATCGAATAAGCTGCGACAGATTATTAGTGATAAACATCCCTCTCTTGATCACCTCCAAGGTGATCTTGGGCTGTCTTTAATGTAGTGTAATATCTATTTACATTAAAGCTCGGAATAATTTAAGCTTATTAAATTTTTTATAAACACATCATGAACATATTCACAATTATAACAAAATTATAAAGAAGTGCATCTAGAGAGAGGTGTTTGAATACAATGGATGGAGAAAGGATTTTATGTCCACCCCCTGCATCCTCTATCCCTCTCTTGATCACCTCCAAGGTGATCTTGGGCTGTCTTTAATATAGTGTAATATCTATTTACATTAAAGCTCGGAATAATTTAAGCTTATTAAATTTTTTATAAACACATCATGAACATATTCACAATTATAACAAAATTATAAAGAAGTGCATCTAGAGAGAGGTGTTTGAATACAACGGATGGAGAAAGGATTTTATGTCCACCCCCTGCATCCTCTATCACTCAATAACTATCTCTATTCACAGTTATATTTCGACTATATTAAATTAATTGGTAATTCTAAGCATCTGAAATTAACCATTTTAAATAATGTTACCGGATATTATTTACATACATGATAATTCAAATATTAATAATAATATATTGATGTATGATTGGATTGGAGATGTCTAGATAATAATAATCCACAAAAACATTGAGACACATGCAAATTTTATTTAAAACAAATAACAAATTTTATTGACAGATTACAAATCAATACAAAATATATACCCATTCACTTGATGACTCACATGGCTTTCCCCCTGTTTTACAACCGTATTATGATATATATATTAAAAAAAAATCTAAACACATAACTATCCCTAAATCAATGGATAATATAAATAGGTTTAAAATCAATATTCATTTCTTCATTATCAGGGTATCACGATTACCATGGAGTAACAAAAAAATATTTACCTTCACATATATATTATATTTACGCTATCATTTTATCTTAGATACAGCGAATATCAAATTTCTTCCCATGTTTAATGCTTTTTAAATTACTGATTTGTTTTAGAGCTAATTCCTCCCCTAAGTAAATTTTATAATTTTATTTAACTATTTTGAATTAATATTCCTTCACAAATTTCTTAATCTTATCCTATCACTCTGACTGAACATCCTTTTGCCCTAATCTTTACAACAGAGATACCTTATGAATGGTGGGACTAAGTCAATGCAAATAAATTGGCATCTAGATCAATCATCATCATAGTGCACACACTCTATACTCATGTTCTTATGACATAATAATATTTTAATAATGTTACCTTTCCAGCGAAGTTCTCAGTTGGCTGTGGAAATACTTATTAGATAATTTCACATACGCATTGCTTACGCTTAAACATTCTTAAGTTTTATTTAACCCTTAATTTAATGTTTATTAACTTTATAACTCTTGGCTCTAATTGATAAATCAAACTAGATCAACAAAACAATATTCAAGTACACCAATCGCATATACATTATCCGCATTCATCCTGACATCAAATTGAGTTTGTGATCTTGTATTCGACATTTATAAATAATGCTTATAATAGCGATCTTTCATACAACCATAAGGAATATCAAACATTAACATGAGGCAGGCAGTGACCCAAATAAGAGAAAACCTTTTCACTAAGATTGAGATATGCTAGGATTTTTATCGCTAGTCATACAAAAAGACTTAGGTGTACCTATTACCTCTGGCCATTAATAAAGAAACCTTCTTACAGTGTAGAGAATAATCAAGTGGGAAAACTCTTCCACTGTGTTCAAATACTTTATGAATATAGCATCAATATCTTAGTGATCTAGACTTCACTGGCTTGGTGGAGACTTTTGTTGTCCATCCACATTCTGTACAGGTCGAAACATCAACTTCTACAAGTAAAACTTTCATATCTTTAATATTCTTGTGAATTAGTGCACTGGAATATGAGCCAATAAATTTTCCAAGCATTAATCAGCTTGTATCTGGCCTTAAATTTATGATAACAATAATAAGGAATAATAAGAAATGCGTATTAAAATTTTAAAACTACTTCCATGCACTTTTATAAGAAAATGATGATGTTTTAGTTCAATAGTCACACAATTTTATAAGTCTAAGCATTTGACAATAACTTCTGATACGATTCATTCAAAACATTTCCCTTAATAATGATATCTCTCGTTTTTCATTTCTTAAAAAAAATGTTTGTAAAGCATTTTAAATAAGGCACATCAAAACGACATGATATCAATTTCACCTACCCCCAAAATGACAATGATAGCAAAAGCATTTAAAATACACACATACAAAATCATCTGATATCAATATTTCTACCACCAAAATAACACACTAATGATTATAACATGAATTAATTTTAAAATGAATATACATGATAAAAACATAAAGAAAGAAATTCTTTTTTTTTTCTAAATTAAATGTCCTACATAAATAGCGAATTAAAAAAAAAATTATACTTATATAAAGTTCTTCGGAAGTGTCTGTCAGGTTCCTGGTTTCCATTTTTTCCTTTTCTTTTCCTCCTTAATTTGTTTGTATGAGTGTATGAGTTTATGTAGCAAAAAGTTCTTGTGATGGGGTTTGATTCCTATGCCATCAGATATACGATTTTTATTCTGCTGAGATGAGTTACTCATTTTTAATTTTATGTAGATTACAATTAAACAGCACTCACTTAAATTTTCCAAGATATAAGTCCATTTCTGATTGTCTTTTTCCCTCTTTAAATTCACTTTACATTCAAATTGAATGCTTATATATATGATATCAAACTTCTGGGTTTTAAATTTTACCATTTTCTAATCCAATCATGACCGATGGCTAACTTCAGGAGATCCAAATGTGTGCCCACTTAAAATTTATGCAATAAACATTGTCTTTTCTTAATACAATGTTAAATTTAGCAAAGTTGTTTTTAAGAGACAAAAGAGTAATAATAAATGATTTTTTTTTTAAAGAAAAATATTTCTTTAATTTTTATAGCAGTTTCTCTCTAAGTCAATGAAAGAAAAACTTGCAAGCAGAAAGTTTCAGATAAAAAAACCCTTCTGCTAAACAACAGAGATTTTATAGAGTCTGCCATCTGGTCATTCTCTTTTCTTAATTAATTGACTCTTGTTCCCTTTTCCTCTGGATAATTTTAACTTTTTGCTCTTTTAGAAAAACCATGCCAAATTCACATCTGCATTCTAACAAATGATTACCAATTAATTTTTACATTCAACAGATTATAACCCGTTAATTGTACATTTAAATTCCTTGGTGAAATTTATATCATTTAAATGGTTCTGATAATTTACTTTGTAATACAACATGCGTGAAACCCACATTAAAAGTAAATGACAGAAATCTATCTTCCCCCTTTTACTTTTTCCATTAAATAATGAAACAACATATATATTGCAGTCCATCTTCAAACCCAGTATTCTGAACTAATTTTTGGGCTGCTAATAATACTATTTAAAAATGACTTAATTTCTTTCTTTTTTTAAAGATTTCCCTACAAAATGATAAGGAATGATTATTAATTGTGAACTGTACAATTAAAGTCCACAATTAGATTAAATACACACACACGTCGCATGTATACTATTCTTTAATTAAACCTATTCAATATTTTAATCCTTGATTATTATAACTATTATTTCTTTTATCATTTAAACTCATAAACTATTTATTTCTAGCCTATCAGTATAAAATTATGACCATTCATTATCACTATCTAACGTAGTTTTAAAAGTCACACATCCCTCCATTTCACTCAACTGTCAAATAATGTATAAATCTTGCTTTTCTAAAAAATATAGTTTTAATACTAAATTGACCCATTAATTAAAATAAAATAATCTTTTAGTTAGAAATATTTTAATGATAAATTTTCAGATTACCTACTGAGTCAAACGTATGCAATCCCTATAAATATGGGTTTGAACCTAGTCTTGGCTAAAATTTTGTTTATTAGGGAAAATATATATATAAACTATGAGGAAAATTTTTATTGAACCTTATTTTGCATAGTTAACTCAAAAAATGGAGTCTTGGTCAAATCCAAGGGCTACAATATATATATGTGTGTGTGTAAATTATGTGTTTAAAACATTTTGTAAAAGTTCACTTATATATTTTAAATCAAATCATTAATGTATTGACAAATCAAAAACAAAATAATTTGTCAGAAATAAATTATTACTTGGTATTTTAAAATAAAGTTGCTATGAAAATTTTGAGAGTTTTCAGACAATGAAGAAAAAACCCATATTATCATCTGCTTTCAAAAAATTGAATGAGATCAGTTGAGTTTTTTTTTGTGTGTTGCTTATAAAATTAGAGCTATGAAAATGATCTGGATTAGAGTGCCCAACTTCATCTTTTCAAAAAGTATAGGAGTTGTGATAATGCCCTAATACTGAATAACATCTAGGTATATCTGCCAGTTCTGGATCTTATTTGTGGACATTGTAATACAACTCAATTATTTAATATTATAAAAAATTATACCAGTTAACTGTTATAAGAAGAAATCGTTGAAGAAGAGAAAGATTCATATAAGGCACAATGACAAAAAGAAACTTATTTCTGGAAAAATATTCAAGTTTAAACAATTTCTCAATTTCAATATGAAACTATGGGGTTGTGTTCATTATGGCCAGAGATTTTAATTTCACTGCTTAAAAGTGTTGAGTTCAACAGGAAACAAAAATAAGGTAAACTTGATAACAACTTTTAAATTACTTTATTGAATGAATAATAAATTAATTAACAACATAAAAAGAAATGTTAGTTATATTTGAGATATTCTATTGTTATTAAATTAAATAAATTTATTGTTATACTTTAGAATTTTGTTTCTCTTCCAAATTACAAATATACTATTTTATATTACATCAAAATAGTATTACAAATGTGGAGAGGATGATGATCAGAAAATATAGCTGGATATGAATAAAAACTTGTACTTAATATAAGCTTCAGTGGATATTATCAAATTAGGATAAAATTTTGTATAATCACTCCCGCATGTACACGGTCACCCATATATAATCATTTTTTCCATAGATGTGCATATACATTATTCATATTTCATTTATTTATTATATTGTTTGGGAAATTCCATTACATTTGAAGCTCTGAAACAGGATTGAACCCAATTCAATTTTAAGATTTTTTTATTATTCAGAATATTTTTATATATCTGTATTATTTTACATATTTATAAATCATCAGTACTGATTAAAATAATAAATTAGCCATTGAAATATGTAAAATAATAAATATGTAATATTTGGTCTGATAAGAAATATGAGATTTTTTTTAAAAAAAAAAAATCAATAAATAAGTCTGCAAATATTACTAAACAGTGATGGGATAAAATCAGAACATGTAAATAAGTAGCAACAAGGCAGTCAAAATAAAATAAATATAAGGGCAATAATAAAGAAAGACTACATATTATAAAGAGGAGTGAGCACGCTAACTTCAAAATAAATAAAGAAGCAATAAAATTAAAGTTTTAATTTTTTTATTCTTATATAAATAGTCCATAAGTTATTTTTTTATAGTTTTTTATATAATAAATAATATATCATTACAAGAGGTGAGGCAAAAGTGTAGACTCAGGGAAATGAAACAGAGATTACTAGTAGTAAGTTTGAACATGATCATGAAAATTTTAACAGAATTGACAACATAAAATAATGACTGAAAGACCAAATTGAAAACAAAGAAAAGATTGCAAAATCCAAAATAAAAAACTTAAAAGCCAAAGTGAAAATCAGGCAAGAGAGAATGAAAGGCAGATAGAGAAATTGAGTAATAAAATTATAAAACTTAGAAAGTCATTTGATAGGGTTAAAAGTAAAGTTAGGAAATAGCTATTGAAGTCCAACAGAATAAAGATGAGCAGGATAGAAAATGTGAGCAGTTGCATGGAATAGTAGAAGAAGCAAAAATAGAAAATAGGCGAAGGCTGATACAAGCAAAAGAAAAAAAATCAACTGCCTAGCTTAAGATATTGAAAAAATTCAAATAAAAAATAAAAGCCTAGTTAAAGTTCAGGAAAAGATAAAGAAACTATTAAAAATAGAATTTGAGATAGAGAAATCTAAATGAAATATAATTCAGGAGTTACAAAAGATAGATACTAGCTCTAATTTGGACAGAATAAATAAAACTAAAGGTAAATACTGGAGTGTATTAGTTAAACATGATTGTGATATTGATATTATAAATAAGTTTAGACTTGATACAGAAGCCTTGGATGGTACTATCTTATGATTGATCATGTGGCTGAAAGCACACAATGTTAATAAGTGCAGAAGTAAAGAAATGACTGATTTAGAAAATGAATTATGCTACTCCAATATTAAAGCAATAGGTGGTTAAGAGAATTAAATATAGAATTGTTTTATCTGGTAATATGTGTATAAAAAAAAAAGATATCAGAAAACCAATTAGATTAAAAGTTAGGAGACAAGAAAAAACAAATGCAGAATTAAGACAATTAATTATTCTAAAAAGATTGTCTAAGAAATTATTAAGTTCAAAAATACATTAAGTGAAAGTGAAAGCAAAAAGTAGAGCCAAAAACAGAGAATAGAAAATGCATTTATTTTGGAAATGAGTGAGTGACCATAAAGTTAAAGAATTTTTCAGATTATTCTGAGAGAAATCCTATATAATAATAATAAAGAAATATTTAGAAAGAGGTAAAGTTTAAATCTTATGTGAATGAATAAGGATGACCTTCTAAGTTGACAATCTTGAATTTATTAAAAGAATAAATGGTTTAGGTAAAGGGGCAAAATAAATATATGTTATAAAAGGTAAGCATGGATAAGCACATGAAATGACTGTCAAAAACAATTAAACTAAGTTTAATAAATTTATGAGGGAGTTATTGTGATTTTATTGTTTTACTTTCAGTGTTGATGATGAATGGAAGAGTTCATCATTATTTTAAGGGTATAATGTTTTCACAATACTCCAGAGATTGTTCCTACATATATTATAATAATATTTAACAGCCTCTAAGTCTCAAAAGTGAGCCAGTTTTAAGAGTCTTAACTATCAAAGGTGAGCCCAATTTGATGGCATATATTTATTAGCCTTTAAGCCATGAAATAAAACAGACATGAATGTAGTTTTAGTCATGATTAGCAGTCCTGTATCAAGAACCACTTCCTCTCTATGTGGTGTGTTAGATTTCATATTGTACTTAATTGAGGTATTCACACTACATAACATTAATTGCCACTGATGGATTTCTTTGTCTAATCCAGCATTGTGAATGGGATATCAGATTCAATGAATAATTAAAGTCAAACATTTAAAAAAAATACCAAATATGACAGAATTTTTGAAAATATTGTATATATTAAAGATAACAATTTGTCATGTTGTTTTATGAATACCAACTTGTAAACAGTTTTTTCAAGAAATGTGGTTAAGCATGGCATTATTATAAATGTAGAAAAAAATGTTAGTGTTGAAATAAAATCAAATGATGTTTTATACTAAATTGAGTCTATTTTATTCCTAAATAGGGGGAGAGCAAATGTAAACCTCTCTTACTTAAACCATGTGTATAGCTATTAAAATATATATTATTAAGTACTTAAAAAATTCATTTTAAGTTTATTTATTGATGTATTTTAAATTAAATCATTAATATATTGACAAGTTGAAAACATGATAATTTGTGAGAAATAAAAAAAAAGTATTTTTTGCTATTTTAAGAAAATAATTTGAAAATAAATTAACTATTTTCAAAATACTAAGCTGCTATGGAAATTTGAAGAGTTGCCAGACAATGAAAAAAAAATCCAGATTATCATCTGCTTTTAAAAAATTGGAAGAGATCAATTAGGTTGTCTTCTTGCTGCTTATAAAATTATAGTTAAAGAAAGGATTTGAAATCATAATTATATATTCATATATATTTACAATAATGGGGTAAAACTTTTTGTAAAATGTCTGACCTCATCTTTCCAGAAGTGTAACTGTCTTCATGGAGTTGTGATAATGGCCTATCTGCTAATACCGTATCTTATTTGTGAATGCTGTAGCACCACTCAATAATTTAATATTATAAAAAAAATTACCAGTTAATTAAATGTTATAAGATGAAGAAGAGAAGGATTATATATATTCAGCATATCTGATTTCCTCAATTATAAGGGGCTATGGCAAAAAGAAATTTGTTTCTGGGAAAATATTCAAGTTAAATAATTTCTTAGTATTAGCATGAAATTATTGGGATACATTTACTATAGCTAGAAATCTGAATTAAACCTTTAAAAGTGTTGATATCAATAGAAAACAAAAATAAAGTAAACTTGATAAGAATTTTTAAATGACTATTAAATGAATAATAAATTAAATAACAATATAAATAAAATGTTAGTTGCAAACTATTAGTGGTCTATAAGTAAAAAGTAAAATATTGATATTTTTTCTATTTGTTAGATATAAATTCAGAGAAAGAAACACTAATTTTAAAAATATTTCTGTCATGCATATTCCATATTTCATTGTGTTAATTATGTAAATAAAAAAGAGTTTATTGATGAAATTCTATTGTTGTTATATTAAATAAATTTATTGTTATAATTAAGAATTTTGTTTCTCATAAATTTTCTCATCCAAATTACAAGCATACTATTTTATATTAAATCAAAATAATATTATAAATATGGAATGATAATCAAAAAATATAGACAGATCTGTGTAAAGGCTTATAATTAATAACAGCTTTAATCTGATCACTATTCATGGTTATTATCAAATTAGAGTAAAATTTTTATAGTCATTTTACTATGTACATGATCATTCATTAGTAATCATTTTTCCTTAGACGAGCATATACATTATTTATATTTAATTTATTTATTAGCATGTGTGGGTAACTATTACAATATATATATATAAATAATTAAAAGAGAAATAACTGTTCCTTCTACTGTGTTATAAAAATGCCAACAATTACAAAAAGACAGATTAAATATCAATCTATCTTTTAGCTCTGTTGTTATATAAGCATAGTTTTTGACATAGTTTTAAACTATTTCAATTTATATGCAGAATAAATAATCTGAAATCACCATTAAAATATTCAGAGGATTAACAACCTTTAAATATCAAATGAAAAATATTTAATGAATGTAATAAAATATAACCATAACTTAAATTTAAGAATTTAAAACAATCAATTTTAAAGAAAATTGAAACAGACAACTCACTACAAATAAATAAAAATTATTTAAATACATCATAAAAATGAAATTATTAATTTAAATCCAGAAATTATAATACAATCATGTATATTAAAAAATATTAAATAATAGTTTAAAATAATGTAAAATAAAATAATAGTTTATTGATTAAGTTACAAAATTTTAAAAGAAGTAAGAGAAGAGATAAATATAGGGATTCAAAATATGATAGAATCTGTATGTAAAGTTTGGAGAAAGGATTTGAATGGATTGAAAGAGAAACAAGATGAACAAAATGAAATAGTAATATAAAATAAAAAAATAATTTAAAATTATATATATTAATTATATTACTATAATGTATAAATTATATTAATTAATATCTGAATTAATTAATTAATTAAGGCAATGTACCATCTTGATCTAGGTTCAAACCTGGAATCATTACATTAAAAAAAAAGAGACTTTTGTTGGCTTATTTTATTTTTGTCAATTGTTTCAAAAAAACATCAATAGTTCACCTTATTAATGAATTGTGATGTTAATATATCATAATATAAGACAACATTCATGAATTTTTAAATTTTAATTTTCTTAACTAGCAATATATCAAATTGTATATCATAATAAAATTAATACTTTATTACTATAAATACTTAATAGGTTGAATTACATATTAATAGACTCATTTATTAACCATATCTCATAAACAAATCTGCTGTTATCAATACTAAATCATTAGAACTTAGGAATATGAAACATAATAAAACATATGATATATTCAAAAATATAGTGGGGTTGAACTAAGGCAAAGACAACAAACAACAACCTAGACCACGGTCATCTTGTGACTGCATATGATCTGTAATCACAGTGTCACTTTTTGAGCATCTTTAGGAACATAAAAGGAAGGGGTGATCAGTCCCTTGTTTGAAATAACTATACCAATACATGGTTTGAAATCCCAGGGTTGCTTCTGGATCACCTTTAGGGATATAAGAAAATGGAAGGGGCAGCCAATCTTATTTAATAACTAGATCAATACATTACAAAAGTATGGCCTTAATCTGCTCAAAGTTTGACGGACATCATTCATGATTCATCCATGACAGTCATTTATATCATCATTCAGGTTAAGAGAGTAAGTACACTTGGTGTAATGCAATATGGATATACCACATATTCCAAATATTATAAACTTATCATTATAATTATTCAACATGATAACAGATAAATCTAATACTAATATTACTTACCATGAATATATAAAGACATTAGCAAAACAGAATATATTGCTATTTTATATATAAAATTTATAACTATTATTATCAATTTGAAAATAACCCATAACTGCAGTATTACACATATCAAATACCATGTTTAATGCACTTAAACTAAGCAAAGTTATATACTATACATTTATTATTATTATTCAACAATTGTAGTTTTTATCTTAGAAAAAAAAATACTAAGAATAAACTGTAATAGTTTATTGTGAGAAATTTTAGCCTTCTTACCTATGTTCATATTTTAAATATGAATGAAATTTATAACAAATAAGTTTACTTTACCTTTTTTTATATACATTTAGAAATATATATTTATCATGAGTTTCGTTTTTTTTACACAAACTGGTTTTTATATCTGTAATAATAATGTATACAATATTACAAGACAATACATATTATGTTTCACATTTTTCTTATGAAACTAAGAGAACAAAATCTTGATTGCAATCATTTAAAATCTGCCGTATTATATGATTGATAAATGTTTTTTTTTTCCCATGAGAAGTATATTTCATATTTATTTATTAGTTTAAATTATAATCCTAGTATGTTGCTTGATTTATGAACAATTGTAGTTTTCATCCATTAACTTCAACACTTTATTATTCTAGGAATTAAACAAAAAAAAGTTGATCTTCATCATGCATATGGATTTCATTAGACTTTACTGACTAATGGCATTATTGACTAATGACACTATTTAACAATTAACACATAAATCTGATTAAATATGATTAACATAATAATTAATATATCAAAATTTAAGCTGACGTTTGATTCACTTTTAATGAGATTCTATAACTTAGTTTAATAAACTTATCAATTCCATTATTATTGGAAGTTGCAAGATGACATTTTCATATTTGCCCTAATGTAAGTTTTAAAGGCTATGCTGAGAATACTTCATATTAAAAGTCTTAATAAATATTTTATTAACTTTTATAAATTAGTATCTTCACTTATATTGTTTTATTATGTAGGTATATTGCTGTGCTTTTATTTAATTGCAATATAACTTTTTTTTCTTAAATTTATGTTGTCCATGTAATGAAATTAACATCGCATAATAAAATTGTGGCAGTTGTAGTAAGCTTTAATATAATATTTCACATTAGTTTAAATATATTATGTGTGCCTAATAAATTCAAAATTGGAATAAAAGACATTGTCTCCTATCATAGTTCTTATTTTTAAATTTATTCTGACTCAAAGTACAAAATATTTTTTTTTCTTCTTGCTATCCCAAATAAGTCATAATTATTTTATAATGCACACAGTAAATTATAATAATTAAAAGTTATAAAATAAAGAGTAAAATTTCAAGCTAATGAACTTCTGAGTTGGTTTAACTTTGAAGTCCATTATGGCAGGATTTTTCTTTCTTCCAATATGTCTACCAGTTTTAAATGTGAACTTTTTACAATTATCGATTGACAGTAGCAATGTTTCCTATATGTAGGCCAAATGGAGTTCCTACTCCATTAGTTACAGGTTGGTCTAATTCAATTCCATTTTTAATTCAATTTAAATTCAATTTTATTTTTTAATAATTCATTTTCAGTTCTGTTATTTTCAGATGTTATCTTTCTCCATTTAATTCTCTCCTGTAAGAATCTATGTTAGCCTATTTATAAATTTTTGTCAGAGAGGATGATTGTACAGATTAACAGATCAATTGGGTTCTTGTATGTGCATACATTTACATACAATTAATAATTCTCCAACTACAAGCATAAGTAATAACTATTTAAACTGTTCAAAACTATTTTAAATTGAAATAAAAATATGCTTGAGAATTACTTATAGAGAGTAATCTAGCTATAATTTTAAGTCCTTTTTGATTATTATTTAATAATAATAAAATAGCAAATATTTCTATACTTTTAATTTAATCATAACATTAATAAATCATTATTCTGATACTATTGAAATTAGACCATCTGACAGACTGCCTTTAAAAGTCTCATACACAATCTGGCAGAGGGCCTAGTAGATCTCTTGAACAGTCTAATTCTTTATCATTCTCAGAAGATTTATATATGAAATTTACTTATTTTTATAATATAATTTAGCAATCATGATAACACACCTATTTAATATTGAATAGTTATTATTTAATTATTATCAATTAAAATTTAAAATTTAATATAATTGATCATTTAAATAGGGCTTGATAAACATCAAGCCCAACCATAAGGTTACAATATATATATATATATATATATATATATATATATATATATATATATATATATATATATATATATATATATATATATATATATATATATATATATAGTAACAGAATGGCTTTTCCATGGTGGATGGATACCTCCTGATGAATAAAAAAGTATATCTGTGTTATCCACATTCACACATTAAACTTGTACCTAGGAGAGAAGAGAGCAATATCTAAATAACTACTGATTCTACCATTAATCTATCTCATACATATTGCAGTTTGCTTCCATTATTTTGGATTTCAAATCCAGGGAGAGGTTGTTTGATCCTCTGGTTCAGGGTATATTTGTATCACCAAAGTCTGAATATGTGTAAAATAAATATATGTCTGTTAATGGGAGTGGGTATAGTATATTGTATACACGCAAGTAATAAGGATAGGCCTAAGCAAAACTTAACGACAGAAAAATAAACCAAGAATCATGTTTTAACATTTAAATAAATTTAATAATCATATTTACATTGATTAGTATTTGAACAAGAAAATTTAAAACAAAATTAGAGAAAACTCATTTAGATGTTTGTCATGATTCTTTATTTATGCTTGGTTTATACCAATGTCCCAACTCATGATCCCATAAAGAATAACCACTAGATGTCCCAATTAACATGAATGATTTTCATATTTTATACAACATTGCTATACATAATACAATATTCATTTACTTTTTGTAATCTCTTATTTAATGCCATGGTGGTTTAAACTCGCTCCCCCGTTATGTACAATGTGTGTGCGATGATAAGTTCATGATATAATTAATTAAAAAGATATGCAAAGAAAATATATAAAAAATCAACAATTAACACAAACTTTGGAATAAACAAATAAGGAAAGTGTATGTGTTGTACATATATCGCGTTTAATTTACATATGTATTAGGTAACGACTTACCTTATCCCATTTATAGTGATAGGACTATTTTATAATCAAGAGCATACCTCATAGATTTTGTTTATCCAAGATAATATTATGAATGAAGAAATTTCTTTTTATTTTTATTTCATAAATCTTAAAGCTATTTGGCCCTATATTAAAATAAAAATATAAAATTATGGGTACTAGTTACTTAGCCATGCTTGGTCACTTGATAGTGTTGTTGCCAGTCAAAAACAATACAATGCAATGTTACTGGGCCACAATTTTTAAAAATATGGCAACTTTTGTTTTGGCTATACTGTGATTTTATGACTTTATTATTTTTGGCTATATGGCTATTTTTTTTAGCTTAATTGCGACTTTTTTTGGCATACACGGCAATTTTTTTTTTTTTGGCTATATGATGAGTTTTGCCTATATGACAATTTTTTTATTTGCCTATACAGCGATTTTTTTTTTTTGCCTTTATTTGTATTACATGATTTCTATTTAGCGATTTTTAAAACCAATTTTTACTATTAATTACATTATTTTATCCTATGTCTTTAATTTTTTTTATTTTTAGGGTTTTTACAAAAAACCTTACTACTAATAAATTACCATAATAAAAATAATACACAAACACATCTCTACCACAGATATAGTAAAACTTTTATTTTTAAAACCAATTTCTATTACCTTTTTTTAAACAAAAAAAAACAAACCAAAAATAACTTTTGGCTCAGTGACAACAAAGTATTGCTCAACCCATCTCTCCCACCCTCCATCATGCTGATATAGTAAAACTAGTTTTTAAAAAAACAATTTCGATTACCTTTTTTTTTTTTTTCATATGTCATAGCATCGGCCGGGACGTGAACCCACAACCGTCTGCAACCAACTACTTGTTTGCATGGCGGCTGCGATACCTCTCGGCTAACAACGCAAGACACCTTTTTTTTTTTTTTTTAGATAAAAATAAACCAAAATAACTTTTGGCTCAGTGACGACAAAGTATTTCTCACCCCACCCCCTCCTAACTGATATAATAAAACTTTTATTTTTAAAAACAATTTCCATTATCTTTTTTTTTATTTTAAATAAAAACAAACCAAAAATAACTGTGGTCTCAGTAATGATAAAGTATGTCTCAACTCACCCTCCCCACACTAATAGAGTAAAACTTTTATTTTTAAAATCAATTTCGATTACCTTTTTTTAAAAAATAAAAACAAGCCAAAAAAAAAAAAAACTTGACTTTTTAAACTTTCACTTTTTTTTGTTACGATTTATGTCATAGAATCACAACCTTTTGATTTGGAAATGTGTGCAATCGAATACCTTCAGCTGCAGGAGCCTCACTGACATTGGCAAGTGGCACAATTTCAAAATCTGCTTGCTGTAGTCAGCACCATTTTATTGGTCTCATATATTTTCTCGAGAAAGCGTGAATCTTCATGAGAGCTCAGCTGAATCATGTTCAGCCCTACCCTTTGAAAATGCTTTGCACATTCTAACTTGTGTAGGGAAAGGTAGGGAAAGTGTGACAATTCTTAGTCAGTCAGGCTGCATGATTTAAGTAGAAATCAAATTATTCTGCTATGGAGATTTCAAAAGTTGTGGCCATTTTAAATCCAGACACTATCAGATGATACGGTAGCCAACTGTGAATTGTGCAAATTCACATAAAGTGTTGTGAAGCACAAAACAGGCCATAATATTTCTGTGTAACACCAAGCTACCTGCAATGGCTAAGATAAACAGAACTGTTTTCTTAGCCATAAGTCAGACCATATAAATGGCATTTGTAGCTGTTTTGGACTGGCAACAATGCCAACAGGTGGCCAAGCCCAGATAAGTAACAAGTACCAAATTATGATATATATAATACAAACAAATAAATGTAGATGACATCAACTTTATAACTTGGCTTTATAGAGTTTTGAAATGAAGAGTAAAAAACAGAATTCATACGGATTGGTTCGATGTTCATTAATCCAGGCATGGAGAGATAAGACAATCTCATATCGATCTTGATGATGCCTCCACAATCAGTGATGGTGTACTTAGCACTGAATATTTACTTTTCTTAGTATTTATATTTGTTTTTGTAGTTTAAGTTGATTGGAGCAATGTCAATATTTCTTTTTCTCTTGCATGTTTTTATATTTAGTGGGGAATCAATGGTGATTTTAGAGATTTGAATACTTTATTTTGTTTGCAACTTATTAATTTTCGAATTCTTTGTTTAGCTGTTTTACAAACTGAATGTTTCTCCCTGCTTTCTAAAATCTTTGTAAAAGATTTTTAAAAAATATTACAACTGTGAATTTGTCAATACTGGTGTTCAAACTTTCCTTTCAGCTCCTTTGTGTAGGGAATGGTAGATTTTTCCCACAGATAAAATAATTTTTTTTTCTCTTCCTTGGATAAAAAAGCTCATTGGATCTATTATAGTAAGCCAATTCATGCTCATCCTTTTTACTTTATTGTTGATGTCATCTTTGCTATGTATTAACATAAACAATTTGTTCAAAAAAGAAAAGAAACATTTGATTTTTCTCTACTTTAATATTATATATATATATATATTCTTGATTCATTCACTCATGCGATCTCTTATATGTTGTTCTTTTGTGTTCATAATCATAATACATTTAATGTTAATTGTTGTAATGGCTAGTTGTTGTATCTATTTGACTGACTTGATTTAAACTTTGGGCTTTAAGTCTTAGGTTGTGATTAATGGTTTGTCATTTCATGTGACCTAACATTACCTAATATTATTCATTAATGAGTAACACTAATATCATTAGGGTTGGGATTCATGTGATGTATTAGTTATTAGTGGGATGTTAGAGGTATCCATAACAATATATATATATATATATAATGTTCTAAATAGTTGACAGTTTCTAATATTTTACTGCAAAACAAAGAATTCTCCTGTATCCGTCCAGAGTCTGATGATTAAAAATTTATTTTTCCTATAAACACATTGAGAATTCATTTACAAACTATCAAAATGCAACTAGAAATTTTTTTATAAAGATAACAATAAAAAGTAAACCAAAGTTTATTAGTTTATAAAAAAATATATAAATCAATTACTGATATGAATTTCATTAGTTTAAACTCAATTTATAAAAGTTTCAATAAAAATACTTTAAAAATATTATTGAACTTTAAATTATTTTCACTCAATACAGATTGTTTAAAACAACTGGGTTATTAAGAAAAAAATAACATTTTAACATTATTTAATGTCTGAGGAAGACAAAACTGTCAATTAGATTGGAAATTTAATAAAAATGTTGCATTTGTATAGAATTTTTCAAAGATTGTTAAATATTACTGTTATTTATATTAGAATTTATATATAATATTATATTATCATTATCACATGAGAATTCTAATCAAAACTATGTTAAAATTATAACCATTCTAATCTTAATTTTTTATAACATTGAAATTAATATATTATACTTGAATTTATATGTGTAGATTGTTTAAAACTTATGTTAATATAAAGTAAAATGAAATGATTAGATATTTGCAGATAATTTATATTTACATTCTAAAACTATGTGATTACTTTAATTCTAAAATAAGATAAATGAAAAAGTATTTATAGTCATGGTTACATTTTTTTATAAATTTTAAGAGACTACTTGTTTTTTTTTTAAAAAATCTTTCACTTAGATTCATTTTATACAAATTTTAGTTTTCATTCAAAAATATTTTTGTACAATCAAATTATCATAACTACTATAATTTCATTATGTACATCATGTAATATGGTATGTGCAAGATGTGGTGTGGCTACTTGTTGATAACTTTTACTTTTGCCAGCCTGTCAAAAACTGAGACAGAATACAGCAACTGTTAAATTTTATTTATTTACCATCTGTTTCTGAGATGAATTTAAATTTAATTAATAAAATCTATATTGCAAATGAACCCTATTCAATATAAAAATAAATCAGTAATTTTAATTTTGATTTTTTTTTTCCAGCAATAAATTAATATGACTGATTTGTCATTTAAATTTTATTTTCATCTTATATTTTTAATATATAGGGTATATGAGCACAGACTTTCACACGATCCACCACTCTCCACACTATCTCATAACACTGATACACTCGAACACATATATATTGAAAAGATAAATAATCACCAATATCCGTGTTTTATGCTAAACCAGCAATCATCAGTTGATCCAGATTACCATCTCTACACATATATGCTATAAGTGCTCAGATATATATTAAGACAGACAATCTTCATACTTTAATGGACAGGCTCCAATCTACTACACCCTCCAACTCTTCAACCATCCATCCAATTGAAAATCTGAAGATGGAATGCTCAAAGGCCAACCTGAGGCCAAGATTGTTGTCACACCCATGTTGACCTAAGGTCAATCTGACCCCTCATGTACAGGACATAAATGACTTGTAGATAACCATAAATATAGCTTATTTGTAATACATGCTAAATTTCTTTTACTTTGCATCATGACAGTATTTTAGCAGTAGAATCATCATCCTTGTTGATAAATTAAGAAAATCAAATAGATTAAAATGTTCCTCAAGAATTGTTCTGTACATTAAAAATTTATTAAATTTGATATATTACTTCCTGAATTTAAAGACATCAGATTAACTTTATTTTACTTATGTAATGGTATGTACCAATTATTTTAAAAATATGCAAATTAATTAAGACTAACAGTGTGGTTTATATGGAAAATTTCCTTGGTTAAAAATTGTATTTTTCAAAATATTGTATAAATCATATGTATTCATTCCAAAGTAGTAATAATAATAATTCATTTATTAAAGTGCAAGAAAACAGTTTATAGTTTATTATAGATTGCAAATAAAAATAGTACAAAGAATATATTCAACATATTATATAATAATAAAAAGTAACAAACAAAAAGAATATATATATATATATATTACCTACTATCCTAGGTTAACTGCATTCTAATTAAGTTAATTATAAATGGATAACTTCACACATTAAATATTTCCATATATGTATTTTATAATGGCAACTTTTTCCCTTTATGGTTTTTATATTTATATTAAATGAAAGATGGGTTTGAACCTGGATGTCAACTATATACTATCAAAGATATGCACATATATAATGAGATCTTCAAGATGTGTACCGTAAATTTTGGTTCAAATAAATAATAAGTTGAATGATTAATAAAATTTACATTTAAAAAAAAAAATCAATTATATAATAATATTAACCAGTTTGATAATGATGATTTATAATTTAAGAATACAACTCCTTTCAAAAGTATTTTATTTGTTTCTCAGTTTCAATAAAAAGAAACTTAAAGGACCCAAACTTTCTAAAAAGAAAATTTACTTTTGGAAAAGATTTTAAAGAAATGATTGACATTATCCCAGCATGTCCCACAGAGGAATACATGATTTCTCAGGGATGTGGATATTAACTAACATGTGTGTGTAAAAAGCATATATTTGAATTGAGTTAAAATACAAACTAAATAGATTAATAAAAACACACTTAACAATTTGTTAATAATGAATAAATAAAACTATTGCATATATACTTGCAACTATTAACACATATACAAAAATATTATAGTAACAAAAGATATTTTACATTTACACTATGATTAAGTTTAAGGCCTTATTATATTTAGAATGATAAGATTTTACTATGTTAAATATTGAAACAATCATTAATCATGGTTTTTTTCAGGTACTAATCTTTTAATATTTTACTGTTGACTTTTTTAAATTTTTTGATGATGATCTTCTATTTGAACACTGATGATGCTAGAGAGAGTAAATATAGCAGCCCTGGTGGCATTCTATGAGGTATACTATCGATAGATCTTGAGTAATTTATATGGCACTATCCATTTCTTTTTTTGACAACATTAGAGGCATTACATGAACTGGTTTTTCAAACATCAGCACTAATTTTTGGATCTGATTGCATTTTCCAGGCATTTTGACAGATGTGGTTTTTTTTATTATGTAGCTACACATGGTATATTGATTTCTTCTAAATAAATTCATCTTATTGGCTGTTGCAACTAGAGTATTGAAAAATACTTTTTAAAACCCATCAGTAAAATATGGTTTATGGCAAAAAGAAAGTTTCAATCTGCAATTGTTTCTCTTTTCAGCATAGATCATGGCAATAGCTTCTGCAGTAGGTTGCACTCTAATGCAAACCAATATGGAATGAACTTCTGGGCTCCTGGAATTATGATGATAGTAATAAAAATACCTAATTGCTTGTTTCTGGCCTATTTATACCTATTTCATGTGATTCAAACAATATAGTTTTCAAACAACATGTACATCCATTACTAGCTAGGAAAAATATGACCTTTTGTATTATTACAAAAATATATATTTTTAAAAATACCTTCTTTTACTCTCTCCAAAATCTGTTAAGAATATAAATTTTAATACATTATATTCTAATTTTTTTACATAAAAGAAGAAGAAGAAAAAAATAGTTTTTTTTTCTCTCTCTTTATTTACATTGCACAATATAGGAAAAATAAAAATTTACTGCTGACATTTAAATCTTTAATACAATTTCTGAAATATTATCAATTCCAAAATTTTAATATTTTTTTGAAATCCACCATTAGATTTTCTATAAAAATTGGCAAGTTGTTTAATTAAAACTTCCATTTGAAATGCAGATTAAATAAAATTTGAAATGTTTTAAATTTTTTCTAAACTATGAAATTCAAAATTTTCTCACATTTCAAAAGCATTTTTCCTTCTTCCTTTCAATGTTATTATCTTTGAGTTTCTTACATAGTACCAAATAATATTTAATAATCTTTACTAATGTACATGAATTAATTTTTCTTTTAATATTTAGGCAGTTTACATTTTTATTTCTCAAGCGACATGCATATATGTGCACATACATAAACCATACTGTGTATATTTATTAGTCAATCACTTAGTTTTTATTAAATGCATTTTTGCATTTTACTTTAATCATTGTTATAACTACAATATACACCTGGGACTCATTTTACGCGATAGATAGGTTCCTCAGAAAACACACGCAAAAGAAATCGCACAAAAATAGATGTAACTTACCTTGAAAAAGGGGGGATATGGACTGTGATTTTTCAAAAATCGCATAAAAGCAAAGGACCAATGTAAAATTATTTTAAAATTCGCACAACAAAAAAAAAATAAGGAAATAAAATATGACTAATAAAAAATTTCAAATTTGAAAAAAATTGATACAAGACAAACTTTTTTTAACTATAATATTTAATTTTATTCAAAACAATATATTTTTATGCATAATTTACAGTACATTAATAAACACAAAAACTTAAAAGTGAAGTTAAAAAAGAGAAGTTATAAATAAATATAATAATAAGCTAAACATTTTCGAGGATCCACGCCTCATAATCATAGCTTTCTTAAAAATACATAATAAAATATATACAAAGATATTTAAATTAGCATGTGTTATGTGGACCATTTCTTCGATATATCAAAAAAATAGTCCATGTAACACATGCTAATTTAAATATATTTGTATATATTTTATTATGCATTTTAAGAAAGCTATGATTATGAGGCATGGATCCTCGAAAACGTTTAGCTTATTATTATATTTATTTATAACTTCTCTTTTTTAACTTCACTTTTAAGTTTTTGTGTTTATTTATATATAATGGGAAGTAATCTATTTTAGTACAGTAATTGACATTTTTTATACACGTTTTAATTATTATCGCTACTTGCTGATAAACAGGTTCATTTGCAAACTGGTAAAAAATCAGATTCCTCACAAGAGGAAATACAACTAGCACCTACTTCACTCTCATAGTTGTGTTAATGGTTTTCTGGTGACAATGTAATTAGTAATTAATCTTTGAGACAATGATTTTATTGTTTATGAAGCTCGCAATATCCAGACATACAACCATTTAGCTCTCGTTGGAATTTAAGAGCACATTCGTGATTAGTGTCATTAATAAGAAAATAATTAAAAATAAACTTGCAGACACTAAATGATTAATAATTGATTATGTTCTTTTTTAAAAAGCAAAAACAGAATGTGATTTAAAATGCAAAATTAACACGCACAATGTTTGAACAAATTTACATTATAATCTTGTAAAATTTAATGTGGGTATACATAAAATGTGGAAATCATGATTTTAATTTCATTATTGCATAAAATCTTACTATTATAAAGCACTGAAAATATTGAAATTACTAAGATGAAAGTTGAATTTCAATAATGTGCTATTACTTTCAATATGACATAAGTGTGCGAAATTTATTATTTAAAGTAATAACGCATTATCGGAGTTCGACCTCCGAAGAAACATGAATCGCGTAACTTCAAAATCGCGTTAAATAAATCCGCATAAAATGAGACCCAGGTGTATATAGAGAGAATAAATTTAAATTAATTAAAAATGGTATTTGAGTTTAAGAATATTGTAAAATTGGCAAGAATCTAAGTTAAGTGATTACTTTTAGTAAAAGTCTGATTATATAAAGAACGCAGCCTGAATAAAAAGAAAACATAAGCAAGTTGGAATGTCGGGCAAACTGTGTATCATGATACTCAATTATAATAGCTTAAATTAAATCAGGTAGAGTAACATTTTGATTTATAATTTTGAAAAGAAATTAAGATTTCTTTATTTCCATCTAGAAGAAAGATAAAGATCAATTTTGTTTTCCAGAAACATATTTTAAGAATATATTAAACACTTATTGTAGTAAATTATACCATTGATTGGAGTTAGGATTCCAAATAATATTCCGTGATGAGAAACACTAATGAAAAAAATAATTTGAATTTTGTATCATCACTTAAGTAATGACCATGCCTGATGATGATACCCATGACTTTAAAAGCTTTGTTAACAATCAGTTCTATATAAAAAGGAATCTGTTATAAGAAAATAGGACTCCCAGATCTTTTTGCAAGGCAACTGGATTAATTTCATGAGAATTACTAAAATAAAAATTAAAATCTTTGATTTTTTTTAGAAAATGAGATAAGAAAATATTTATTTGGATTGTACCAGGTTATCAATATCTTTCTGACGAAGAGTGAAAAAAATCATTTCTGTGATTATTTTAAAAATTTTATAGTTATCAATATAGCTCAGAAAAATATTTCCAGCAATTCCTAAAGTCATTGATATAAATATTAAAAGCATCCCAAGTATTAAAATTTTCTCCTGAGGAATACCCAAATTTATATTTGACATTAAAAGAGATATTATTATTGAATTTAACATATTCTGTAGAACTACAAAAAAAGATTGAAACCAATGGATAAATTTAATTTAGAAAAACTAGATCCATTCTTAAAAATTGGGATCATTTAGCACATTTAAAAGCATTGGGAAAATACAGAAATTAGGTGATAGATTAAAATTGAATGCCAAAGATGCTGAAATAAATTCTGCTAAATCTTTATAAATGAAGGAAAAAAATATTATCATAGCTATGTTAGAATGAGTTTTAACATCTTCCTTAAAAAAACAATCCATTATGCAATTAACAATAGGAGAATCCCAAGAGAAAATAATAATACTAGTAGCAATAACAGTAGCAGTAGTAATAGCATCTAGGGCTTTGAGTGTTTCATATCAGATTTTCAATGATATGGATGGCTGAGGAACTGAAGGATAGAGAAAACTGAAGCCTGACCATTAAAGTTTGAATATTTGCTATCTTAATATAAACTAAGCACTGATTACACATGTGTTGGAGATGATGATCTAGACCAAGTGATGAGTGCTGGTTTAGCATAAAATATGTATATTGGAGATCATTTATCTTTTTCACATATGTGTGGTCATGTGTAACAGTTGTATAAGATGGAATGGATAGCTGTCGAGAGATTGAAAGTCTGAGTTCAAATTTCTTCTAATTACATTAAGTTCAGTATAGACAATATACTTGTATTTAAATGCTATATATATATAATATCACAATAAATTAGCAGGTTAATATAATGTCCTAATAAAGTTTGACTTTTAGATAAATATGTAGACAAGATTAAGAATTGCAAGAAAAAAATAGAAGTTGAAAAAAAAAAGATTTCTATAATGATTAATATGTTGTTATATATAATTCTTTTCATTTTATTTCAACACCATCTATTAGAAGCTTACTAAGTAGTAGATACTGCATAATAGAGCTATTATATCTATAACCATTGTTATCATCTCTAGTTCTATCATGTGATTTTTATCAGTGAAGAACTTGGTCCTCTGAATATCTTGCATGTAATATACCTTGCATGCAGAAGTCACAATTTCCTTCTAAAACATTTAAAGTTTTAAATGAAGTCAACTTATTCACATATCTACACTAAGCATGATATTATGCCAGTAATTGTATATTTTAGTGATCTCAGTTTTTTAATAATTTTGAGAATCTTTTATTCTGAGTATAGGATGGCATACTTTCAAATTTTACATGATCATCATTGTTTACATTTAACATATACTTTTATTATATGTTAAATATAAGAAATTCTCATTACTCTATCCAAAACTACTTTCTGTTTTTAAAAACTCACTAGTAACATTATCAATTATTCGTAATTTTCTTTTTTAGACACTTAAACCTTCAGACAAAAATGTGTTTTATAAAACTTAAGACTAAAGATTAATAAATTATATAAGAAAATGTTGATTTAAATTGCAAGCTATTTGCCTCATTTTAAAAGTTATAAAGTTTTCAATTTATATAGTAATAAGAGTTTATGATTTTTTTAAATATAACAATAGTTATATTTAGTGTTTAAAAACATTGAAAATATATAAGTATAGTGATTAGTGTTAGACCATATATATTTTTATTTATAACATGCTGATTTTAATTTTATAGATAATACAAGAGGAAATATTTTAATAACATTACTGAAGATTTTATATATCTTAAAAAAATACTAAAATACTAAATAAATACTCTTTGATTAATTGACATTTGCTTATTTTCCAGGTTATATAAGTTTTTTGTGATTTATGTCATATTTTGTGCATGATATGCACATAAAATGAATACAGCTATTACATATTCTTTTTTTCTACTTGCTTTATTTAATAAAATAACTACAGTACCATTCTGCAACAGGAATAAATCAATTAAAGAAATAAATATAAACCAGGGTAATGAAGAAAGGTGAACATAGATGAATTTGTTATGAATTAAAATGCAGAATATAAAAACTTATAATTTAATCTAAACATTTTCAAATTTTCATATAGTCTGAAGAAAAGGGATGATATGCAAAAGTATGCTATATCACTTTTAATCTAGCCATGTGGAATAATATTACTTCAGAACCATGGTTGTCAATTATCATTGCAATAAAATGAAAGTTTGAGGATTTACAGAACTATTAAAAAAAATTGTTACTTATAAAACATGCAGCAGAATAAAAATAATAGGAGTGAAGCACCAACATTATGCTATGCTTAAATTTTTTTATCCCTAAGGTATAATTACCAATTTTCATCTATTAAAATACTGCCACTGTTTTTAGATTTTTAGGTTTTTGTTAAACATCAAATTAACTATTGCAATATTTTTACTATAAATAATAGTTAGTAGTGTAACTTTAATATAAAGTATAGGAGGCATAATTTTAATTACATAATTGGTTATATATAAATATAAAGAAGAGCCCATGGTGCAGTGATTAGCACATCTACTGGGTTTTTCCATAATCTTAGCTTTAAATCTGGACTACATAAAACTTAATTCTGATCCAGCTTAAGATTTTTCTTTTAGGTCAGAAACTCTTCTAGCCATCTAATAGTAATAAAAAAAGACTGTTTATATAAATTAGCTAAATGCAAGCCTAATTAGGAACACTTTTTTTTGCTATGTCTCTATGAGTAGCTGATGGAGAAACCTTTGATCTGTGGTGCTATATTTAAAAGCAAATATAGTTAATATGATTGTGATGGTTTCAACATCAGCAGACCCTTTATGCTAACTGACCTGTAAGTGAATAACTTTCTTGGATCATTGTAGCTAAACCATTGATAATACCACAGCTATCAATGGAAAATCAAAAGAATAGCCAGCTATAATATATATACATATAACCAATATATATATAAATCATTGTTTAAATAAATAATTTTATAATTATTTGATATATCATCAAATTTGAGATATTTAAAAATTTATTGACTTAGACTTTTATCTACTTACCTTATTGATAAATCTATTAATAGCCATAATTTTGTTATTAAATCACAGTCAAAAATTCCATTACTATTTTTTATAATTACTATGTTTTGTCTCAAGTCAACAGCATTGTTGTAAAACAGAATAAATAGATCTAAGAACTTTAGCCTTAATATGAACAAACCTATTGCTGTTTTTCAAAGTTAATAAATTATAGAATATTATTGGTAAATTTGAATTTACTTCTAATATTTGTTTTATCTTTGTTAGTGTGATTAAATTATAAATCTTGAAATTGTAATCAGATGAAAAATATCATAACTTTTCACTTTATCTGGATCAATTAACTTATCATATTAACATTTTTTTTTCTTTCAATTTTATTTATTTATTCCAAACTCAACTGACCCCTAACTTTCTTCTGGGATTAAGAAGCACTTGATTGTCATAATTTAGAATAGAATAGTCTATGAATCTTCTTTCATTGTTTAAAGAACAAATGAAAAAGGATTTGAATAACTGGGCATATACTATTACATTTATTAATCTGTTTTGTACTAATTTTTTTTTATTAATTTCATATGCTTGCATCATTATTTAATAAATGCAGTATACAAATAATTATAATAGAATCAATATTTATAGATCCATGCAATTTTTTTTCTTGGTTATTGTTCCCATTTATGCAGGAAAGTCTTCTATGATGAGGAATATGACCACTCATTGATAATTATGCTAGTGTCTTATCCAAGCTAATAGTTTCAAAATTTCAAACATTCGCAAATCTGAAACAAAATCACTTTCTTGCTTACAAAACATATCTGAAACTATTTTACTTAGCCCTACATTTTGATAATGTAATTTAAAATCTCTTCTTTGCCAGATTATGTTGACACTGACGAATATTTTCAGTTCTATAAGGCTCTTAAATAAGTACTGTACATTCTTTACTCTAAAAATTATTCAACCTGAATAAAACCCAACAGATGATTATGTCATAGAAATCTCGAAATATGAACTGCCATCTGGTGACTTTAAAGTTTTTACTGCCAATACACAATATGCATGTTACTTTTATATTGCCGGTTTTCGCATAAACATGAACAAAATACTTTCTAATTTTTTTATTAAAACATTAGCTTATCTTTTGCTTCATTTAGTATTAAATTTAAGATTATTTTTTTTAATTTAATGTAACTCTAAATATTAAGTAAGCCATTGTAAAATGCTGTTAACATGATCAAGTGTTAATGTTTGGCCGCCTATCCTATTACCTAATATTTTTTTTACATTCTTTAAGACAAAAACGTAGCCAATGACATAACATTATTTTCTTTACTTTTTTACCTTTTCGGCATTTATTCCGAGTCCAGATTAAATACTACTTTTTTTTTTTTTAACTGATGATGTCTACAAACGGACATTTATAATGCTGCATTTACTTTGGCTTTGAGAATTTGAAAATCCTGCGTTAAATTTTATGTTCAAATTAAATCATTTGTTTGACCATTTATCTAAAAAATTATAATCACAGAATCAAAATAAAAAATAAAAACTGTTCTAAAACTATATTATTTTTTTGTCAAGCGTTGTTAGCCGAGAGGTCATCGCAACAGCCTTGCAAGCAAGTAGTTGGTTGCAGACGGTTGTGGGTTCGCGTCCCGGCCGATGCTATGACATATGAAAAAAAAAAAAAACTATATTATTTTTTCTAAAAAAATTTGATTAGGCAATTTAGTTATTTGTTTATTCACTGCGCCTACGATTAGATTGAAATCAATATTCTCTTGTTTTATTATAGTTTATCCTTCTTAAATATATAGAGGGACACCCATTTTTATTTAAAATATAAATTTTCTGACTTTTTTTTTTATATTTATTAATGTTATTATTAAAACAAAATTCCATTACTTTATTCTTTTTAAATTTCTATTAATTCCTGTTTTAAAATACTATCTATCATGTAACCTTTAAGAGGAAATTGTTAATTGGTAGTTCTTAATGACCAAATCATTTGCCTCATTTATCATGTATACGCGTCCTTAATGACACATCTGAAAATCGAAAAGTTCATTTTTATAGCCACATACCTCCCATTATGAAATCATTTTTCTTTATCCAGATATGAAAATTAGGTCAATTTCCATTAATTCTTCTGTATTGCCCCCTACATATCTGCATTCACCAATTTTTAGTAATTATAGTTCAAATTTCACTCTGGGTGTCTATTACCTGTCATAAATTACTTCCCAGCAATAGAGCCAGTTAAAACCTTTTGTTGACAATTTATTATTATGTTTATATTTGCACTTTACTACTTTTTCAGATATCCCATTGTGATTAATAAAAAATTGTAATCAAATTCTCCCTGTTTAAAATCATTTGGCTAAAACATGAGACCTATCAAAATACTTTAGAACTTACCATTCAGTTTCAAACAGC
The DNA here is from genome assembly GCA_028023455.1 of Epiperipatus broadwayi. NCBI lineage: Eukaryota > Metazoa > Onychophora > Udeonychophora > Euonychophora > Peripatidae > Epiperipatus > Epiperipatus broadwayi. The sequence continues at coordinate 120,161 of JAQFVV010000820.1, read as the reverse complement.
TGTGACTTTCAACACGATATATGAGATTATTTAAATGAAGATAATCTCATTCTTCCATTTTTATCTATCCAAATTGCTTATTTATTCCAAACAGAAAAACTAAAAGCAAATACAAGATTGATGTTAGGAAAAACAGGGGGGAAACATATGTGTGTGTGTATATATAGGTCATTTTTCTGAAGACAAATGTAATAATCAATGTAATATACTATTAATACAAATTCACTTACACGTTTGATCATAGGAGTCTGGCTTCCATTAATAGCTATTTGAATGCGTAATAGAGTTTTAAACATGAAAAAGACTCTTAAAAGTATTTAGAGATCTATTAGATTATCTCATAATCCTTTTTATTAAAATATTTTTTAGGAATATTAATACCTTACATTTTTAAGTTGTAAAATATTGACAAGCTCTATAATAAATTTTAATTAAATAAAGAAATTATTACGATCTAATTTTCTACTCAAAAGAATATAATTTAATATAAAAGTATCTCATTTGATAAAATGCAATACATACATGAAATTTTTTTGTGCTGTTCCAGTTGTTTTTTTTTATATTTGTTGTCATCTAGAGACTCTTAAAATAATTACTGAAGTGATTTTTAAATGCAATACATACATGAAATTTTTTTGTGCTGTTCCAGTTGTTTTTTTTATATTTGTTGTCATCTAGAGACTCTTAAAATAATTACTGAAATGATTTTCCTTAAAAAGGGAACTAAAAATTCCAAAAATTCGTTAGTATATTAAATCTATATATTTATATGTTAATTCCAATGGAATTTTTATCTTTTTATCCAAATTTTATTTTGTAGTGTTCTGTTCACATAATAAAGTTAAAGACATTGCATAATTTTAGTGCAATCATTCTTTATGTTGACTTTATTAATACAAATCATGCATTATTTTTTCTGTCTGAAGTATTATTATTCTTTTTTTTATTTGCATTGATTATATATAATTAATAACACCATCTTCCCCCCCCCCCCACTTCTTATAATGTAAACATTTTATTTTCTTCAAATAACTTATTTCCTCACAATTTCAACTGCCCAGTGGTCTTTTTGAGAGCTTCTTTGTTCTGAAGAAGACTGCTGGACAATCAAAATTATAAGGAAATAAAATTACTTAAAGAAAATAATATGGTCTCATTGTATAAAGTGGGAAAAGGAGTCTTATTAACTATACATCATTTCTATTGTAGTGTTATTTTATTTTTCAAGCTGTCAGATGTCCTCATTACATACAGATGGCATAGGAGACATAAATTCTTTGGATTGGTTTTTCTTATCACTTTCCAATTTAGGTTATCTAGAAGCATATTCAGCAAAAAAAAATTTCAGGCCATGGAGCTTGTTAAAATGTGATCAACAAATACTATTTATAACATCATCATCATTGGATATATTATTTTAAAATTTACATTACCATTAGATGATATCTTCAATGATGCAGTTCATTTCTTTATTAACAATAATTACTTCAATTAATGCTTGGATATGTTTTAAAGAATCATTCCTATGCAAATCAACTTACTCATTTTAAATTTAAAAAATATTATCAAGCCTTTTATAGACAATAAGAACTCTTTACTAAATGCCATTTCTCATTTGAAAACTGCAAGTTTGTTGGCCAAATAATTACAAGATGACACTGTCTTTTGTTTTTCTTTAACAAATCAAAACATCACAACATTTAGATTATATAAAAAAATTCCAAAACTTTCAAATGTTATTAAATTGTATTAGATCATTTACTTTCCATACTTCAGAAATTACTTACAAATTCTTAGGTAAATTTATTAATTTAATTATCAAGTGTTTTCTACTAAATATACTTCTCTATTAAACACTTCTAACTATATCATACATAATAATATTGCTTATGAAAACTATAATTTAAAACACTATATCATGATCATATCGATCTCATGCCTACTAACATCGGTAAAACTTTTGGCTGCATCATTGTTGCAATTCTATTTGCTTATTTTAACCAGTTATCTTTTGCTTTTAAAAAGACTTATCAGTAATATATTTTCCAGTTGATCATTCAATTCTAATAACAATAAAAATTATTGTCAAGATATTTTTGCACACATTATATTTAAGAAATTTAATGACTTAATCTATTAGAATAAATAAATAATTGCTTTTTACTAATTTTTTTTTTTTTAACATATGATTTCAATAATTATTATTTTTTATCTAATTAATAACAATTTATATATATGATCAATAAGTAAGTATAATTATTTAATTAATAACATTTTTGCATCATAATCTTTATTCATATTAAATCTAAATTTTCTTATCATTAATGCCTTTTTTATTTTTCTCTTTTATTACTAAGATAATATATACTTTTCATATTTTCATTTGAAATTTATGATTAGTTTTTTAATTATAAATATAGAAGACTTTTTATTTAATCTATGGTTTTAGCCTTTTTTAAATTGAATTCTTTGCTGCTACAGCATATTTATTTGTGATATTTTTAGCTAACATAAACTCCATTAATATCATTCTTAACATTTTTATTATAACTTATACACTTATTTTCTAAAAAAATCCAATACATTTCTTGTTTTAGTATATATTAAATGTTTGTACTTTCTGTTTAATTTATTTATATTTTCATTTATACTTTTTATTATTTTATTGTTGCTAGTTTTTATTTCTACATATTTATTATTTCTGGCCATTTTTTTAATAGTAATTTTCTTATTGCTATTGTCTTCTATTTTATTTTCTAATATTTTTATCTATATTTTTAATACTTTCATTAGATAATTATTATTGTTAAATTCTCCTATTTTAATTTTTTTATATTCATCCTTATTAAATAATAATTTTTTTTGCTTTATATATTTATACTGTTAATTTATTGAACCTTTATCATTAATAAAAGTAATATTAAAACATTGCATTAGAGAATAAAAAATAAAATTTAATTAATATTTAAATACATGAATATTGTCTATACTAAACTTAATGTAATTAGAAAGAACTAAACTCAGACTTTCAAGCTCCCTATGGCTATCCATTTCATCTTATGCAACTGATACATATGACTACATACATGTGAAAAAGATAAATAATCTCCAATATACATATTTAATGTTGAACCAGCTCTCATCCATTGGTCCAGATCACCATCTCTCACACATACATACAATCAGTGCTCAGTTTATATTAAGATAGAAAATCTTCAAAATTTAATAGACAAGTTTCAATCTTAACCATCTTCCAACTTGTCAGCCATTCATTTCCTTAAAAATCTGATGGTACACATTCAAAGCCCTTGCTGATGCCAATACCACTGCATTACCCATGTTGAAAGTCACTCTGATACCTCATACGTAGGATCGTAATATGTCCATTCAAATACACATAAGAGTGATGGGCAGCACCTTCAGATTTCAATAAAGTGGATGACTAAATAGTTGGAGGGTGGTAAAGATTCAAGCTTGTCTATTAATGTGTGGAAGATGATAATCTAGATCAACTGATAAGTGCTGTTTCAGGATGAAATATGCATAGTGGAGATTATTTATCTTTTCCACATGTATGTGGTCATGTGTATCAGTTTATGAGATGGAATAGATAGCCATATGAAGCTTGAAAGTCTGATTTCAATTCCCTTCTAATTACATTAAAATTTAATCAAGTAGTCTCTCAATGCATTAGAATCATAATCATGATTACAATTATAATAATCATGATTATAAAGCTAATGCCTTGAAAGTATTCTTGATTTATTTAATTAAATTTTATTTTTTACTATTGTTTTAATAATATTTATACTATTGATTTCATATTTTATATTTATTTTTGAAAATCAGTTTGCAATATTATTATTTTTATTATTAGTTTTCCTATATATATATCTTTGTATTATTTCTTCATTTTTATATTTATTAATTAATATTTTTAAGTAACTTATTTTACTTTCTTGTCGTCATCCCCACCTTCCCATGATAAACTTTTTTTTACATATATTTTGTTAATATCTTCTATAAATTGATCCGTTTGCTTTTGATTTTTATTAAATATTAACAGTCAATCATCTATATATATATTTATTAAAATAGATTATTTAATTCAAAGTCATTCAAAAAAAGATGATGAAGTGTCAAAATAATGTCAAATGATATATGTATAGATATATTGTTATAATTTAATTGATATGGAAAAGGTTTTAATAATTATAATAACATCTGTAAAATTAATATTTTTTAAACTAATATGATAAATATATAAAGAATGTGCATGTGTATAATGGTATCAATTACTTAAAGAATGGTAAACACAACTGAAATTAAATGTATGAGTGCAATTAAAATAATATAAATGATAAAAATAATATAAAAATTATAATTTAATAAATTTTAATAAGTTTATAAATAAATGATATAATGTATATAAAATATGTATAGTCAATTTATATTGTGTATACATATATTAATTTATAATAACATGGTAAATTATATGTATTATATATCTATAACTTAAAGAAATTTGTAATGCAGTCAAAAACTGTCAACTAAATTGAACAATTTAATAAAGATATTGCATTGCATTGAGTGAGTGTATGAAGGAATATTAAGATTATTGCTAGTTACTTTAGTTATATTTCCTTATGTTATCATGATTTTTTTTATATTAATTTAGAGAATTGTGAATATTCATCTTTTCTAAATAAATCTTTTTTCTTTTTTTTTCTTTGCATAAGTTGTTTTGTCTCTTTAACAATTGTTTCTGTTTAATAGTGTGGCTGTTCTCAATAGAATATCAAACCAGAACTTACTTCAAAGTTTGTTAAAACAGTTTGTAAAAAAATTTAGAATATTTTTGATGGTTAAGAAGATCGAATGTTGCTACTGCATTTTATAATAACTTTTATTTTTCAAGATGTATTTAAAAACATACTTATTTCACAAATTGATTATTCACTCTTGTGTGACTATTGAGTATACTACAGTCTTATAATACATATTTTTAAAGTATAATTTAATTCTATGTGTTTAGTTAGATACCTATATGTTCATCTCAAAAAAAAAATCATAGTATATTTCATAAATTTTACATTTCTATGATTTTTATTTTTTAATCTTCATCTTTAAATTTACCCACAGCAATTTTTATCTTTCAAATTTTAGCATTAAAATCTCTAGTAATAATTTAAAATGTTTTTTAGTCTATTAAAATGCTTCATATATATGTGTGTGCGCGCGCGTAAAAGTTTTCAACTTTTTTGTCAAAATGAGAATTTGTAGGGGTATAAACTTGTATTATTTGCATTTGAAAAACTTATCTTGTTATCCTATCTGATAAACCACTTATATTTTCTCAAGATTATTCTATATTTTGCTTATATTAAATTTGACTCTATTTGTGCTTACAATGTTTGTAGTAAAAAATATAATTTTTCAAATCAATTTATTTTCATTTTTTTTAACTTCAATTAGCAAAGTGTAATGATGTCTCTTTTTATACAATTTTTTCGGATTCTTACATCTTTTTTTTGTATGAAAGTAATTTATAGTTTTATTGGATAAATAAAATGGCATCATCAAATAGTAACCCATGTTTCTAATCTGATAATTCTTAATATGATCTGTCATTCAGTGACTAATTGTCACCTTCGTTAATAACTTTGCAGCCATGAGGATATAATAGCTAGGATTTTATTTTTATCTGCATACTTAAAAAACATAAATATGAGAAATAACACAGATAAAACATAGCATGCATTCAGTCCTTTTCGAGAATAATAGTTATGATATACTTTGTTTTACATTCAAATAAAACTGTCACATGGATGTTGGAAAACAACCTATTTATGTTTATTATCTACTGTAAACAGTGCAACAATTATAATGTAAGTAATGAACATTAAAATTGTCTTACTTAATTCCCATGAGAAGAATCAAATGACATTAATCTTAAAATATATTTACTATTTCAATAATTATTAAATTATAGCCAGTTTCCAGCAGTCTATTATTCTCATAATAAGTATGTAAAGATTAATTTGCTGACAAAATGTAGAAGAGAGAAATTATGATTCTGAAATATTGAAATGAATTTGGAGAAACCTCTTTTCTGCAATAAATCAATAATAATTAAAAATGTTATTTAAATAGTTAAACCATCAAGAACTTAGCTAGCCTTCAATATTAGTTGGTAAAAAAATAATATCACATTAATTTTAGCTGCAGGGTAAAAATGATAAGATAATCTGCTAAACATCACATAATCATTATTTCTTATGCTAGCACATACTCTTCATAAGTAGTGCCACTCAGTGACAACCAGAGTAATTAATGGATGCTAGAAGGCTTGTGCATAAAATTCCTATCTGTTTGGCACTGAGTGGCACTACTGTATGAAGAGTTTTTCCCATTTTAATAACAGTAATGTGCCAGCATGAGGAATGGTGATAATTTGATGTTTAGTGGTTTAACATCAATCCTGCCTAGTAGAATAGTGGTAGCTATGGTTATTAAAGAGCCAAAGACACCAAAATGTATGGGTACTGAACTGGGTTAAGATCCATATGACTATATAAGCTATTGAGCTTGGATTGAAAATATTGTGTTTTCAATTTTGTTCTCATTGTTTTGTAGTTAAGTAGAGATAAAAGGTGGATGCTGGAGGATTGCATTAGATCCTAAAATCTAGGTGCAGTGCTCTCAGATCCAAAACTCCTCACTGATGAAGGCCACAAGCCAGAAACTAGTCTGGGGATATTGAATGAGTAGTCACTAGATAGAGATTTTATGCACAAGCCTTCTGGCATCCATTGATTACTCTGGTTGGCACTGAGTGGCACTACTGTATGAAGAGTTTTACCTGTTTTAAGACAATCTGCTATAGTTTTCTTTGCTATTAAAATATACCTGTTTTGAATCTAGGATTTATATTTATATTTACCAATATTTTTAATGGTTATGATAAAAATTTACATTAATTTTATTGGATTTTATAATGCATTATGAAATTTGAGTTTGATCTACTTGTTTTATTTGTACTGCATTAATTGACCTTCAGAAACACTAATGGCATTTTAAAATGAACTTAATATCTATTTCTAAATTAAATTGATTTTTGATATGCAATTTGAATGAAAATCTTTGTTATTTATTATTATTAAAGATTTATTAACTTTTTTGAAAATTTATATTGTAAATATTTTATGTATTGAATTGCATTCAGAGTAAATGGAAAATGTTTTAAATTATACAAGAAATGCATACACATACATATGGGTGCCTAGTTATTTTTACTTTAATTATAGAATTAGAAAGAAAAAATCACAAACTATTCACCAACTAGCAGTTAATATATCTAGTGAGAAATATCATTTTGGGGAATTGTGGGGGCGGAGGGGGGGCACTAGTCGGGAAAAAAAAAACTATTTTAATTATATTTAGGATGCACATTGTTCTATTCTTCTATTTATTTTTATTTTAATCAAAATTAAGAATAAACAATAAACAAATAGTAAGATATTACAACACTAAACATGAAATGGAAAGAAAAAAGGATTAACAATTTTAAGAAGAGATTTATGAAATGACTAAAGATTAAAGCAAAAATATTAAAATTTAGAGAAAAAAGAGGCTTTTTTTCCAGAAAACAGTTGATAATATAATTTATATTACAGGTCTAAAATGATTGTAATAAATAAAAATATATCGGAAAAAAAATGATAGTTACTTTTACTTAAACTAATTAGAAACAACTAAAGTAGGTAGAATGAAAAAATAAAATTGAATCAAAGACAGTGAGGAATATGTTTACTATTATAATTTTTTAAAAAATAGAAATAAAAACAGTACATTTTTGTATTTTTTTTTAAAAAAAAACTTTTTAAACGATGTATCGTTTTATTTTAACTTATGGCTGTGAACCATAAACTTTGGATTTAAAAATGAAGGATAATTTGCAAGTAATATATAAAAGAATGGGGAAAAAGTACTGTGAAAATGTCAAAATAGTACAGAAAAAAATAAAATTTCATTAATAATCAAATTATAGAATCTAAATGGAAATGACAGGATACATGACAAAAAAAGAAATAGGTAATCAGTGGTTCAGAAGAATGAGTCAATTTTTGATGAATACTAAAAGAAAAGAAGTATCCTATAAAAAAATTGTTCCGTGATTTTTGGAATAATTTTTGGCTGAGTAATGCAAAAGATCGCAATCTAGCCAATTAAAATAAAATTATAGTGTTATATTATTTGACCTCATAAACATAACTACTCATATTACTAAATAATTAAAAATATTACATAATGATAATAATAATTTTGTTGAATCACTATGAAAAAAACTTTTTAATATGTGTATAAGTCTATTAATGGTTTAATGGATCACTTTCGTTATTGGTCAAGTGAAGTAAAACTCTGAAACTCTTAATTGGTCAAGTGAGAAACTTTTTGATACAAATATTTTCATCTTTTAATATATATTAATTTTAGTTTCATTTTCAAAAAGTATATTAATTATTTGTGATGTTAGGAAAGTAAATGAAAGCTATTTCAAAAATATATATTTTTTTGTATTTTATAGAAATATTCAAAAGCGAAAAAATCAAAGAAAACATTACAAGCAAATTAGAAGCATTGTAAATGTCATTTAGATCCCTCCCAGATTTCACGTTATGAATTTTTTAAAAATTTTTTAGGAAAAATCTTAATGTCTTTCTCAAAATAATTATACTTTCAGCATATTATTAAAAAAATACACCAAAAATACATTATAATGCCAGAAAAATATTCTAAAACATTAATCTTTGTTTGAAAATCAAATAAACAGCTTGGAGCAATCTCAACTCTTGCCAATATGTCAAAATTGTTGCTACGGCTGGTTTCTTTTTCAATTTACAATCGTGTAAAGTATACAATTTTTTAATAAAACCTTACTACTTTTGTAAAATAACTATATTTTTATCAGATTTTATGAAAATTATTTATAATATGTACGAACCATAATAAAAAAAACACTCCAAAACATATATTTTCATTTTAGCAGTGAAAAAATATTTAACGGAATCATCAGCCAATAAGAATTGAGAATAGATTATCCAACCAATCAAAACTGGCCTTCTTCTTTTGTTCAACTTAAAACCCTCCTAGTATTGATTTTTTACTTGTAAAATAATTCAGAAGATGGCAGCATCTTATAGGCCTTGCTCTAAGCTTTAATACGGGTATTTTTCATCAATGTAACTAAAAAATTGGCTGAGTTAGAGCAATCTAAAGGTGACAACCGCGATTTCATGTTTCAGGCTAAGAAAGGATTAAAAAATATTTCTACATAGTGGATTATTTTTAATCTGATGTGATACATTTATAAACAATTACAATAGTATTTTAGGACAAATGTCTATCATTTACTACCAGGAATTTGAATCCAGATGAATTTAAACATTTTTTCTAGTAGTTTAGGATTTCTAAGCAAGCCTATTATTTTTCTCCACATCCAGTTCCTCAGTTATTAATTTATTAATGAGTATATGGTAGTAGTAATAGTGTATTAAATTGCTGAAGTCATGTGGCATTTAAGCTTCTAATGGCAGACTATTCAATGATCTGAACCAGGGGTCTTCAATGTGATCGGTAGCACTCATTAGAGGGCATTTTATAGTTTTTGGTGGGCAGTAATTAATTTAATACCATAGTACTTTCATTTAATATTTAAAAACCATATCTTTATTTCATGATACTGTTTCATACATTTTTAAATTCAATTTGTATATTTTGAATGTACTGTCAATAAGAAAATCTAAAAATGTAAAATGTAAAAATCTGGTAGATGGCACTAAATGTAATGTAAAATATAAAAATAAGTAGAAAGGATACAAATAATGAAGTTGTGGAAGAATAAATATAAACAAAGTGATTACACAGAAAGTGTGTTATTGGTTTTTATGCTGGGTTTGGGAAAAGATAAGGAAGATTTAGATATAAAGGCTGTGGAGTTGTCAAAGATTATGTTGTGAAAATGGGATGGAGCAGGATAGAGAAGAATATGGGAAAACTTAGGGTAGGAATGGAAAGGGAATGTAAAGTGGATAACAGGTTTCTTTGGGCATAGTTGCTGAGAGATTTCTGATTCCATATAAGGAGAAGTCACAGTGCACTACATCACATCAAAAATCTGGTAGATGGCAACACTGTAATGTGGGCATAAAATTCTGTCAGATTCAATTGACTATTTGTTTTCAAAATAATTTTATTAAAAATTGTGTGTATTTTCCAAGTGTGTCCATGTTTTTATTATGCTAAGAAAAAGTGTACTCCTTTATATACAATTGAATATTTGATATGTGATTTTAGCAAATTACCACTAAATAAAACCATGCCAATGTGCTTATTGTGTCACAAATCATTTTCTAACGAACCAAAAAATCATCTCAATAGCAAACACATCTTCATACTAGCACAGAAAGGTAAAAGTGAAAAATTCATAGATTAAAGATATTTATGAACAATTTAAACAATAACCTCAACATTTGAAAAGTATTCAAGATAAATCAAAGATGGACTCATAGCAAGTTATCAGATATCTGAACTTATTTATAAAATTGGAAGATCCCATATTATTAGAGGAAAGTTACTAAAATGATATTTTGAAGTACTTTTATTGACAATAATGTATCAGGGTCCAGCTGATATTCTGAAAAATTTGACAATTAGTGATAATACAATCAGACGAAATGGCTGTTGATTTCAAAAAGCAACTTGTTTGTACATTCCAAAAAAAATTATTTTCTTTGCAATTATATGAGTCAATAACTGTTGATAATAATGCTCTTTCAATGGCTTATGTTCATTATTTTGATGAAAATAATCTGCTGCAAGAGGAAATGCTGTTTTCCAGTAACCTTATTACAGATACAAAAGATATATCCATTTATACTATAATTCAATCATACCATTAATAAATACAGTTGCTTGCTTAAAATATAGAACACCAGCAATGATTGATGGCTAACAAGAGTTTTTAGCACATTTGAATAAAGAAGTTCCAATGTATTATATGTCCATTATATTCACAAGCAGCATCTTACTGCAGAGCATATTAGCCCCAATTTACATTTATTTTTAATAGTTGTCATAAACACACAATTAACAATATTAAATCTAATGGAAAAAATGATAGAGTATTCAGGAAGTTTTGTAAATATTGTGACTTATCACATGTATGATTAATTCTTCATATGGAAGTACACTGATTATCAAGAGGGCAAAGTCTTTTATGTTTTGTGAAATTATGTGACTATTTTAGAGTTTTTTTTTGAAAGAAGTCTATATGTGCCAAAAATTAAAAATACAAAAAGATGATTTTTTTGTTTATTTAGCTGATATAATTACAAAATTAAATAAAATTAAATTACATCTCCAAGGAAAAATTATGACTCTCATTAAGTGCAAAAAAATAATTATTATTAAATTAAATTGGTTTTGACAAAATATGATGAATGAGGAATTGAATCAGTTTTCTAAATTGTTGTCAATCAAAGATGATCTTACAATTAATGACTTGGAAACATATATTAGTCATCTTCACATCCTCAAAGTTGACTTGAAAACCTGTTTTCAAGATATCATCAAACTGGAATGGATGCATGGGTGGAATCCCCATTTAATGTGAATATAACTAAAGTTGAAATTAGGCTGTAAGAAAAGTTATTACAACTAAAATATGAGACTGAGAGTAAAATAAATTTCAATGAAGGAGGATACCTACAACTGTGGCAGAGTACAACAATTCCTGAGCTGTATCTATGTTTATTGAATAAAATATTTTCACTCCTTACAGCTTTTCAATTTCATATTTGGTGAAAGCAGAATTCAGTGTTGTGAACAAACTTTTGACCAAATAGAGAAACTTCTTGGATATACAAGAAAGGGGAGGCCTTCCATTAGTTTTGACAAATGTAAAACGAAGTATTAACTATTTAATTAACCAATATCAAGCACAAAGTTCTCATTAAAAATAATTTCTACTAAACATTTATTTTTTTGTATATATATATATATATTACTTATTAAATAAGTATGCAATTATTTTTTATTTTTATGTTATTATAATTTTCACAATATATATATAATAATGAGTTCTCTTCTTGCATTACTTCAGTTTTAAATTTTATGTTTCTAGGTACTATTACTCATAGTTATATTGTATCAGTTATTTTCTATATCTTATTCTGTGATTACTTTTCAATGTTATTTTTGAATAAAAGTATGTTCTGTAAGAGTTTTTATCAAATTTTGTTAGGTGGACATTAAGCATATTGTAATCTCTTCAACTACATCGAAGTGGGCAGGAAACAAAAAAATTGTTACAGACCTCTGATCTGAACTAAGTTTTTTTTTAAAAATACATTATTCCATTGAGAATCGATTCTCTAACCTTCAGCTCTAAATTTGTAGTCTATTACTGTGCTATACTGCACTGAACATAGATATTTGGCTATTTTTAACTAAAATAAAGAGGGTGGGTTACTGTATATTGCCATTTTTTCTATGGCATGTTGCTGGAAAATAATTTTTCACTGCAAACTCATTTATTAATTTTTATTTATATGCACATACTTATATTGCATTCGCATACATATACATACCATTATTCCTTGTAGTGATTATAACTTTCATTGCAAATAATAAAATATGACTTGCTTATTTACATCAGAATAAACTATTAAATAAAATGAAATAATTTGCTTTCAAGAGTTTGTAAACATTCTTTAATTCTTTTTTTAAAACTAACTTCATCACTTCAATTAACAGAAAGAATGAACGAAGCAGAAAAATGCTTGGAACGAACTAAAGTCGGAAGACTGCAAACTGCTCCTATGATTCATACCATTCATAATTCGCCTATTTACCATCATCTTCTGAATTGATCACAATTACTTGTCTCTCCTTCAGTGGTGAAATGTGATAAACAGAAGTGCAAAACCACAGACTTAGTATTAAAGTCACACTTTACTTGCATTAGTTACTTTTTAAAAGAAATTTAAAATGTAAATCTTGGCTAAGACGGTTAATCAACTTTCATAGTAAATTTTCATTTATCTTTCTATTTCTGAAAACCTAAAAATGCTTATTATAATGGTCATTAAAGAAAATTAAAGATAAGATGGGAGTCTAAAAGATATTGTAATTTTCTAATACGATGATTCACTATTTAATTTGTAGGTCTTCCGTGTGAATGTCATATTTAGATGTCATTAGTTGTAAATTTTTTTGACAAGACCGGTGTTTTGTGTGATATAATATTTAATTAGTTGAAAATGGATAATATTTAACTCTCATCCGTCTATATATGACACTTTTTAATACATCTATATATGTAAAATAGAATTTCTCAACATATTGTGGTATGCAGTTTTATCTTAGATATATGACTTTATTAAATGAAAAAATAGAATAACTTTAAGGATAACTGCAGTGCATAGATAATAATCACTTAACGTTTTTAGTTAATTAAAGTATAGTGATTTGTTGATTACAAATAATAAACACAGATATAAAAATTGTATTTTTTTCTTTATTATATTTTAATTTAGATATAAATGTTGATTATATTTTCGTTGTTGAATTTCAAAATTCTAATTTGGATGATTTGACATTAAAAATCATTTCTATCAAATATCCTTCGGTAGCTTAGGTAACCAAATAAAAAATAAATGTTTCCCAGCAATTGTCGGAATGGCTTATTGTCCTGTTTTTGCTGAAGTATGTTTTATTTAGAACTTCTAATTCCATTTTCTGATAATATCAATCAACTCCTATCCCGTAAAAAAAAAGAGAGTGAGAGGTATTAATTTGTTGGTTTTACATTTTGAAATCTATCGAATGTATTAAAAATCATTTCTAAAAGAGGAAAAAAATGGAAATTAAGATTTTTTTATTTGTTTGTTGTTGTTTTAAATCTCATGTATTGTGCATTTATTTGTTTAATTACAGATAATATTCTTAAATGAATTTTCCTTTTTTTATAAATTGTTAAAATAAATTCATTTAAATCTTTTTTTTTTTAAAAATCATCATTATTAAGATATGTAAAGCATAGTTAATATATGTGATTATATTAACATTTAATTTTGTCTAGCATTATTTAGTACTTAAAATATTTTTAATAACTTCAGAATAAAAGTTCTGAAATGATCAAAAGCTAAAGAAAAATATCTAAAATAAAAGTACTTAAATTTTAAAGCAATTGTTATAGTTTATGTAGGGCAAATGTATAATAAAAAGCAATAATGTAACAAATAATTATAATTAACGGAGAAAAAAATGAATTTAAATTGTAATTTATGCATATATACTTTTAAAATCATATATATATATTTGTCTCATTTGTTAGTTTTTAAAATATATCCACCCTGCAACCTATTTAGTCACATGCTAGTTGGTGAGATTTTTAATTATCATCCATTTTACTTTTCACTTTATTATAAAAAATAAATCAAACTCAATATTCTTTTACAATAATTAATATTAGATAGCAGTCTGGATTGACCTTTTTTTTTTATTAAGGAAAAAAAATGCAGGTGACTGATCATCGCTACATGATGTAAATACATTTAGAAGAAATCTTGAGATCATACTACAGTCAATAACCCTAGTCTTCTCCATTGATTCATAAGAGTCTTTAAATTGCCAAGTCCTTTAATTCACAGATCCTTAGAACTTCATCCATGTTGCCATATCTTTGTATAAACTGCATCTATGGAATTCATACTTTAATCCGTTTCTGAATTTTTATCGCTTTCCTGTTCTGAATTTCCTTCAAAAATTTCCTCTTGTGAGCTTATTTCTTCATCATCTGTGTTTTCTTCCATTTCATCAGTACCCACAGGGCTAGTACTAATTTGTTGCTGCATTTCCTTTGGAGATCCATCTACTTCCTCACTTCCGGAACTGTCACTATGAGCATCATCACTCCATTGCTCTTTTACATTATCAAACTTTTCTGAGATAACCTGCACTACTTCATCTTGCCTGCTTTCAGACCTGTCACTATGAGCCTCATCATTACATTGCTCTTCTACATTATCGATTTTTTCCTCTGGATTATCTGCCTCTTCAGAAGAGTCTGGATTGACTTTCTTGGGAATTTTAACTGCTAAAAAATTTTCTCTTTCACTTAGAATGTGAACATATTGAAAAATGCAATTGAAATTTTTTATGTTTTTTAAAACATACAATTATTTTTTTAATGATTAGTTATTAATTAAATAAAAAGGGATAAATTTTTCTATTTAAGAACACTGCAAAAATTTGTAGTTATCCAATTAATTTTTTAGTAAATTATTAATTTTAAAGCAATAATTATAATAGTGATCATGTGATGTTTGAATGAATAACTTTGTTATTGCCAAATTTTCTATTTTCTTTAGGTCAAATAGAATGTTTTAACAACATATACTTTGCCAATATTAAGATGAAATCACATAATTTAGAATCTAAATATTAATGATCAGATGGGAAAAAGTTAAAAATAAATTACTTAAAACATTAATTCAAAGTTATTTTTTAATCTTTAAGCAAACATTTATGATGATTAGAAGACATTTGTTGTTTCTAATTAGATATTAGTATAAATTAAAAAGTAATAGTAATAAAATCGAACAATATTTCATTTAACAAATAAAAAATATTATATTTTGCAATTTCAAATAAATCTTTTTCATCAAAATAGTCTCATTTTAACTTTTGTAGTTAGGCAACAAATTAAATTAAATAGTAATTAAATGATAAAACAAGTTTTATTATGGAGCATGATCATAAAATCTTCACTAGTTTTAATATGTATATAACTATTAGTAATTCTTTATATAAAAATAACAGTCCTAATATTCTATAATGTATGCTTATAAATTTATCAGTTATTTGTTATAAACTTACATTGTGTATATTGATTAATGCAGTTAATAAGGTTTTTTAAAAAAAATATTAAATCTATCTATCTATCTATCTATCTATCTATCTATCTATCTATCTATCTATCTATCTATCTATCTATCTATCTATCTATCTATCTGTTTGTCTGTCTGGCTGGCTGTCCTTCCGTCCATCCATCCATCTATCTATCTATCGATCCATCCATCCATCTATCTATCTATCTATCTATCTATCTATCTATCTATCTATCTATCTATCTATCTATCTATCTATCTATCTATCTATCTATCTATCTATCTATCTATCTATCTATCTATCTATCTATCTATCTATCTATCTATCTATCTATCTATCTATCTATCTATCTATCTATCTATTTCACTCATGAACAATAGTGAATATCTTTTAATATATAATTATGTACAGTATGTATATATCTATGATATTGCTTACATTTGAAATTATACACTTTAAGTTATCAACAGAAATAATTAATAAAAAACAGTAATGAAGTTATTATAATAAATTAAAAATCAATACATTCACATTTGTATACATTCAGTAGTCTAAACCTAAGTTCTATGTATACATATGTGAATGTGTTCATTCAATTATTCACTCTAAAAAAAAAGGAAAACTTATTGTTCTTCACTCTTCTTATAATGAAAATAGATATAAAATATAAAAGTTAAATGTCTAAGTGATGTTAATTTTGTAATGTTAAATACACTCTGCCTTTTTAAGCAGCAGCAGATATTTTCTTTGTTTTACAACCAAACTGACAGTACTTTCACTGTGAATTAAAACATTAATATGTTATTATTAATAATAAAAATTCTATAAAATTTAAAATAAACTAAAAAGTGCTTCTATGTATAGTTTATATAAATTCTGCATCCATTTAACTATTTTTTATTTTTAAGTAAATGACTTGATGTCATTCTTTTCAATACATATTTTATAATTCTTTGTGTAGAGCCAATATTGTCTAATGCAATATATTACTTAAGATTATTATAATATTTATAGTAAATCAGCCAATTATCACAGCAATAGATAACATACTGAATTTTTTTTCATTTAAATAGTTATAAGAAAAAAATTCAAGTGCCACATAGCATAATAGTAACAACTTTATCTTTAATCATAAATTAGATGGATTCCTTTTGCAGAAATGTTGTAATAATTGATAATGAATTATTAAATTATTATTGTAATTGTAAATTAGCGATCAGGCTAATGTACGTGCATTTTACAGATTTTTAAACTATATGTAAATGAATACACTCATTCTCAAACACAAGATAAAGTCTTTATGAAAAGATAGAATGAATCCATCTATCTTTTCAAAATCTGTAAAGTGAATGTGCATTAGCCCGATCGCTAATTTACAATTATAATTTGTTAACATAGCACTTTATAAATAAATACCTTATTATATATATATGTTTAACTTCAACTAAGAATGACGTGTAGTAAATTTTAAATAATTTTGCAAGCGTCATTCATTCAAGCATAATAGAGTAATTTAAAGTGATTGCTTAATATGTTCATCCTCTTATCTACAAACCCTTAAGATTGGACCACACTTAAACATTTAGGTTGAAAAGTTAGATGGATTCATTCTATCTTTTCATAAAGATTTTATCTTGAGTTTGAGAATGAGAGTATTCATTTATGTATAGTTTAAAATCTGTAAAGTGCATGTGCATTAGCCTGATCACTAATTTACAATTATAATTTATTAACATAGCACTATATAAATAAATATCTTATTATAAATCATTATTGGTAATAAATATTACATAACATAATGTTTTATATAGATAAGAAATAAATCTGATAAATTCAGAGATCACATATAAAGAACAATATTTTGTCTTTTTTTTAGGCATAAAAGTTTATTGATGTTATTTAAGGTATTCAATTTTCTAGGAATGGAGAAAATGATGATGAATCAACAAAAATAAATTATTTTAAATTAATTACATTTTCATAAGAATTAAAACTTTTATTCACATTTAAAGTTTCATTAACATTTTTAAAATATTTCATTGATTATTATTAAAATTTTGCTGAAGATTTCAGCAATATTGAAACATTATGAATTTTTATTTATTAATCTTCTTCCATTACTTTGTCATTAAAATAATAATATATGATGATTATCATTTAGATAAATATTTTTTTTGGTTGAAAACTAAAAAATATTGATAAGCTTTTCATGTTTCATTTCTTATTGCAAATGTTTCTAGCACTTAAAATATTTACATTATCTATATAAGTATTGCTAATGTATTTTTTAAACTCAAATCAAGCTCTTTTTTTGTCATGACTAAAAATATTTTTTGTTTTGTTAAACATCACTAATATTTTGGATGTTAATTGAGAACTTTAAAGTAACATATTTTATAATTTCAAAAACTTTAATCTTTTCTTTTTTAGATTTAAATTAATGGAATTAACTTTATTTTTATTTTTTTGCAAAGCCTTGAATTGAAAAGTCTTATCTTGTATATTGCTGCAAACTACCCTATATTTTCATGGTCCATCTTATGTTCAAATGTATATAACATATAATAGCTCATGTTTTTGGTAAATATTGATTAGAATACAATATATAATATTTATTAAACTGCAAGTATACAGTACTTTTTAATATGCACGTACATATAACTGATGTTTTTATATGCACTGTATGCATATATAAATTAAGATTTTAAAATAATTAAAATTTTAATATATATATAATTACTGATAGTCTATTATTTATATAGCACAGACTATGTAGGTAACATTATAAAGAAGGAACAAACCTCCAGTCATGCACTTTTACAAATTTACATGTGCTCCCTCATGAGCATCAGTTTGAAAAGCATAAGTATATCCTTATGCTTAGAGCATATCTATACATAAACCAACCTTTGCTCACCATGCTAAAATTAGGGCTTTAATCTATTGTCTACCTGAATTATAAATTGTTAATTGAAATGAACAAACATTCATTCTGTAACAGGGGAGAGATAGAATCTCATTGTTAACTATCTGTAATTAGAAATACAAAATAAATTTTGAATTTATGGTAATAAATAATTCAAAATTTACTATGTATTTCTAATCACAGAATGAATAAGTTTGTACAATTCAATTAACAATTTATAATTCAGACACACAATAGATTAAAGCTCTAATTTCAGCATGGTGAGCAATGGTTGTCTTATATATAGATAAGCTGTAAGCATATACACTTATGCTTTTCAAACTGATATTCATGGGTGGGTGTATATAAATTTGTAAAAGCACATGACTGGAATGTTATTAATAACAAAGAAAAAAATTATTTTATTTTATTAAATAAACAATCAAAATAAAAAAACAAAACTAGCTCCTGTATTTTTAACCTGCTGCTTCATTAATGATGACCTCATACAGTTTTTGTTGTTTTGGGAGTTATGAAGAGCTATGGTTTCTATATATTCTCTATATTGTTTTAAGCCTAACTACAATATCATATTACTTTGCACAATTTAATTTTACTGCAGTTATAATTTTAAAATTATTAATTGAAAAAAAAAATCAGAAGATATCAGCATTATGTAAATCTTTTAAGAAATGACAATAGCCAATTTGTGTGAAAATACCATGAAAGACAGCTTCTAGGTGTCAATAGAAAGGACAATTTCTGATTAGTGTAGTGTTTTAGCCTGAAGCCAAATAACAGACTAATTGTAATTTTCAGTAATTTCTTTACAAATTAAAGATTATTTATGCAACATTTTTGTAAAATACATATTTTAAATCAAATGCTTATATCATTATAAAGAGATTTTCTTTGAGAGAATTTATTTTTAAAAAGACAATTCTTGAAAAATTTATTACAGGAAATTAGAAGCAGTTTTTACTGATTAAACAAGAATAAATTTTTGCCATTATTTTAAAAAATTTTAAGAACAATAAATTAAATATTTAACATTTTTTTCTTTTTTTGATGATAATTAAACCTGAATTTATTTTTGTTTTAATAATGTAGAATTTAAATATCTAATATTTTGTTTGACTAATTTTTTGAATTGATAAATGTGTCCAATGACAGCAAGCACCATTTTTATAGATAAAAACTGTATTTAGAAATATATTTTCCTATTTTGCAAATGTCAAATATTAATTTTTAGGATGTCTATAATATTAACATTATCAATATATGATATAGAAAAATTGTTTAATTGTGAAAATAAAATGTCCAAATATAGCGCAATATGGACAAAAATCTTATTAGTGCATATTCAACATAGAAAGCTGGAGTTTGCAGTTAAACAGGTAAATTGCAAAATGTCTGGTATTTTTGCTATTAAATATACTCTGAGTGATATTATTTTATTTTTCTGTATTTTTTCTCTTATTGAAACATAATAGACTAGTCTCTTTTATTAAAAAATTATGATCTCTCTAATTATTTTAATATTTTAAAATCAATATTAACTTCAAGTTTGTTCTAAAATTTTGTAAAACTTTTAGCATTACTCTTAAAAAATATTTTATTATATGAAATATTACACATCAAATTAGGAAAGAATAATAAAGAAAGAATAAAATATATGTGTTTTCAACATAAGCTGAATTTTTAAATTAATATATGTGTATGACACTCAGAAAAAAAAGGCTTCTGAATATCATAAAATTTTGATAATTTTAATGGATTTTTGTTTGTTTATTTATATTTTTGTTTGCTTTATATTTTTTTTTGGTTATCATATAGCTGAAGCTGTGTAGTTAAATACAGCTTATAATACTTCTTTCATATGCACTTAAATGCAAACAAATTTTCTTAAAAAACTTCTTTATTTTTCTTACAGTTTCAACTGTCCAGCAGTCTTCATCAGAGCTTATCAAATATATATATATATATGAATATATATGAAGATATGCAAAGAAAGTAAAAGAGAAGAATAGTAGAATATAGTTAAATACTGTGTAGATTATAACTCCACCATATTACAAGCCATTTGTGTGTTACAGAAATATATATTTTGAGGGAATATGTATATATTTTATTATTAATTTCAAATGAGGAATGAATTTTATTTTTTTCAAGGATTTTTTTTCCAATTCTCCACTCTGAATTAATAACTAAGGGACATTTTACACATTACTGATAACAGAAAATAAAGTCTTCATTGTAGATAATTTTGGAAAAAAAATTATCACATTTGTATTGAGAGGTTTGTTTTTAAAATGTAAGCAACTGTTACTTTAAAAATGACATCCATGGTGACCTAAACTTAGTTTTTCATCAACAATAGGTGTAGCCACTTACAAATCAGTATGGCCATTCCAATTCCAATTCCAAAGACTTAGTTTTATATTTACCTTAAACAGAAAACACTTGATTTCTCTTTTGTTTTATTTATAGTTAATAATAATAATAATACTATTTTTTGGGAGATTTGATAAAACATTTATCTATACATTGAAACATTTTTAGGCAATCTCAAGTTTAAAATAAAAGTACAATTCATGCAATATAATTGCATTAGTTATGCATAGAGTGTGAGAATCAGTTCAAACTTTATGATAACAGTCATGTTAAATTGTGATAAATAAAAATAACTTTAATATTTGAATTTTTATATAATTTTTATTAAATAGTTTTATTAATAATAAAGTTTAATTAATAATTTTAAAACTGATGTAGGACTTTTAACTACCTTATATATAAATAACTATTTTTTTAAAAACATTATTTTTATATGCACACATAAACATGCATTCAATATGACAATGAATGTATTAATCTCATATTTGAGTATAAAAAGTAATAATAACTTCGTTCATGTACACTTTAATGCAAAAAAATTTTTTAAATAAAACTTCTTTATTTTCCTGACAGTTTCGACTGTCCAACAGTCTTTATCAGAGCTTCTTAAACTTTCTCTGATTTTTTAAAAAGCAGAGGAGGTTTGAGAAGCTTTGATGAAGACTGCTGGACAATCCAAAACTGTCAGGAAAATAAAGAAGTTTGCAATATATATGAATATATGAAGAAGTGCAAAAAAAAAGTAAAGGAGAAGAATAAGAGTATATACTTTTAATATAAAAAGTATATTAAAAATAGGGAAAATCTTTATAGATGATGCAGTTAAATTATGTTAATTTTTATTCATAATCCCATAATAATAAAAAATAATTTTGCCTTTATTCTAAAGTTTTTATAAGAAATCAGAGAGGTTTAGTAATCAAAATAATCAACTCAAATCATAAGACATCTGTTTCAAAATATTGACATATTATTAGATATTTTATAAAGCTGAATTTAATTTCAAATATTTAATCATATATACAGTTTATATAGAAATGAAAAAGTTCTTGCTTATATAAAACTAAATTTAAATTTAGACTAATTAAACAGTAACTGATAAGATCAATTACTCTTGAAACAGATCTGTGTTGAATTGTTTTGTCATATTTGAAACTAGGTGTCTCTAGTACCGGATACTCATTCCTTTATTTATATTTTCTGTTGTCCAAAGCTTTGAAAAATGATTCAATAAATTATAAAATATACAGTTTATTTGTTAAAGAATAAATGATTAAATAAATATAATGCTATTTATTAAAATGTACAATTTGATTTCTAATTATTCAAATCATGTCTTTTGAAATGAATTTAATAACTCTGACTGCAAGTTTTACCCAAACAAATAAATTTTAAATAAATTCCTTTTTTCCATCATTAAAGTATGATACTATTTGTTTAAAATGAGGTGGAACAAATATAGCTGCCACACACAATTATATAAATCTGTAGATAATTTTGCCTGCAGTCTGTTTATTTCTATTTTAGCCAAATATCCATTCTTAAAATAATTTTAGTGAATGGATTTCTCTCTATATGTAGTGTGTATGTGATATCCAAACAACAAATAATAAGTAATAAATATTAATGGTATATTAATAATCAAATATTAAAACAATTGCACTCTAATAGTCAATTGGCATTTAAATTAGAACACAATTAAGAATATTTTATGCTCTATATTAAATATTTAAAGTAGTAAATCTATGTAAAATTTGGTTAAGTATAGTGGATTTGAATCAGATTTTCAAGCACCCTTCAACTATCCACATTCTGTCATACAACTGATACACATGACCACACACATGTAGAAAAGACAAATAATCACCAATGTACGTAATTCATCCTAAACCAACACTAATCAATTGGTCCAGATTATCATCTCTCATACATATATATAATCAGTGCTAAATTTATATTAAGATAAAAAATCTTTATACCTCCAACTTTTCAGCCATCTATATCACTGAAAATCTATGATGAAAACCTAAATCCCATGCTGATGCCAATATTATTGCCATGCCATGTTGTAAAATTTAGTTGTAACTATAAGATTGTTAATATCAAAGCTGATACATAGTTGATGGAGAAGATGCAGGTTGGAAATTTGAGTTATATATTAAATCTTTCTCTTATTATAAACCCATTTGATTGATGTGAGCATAAATAGCCTTATTAGTACTGGTTGCTTTTATTATTTGATTTAAAACACTACAAAGTACTTTGTGGCAATGATTAGGATATACACTCAAAACTTTTTTATTTATATTATAAATAGACTTAGAATTTTTTTTTCATGTAGATGGCTTATCCAATGAATTAATCTTCTAATAGTATCTGGTAAATAAATATGTTATTATTTATAGCTAGAAGGTAAAGATCAGAGGATAATATGGATTTAGCAGATAAGTATGCATTGACTGTAAAAACAAAAATATAATGATAATATAATTCAGTCTTCTATACCAATGGGGAAAGTGGAGATATAAAACTTCTACAGATGCTGTGCATGTAATCTTCTTTACCTATTACAAAATTATTAATTGGGTTAATCCTGCATTGCAGCAAGTTTCATGGCTATAATTTTTTTTTAAAATTCCATAAACTTTTGTAAATATTTAGAATACACAATCATTATCATATTAATTAAGAAATAAACAATATCCTAATAATAATTAATGCTGTTATTTATTTATAAATACAATGATATTAACTGTTTATATTTCTTCTATACGGAATGTAATAAATGTGATAAGTGTGCTTATATGCAGCTATAGAGAAACTTGTTATTTCTATAAATTAAATATGATTTAGTGATTTCAAGAACTTATGGTATTCTCATATTCATAGCAAGATGAATATGAGAATGTCATAAGTTCTCAAAAGCACTAAGCCATATTTACTGTATAAAAATAATATCACATTTATTACAAATATAATACATTCTTTATTACATTATATATTATATGTGATAAATTTCCTATTTAAAAGCTGGTTG
This sequence comes from Epiperipatus broadwayi, assembly GCA_028023455.1. Taxonomy (NCBI): domain Eukaryota; kingdom Metazoa; phylum Onychophora; class Udeonychophora; order Euonychophora; family Peripatidae; genus Epiperipatus; species Epiperipatus broadwayi. Next base: position 95,871 of record JAQFVV010000820.1, on the reverse strand, counting down.
GGGTAACTAGACAATAAATTACTACAATATGTAAAATAATTTGGTCATTGTTTGTGCAGTTTGTCATTTCTTGCAATCCCTCTAACATTATTTTAATAAAACATGACCACCACCTCTTATGCTTGTGTATAACTGTTGTTAAAACAGGTAAAACTCACTATATATATATATATATATTGCCACACACAGCAATAGTGAGTTTTGCCTGTTTTAACAATACTATTTTAATACTTCAATATTGGAACATTTAATAAAATAAAGAAATTCCTCAAATTATTTATTAAGATGTATGTAACTATAGTAGAATCAATTCACTATTAATAAAGTCTTGTCTGCTATACTAATTAACTATCTTTCAAATTTAAATGTTATCATGAATATATGTGTATTCCAAATACGACTAAGTTAATTATTTCTCAAAAGTAGGTATATTAAAATTAGAGTTTTATGCATCCACTATATTATTTAAATATCTATTATTTAATTAAACAAAAAATAATTACTATTTAGCAATTAAATCAATACCACGTGTGTCAATTTTTGTTTTTATTTTATTTTTAAAAAAAATATTTGAAAGTCAGATATATTACTGTTTATATAAAGAAAATATAATTTGCAGAAATTTTTTAAACTTTATTCAAAAATTTTAAAAAGATATTTGTTTCAATATTCATTTCATTTAAAGTGTTACTTCTTTTAAGTGATTAGGCTACAAATAAAATAATATTACTATGAAATCTTTATTTTTTCAAATTTATGGATTTTTAATATTTCAAATAATATTTTTTTTTTTACTTTCTCATTGTAAACAGAAACTCCACTAAGATATATATAAAAAGCAGCCAATTCATGGTAATAAAGATTATTGTGTTATGAGTATTGCTTTTTTTTTCTTTCATTTTGTTTGCAAGTCCAAATTTATTTATTGTAAATAGTTAAAGAGTATCTTTAAATTTTGTTTAGATAATAAGAGTTTTTGAATAATGGGAATCTGAATTAATGACATTCTATCTATACATCTATCTATCTATCTCAGTGATGAAGCATGACTTTTTTAGGAATGGACTTTTTTATAATGTTTTTATTTCACTCGCCAGAACAATTTTTACGTAATAGCACCTAATAAATATATATATATATAACTGATACTCTCTTATCTGTAAATCAGAGAATACATTATCAATATATTTTTATTTTCCAAATTATTTTAACATTATTAAAAGTTTTAACTGTAAATTAGATCTTAGCATTGTATAAACTTTTTATAATCAACCAAGAATGCATTAGTCAAATTCATTCTTTGCCATATATAAAAACAATTCAACTGTTGGAAAAAAAATTCAAAGTCAACAGTAATTCCATATAATAAATAATGAATTTAAATTGCTCATTCTAATAAGACTGATTAGTTTAAATATAAATAATACATTATCAATATATTTTTATCTTCCAAATGCGTTTAGCATTCATAAAAGTTTTAACTGTAAATTAGATCTTAGCATTGTTTGAACTACTTATAATCAATCAAGAATGTGTTAGTCAAATTTATTCTTTCTGTATATAAAAACAATTCAACAGTTGGTAAAAAAAATTGAAAATGAATTTTTTAAATTGAATTTTAATTAAAGCTTTTGAAAGTTTTAGTGAATTTTTCTACAGAAGCACTCATTTCATTCAATATATGGCTGCTTTCTCCCTGATATATATATAGTAAACTGATTTATTGCATTAATTAATAATTAAATAAATAACATTTATTGTAAAAAATAAATAAACACATTATATATTTTTATATAAATTATTTACTATTATAAAATATTTTATTAATTGCTTGTGGTTTTTTTTAATATACTTTCAAATTTTATGCAATTTTATTGTGAGAAATAGCAATGTACATTTACATAATACATGTTATAAAAGTTATTTGTTTAATTAAGTTTTATTTTTTAATTATTTATTTAATAAATATATTATTTAATTGTTTAGTAAATAAATAATAAATTTATTTATTTGATAAATAAAAGAAGAGTTGTTTGTTATTCAGAAACCTATTTTCCAATTAAATATTGTGTACTCTTAGAAATAAAACAGCTAGAAGCTAGATATAGTAAACCCTTTTATGCCTGTTATTTATAATATTTGTCTACAAATTCAATATATTCTAAACATTTTAGAAAAACATATCTAATGTTAAATTAAGACCTGTAGATTATATAAATCACCATCAGCAGGGGTCACTGTCAAATGAATGTCTTTTCAACTTCAAGAGAAATAATAGTTTTTTTTATTTATTAAATGCTTTTATTGACCATGTACTAAAAATAAAAATTGTTTCTTCAACAACAGTTAGAGTTTTTAGATTTAACTTGAAATAAAAGAATGGGGGGAGGGTCAGATTAATTAAATCAATCCCTTGTTATAAAAAATAGGGTGTGACTTAATTAATTTCTGAACCCACTATGATTTCATTTCAAGTTAAATCTAAAAACCCAATTGTATTGAAAAAACAATTATTATTTTTTTAGTGCATGGTCAATAAAAACATTTAATATATATAAAAAAAATTTCTCTATTATTTTTAAGTTTTTAGTATTGGCACAATAAATGAAAATTAAAACTATATAACATTTTAAATTGATGGGACACATATATTGTAACGGGCAGATACAACATTACATTATTTTTTTATTAGTAAACATGAAAAAAATAAAAGTTTGCCAATAAAAACTTCTTTTTTAAGAATTAAAAATTGAAAATTAAAAAAAATCATCTTAAACTCGTATATATATAAAATCGCACAGATAAAAAAAATTATTAAAATAAAACTTTATTAAAAATAGAAAACTAAATCTTTCAACAAAAAGATTTAGAGATAAAAATATATCTTTAAGTTTGCAAAACAAATTAATTGGTGTTATTGAAAAATGGAAATGATTGTTTTAATTAGTTAAATATAAACTAGCCCTTGGGCATTTAAAATGTATAAGCAAAGGTCAGATAGGAGAGAAAACAATGGAATCGGACCTCAGTGAAAGGACCATCACATCGATGACGTAATGTCAATTGAATCTTTAAAATTAATATAAAAGGAAAAGTTTGGAAATTATTAGAGTTATTACAAGAGGACAGATATGTGTTAAGTTGGAGAGGGTTGGAGGAGAAAAGATTGAAAGATGCACTTTCAATTCCTTCAGTGGTTATAAAAAAAGAAAGAAAGAGAAATGACCGATCGTTTTCTACATTAAGGACCAGCTAAAGTAAAAGACATCCTGGATAAATAAAAAAACAACGGCTAACTGGATACCAATATCTTCAGGATGGCATGGGAATTCCCATTCAAAATTACAAACAACTACAAATTATGGACCTTTTAAAACAGTAAGAACTTTAGATAATTCATGAACATTAAATTAAAAACTTTCCACATTTAAAAAAAAAAATAGAAATAGATTCCTATCTGACCAAACTAAATTATTTATTAATTAGTTATAATTTTATTTGATGTATTTTTTTTTTTGTAAAATCATTTCCATTTTTTTTTTGTTCTTTAAGTTTTATTTATGATTTTTGTTTTGCGATAAATTAAATTATATAAATGTTAAACTTAAGTCGGGCGTGAATGGCTATATAGATTTGTAAAGTTATATTAGAGGAGGGTAATCTTAGGTTATTTGTTTCATAGTTGAATTACTTCAATGGGTTGGATATATTGGTGTAAGTAGTAGATGTAGTACGAGATTCACTATGGGCAGAATCGCTTTTCATGCTACACACTTTCTTTTTGCCTATGGAATGCGATCGTAAATCAGCAAAATGACCGCAGTCTTTTCCTATGGAGTTTTTTTTTTATTGCTCTTATCGTCAGATAGATGTACTATTCCTATCTGATGAAAGGCAATTTCTTTTCTTAACCTATTTGTGCTGTTGTAGTCGTATTACATTGAATACGTTGATATATCAGGTGGATTGAAGTTGGTTTGACTGCGAACTTTTGGCCTAAGGTTAAACAAGGATAGAATATTTTCTTTTCAAATGCAATCTATGTAGTCTATTCATACTCGACCCTCTAAATAAACATGCATTAAATTTAAGTTGGGTATAGATGCTTGCATGGGTTCGTTACCGGTTAATTATGTTTTTGGTTTTCATATTTGATCAAAATATATGGACATTCGGTAAATACTGATACCTTACGGTGAGTATCTAGATGTATTTTTGTCGGATGTCTTTTAAGTTATTGGTGTCTCTGCGGCATCTTATGATGAATGCTATTGGGTTTCTTATAAATTTCCCTCTGTAATTCCACCAATGATTTTATATTTTGATCATTTATGTTTATTTTGAAATGGTTTTGACCATGTAATCTATGTAACCGATCTATATTCAACATTAAAAACACATTTTATAAATCCATCTGTGCGAACTTATAAATTTAAAATGTAAACTTATAAAAATTAAAATGTAAAATCAAATTCTAAAATCAAGTTAAAATTATAAAGTAAAGTAATGTTAAAATGATTCAAAATTTATATGTGCGTTAATAAATGTTTGTGTGTATAATTACTGGCAGTGGCTTATTTTATTCTTTTTTTAAAAAAATATTCTTAGATAAGAATTTATAAAATATAAATCTCTGCTATTCCACTGAGCTAGTGACAATGGGCTAATGACTGGAATCAACCAATATAATTTTTTTTAAACTTATGTATCTGCCTACTATATAAATTTTTCTAGGTTCAAATGCCTAGATGGCGCCCTTGTAGTGCAGATTACGTTAGAGCTTTCATCCGGATCATTATAACTGGCTTCCCAACTCGGGCCGATCTTTAATAAACCACCAGTACCCTGAGCAAATTTTTTCAAAGGAAATATTCTTATCTATTTACATAAAACCATATACATTAAATCTTATAAAAGCACTGCCAGAAAGAAATAGCACATATATTAAACACAAGAAAGTATAAATAAGTTTAAAACTAATTTTTTGTTAAAAAAAAAGTCAAAAGGTTGCAATTAATATGGTTTTTTTTTTATGTGTATAGGAGCGCACAGCCATGTAAGTTTATGATTGTAAATGTGGTATCTTGCAATGAGTACTGTTTGAGAATTTACTTCATAGTAACCCTATTTAAGCATTTCAATCAGTCATAAATAAGTTGGTGGTATTTATAATTGTGCTGCAAATATACACGTATAAACCCATTATCTTTCAAAACGTATTTACTTTAATGCAACCTTCCTAAATAAATAACTTGCTTGTCATGCCGTGTGTTTAAAAATAAAATGTATAAAAAAAATAGAACTCTTGGGAGGAGGAGGCGTATACGTAAATGGTCCTTAGGAAAGTGATAGTAAACATTTTTTTTGTATATAGTCTTTATACTAACCGAATGTTTTGTAAATTTGGTTAATTGTGTACCGTAATTACTAATCCTAAGTAAAAAATTTTTTTTTGTTCATTTTTTTTAAGCAAGTTTACTGATATGTAACGGGCACATATGATGTTACATTATATTTTTATTAGTAAACATGAACAAAATAAAAGTTCGCCAATATAACTTCTTTTTTAAGAATTAAAAATTGGAAATTAAAAAAATCATCTTAAACTCATATATATATAAAATCGCACAGATAAAAAAAAATATTAAAATAAAACTTTATTAAAAATAGAAAAACTAAATCTTTCAACAAAAAGATTTAGAGATAAAAATATATCTTTAAGTTTGCAAAACAAATTAATTGGTGTTATTGAAAAATGGAAATGATTGTTTTAATTAGTTAAATATAAACTAGCCCTGTGGGCATTTAAAATGTGTAAGCAAAGGTCAGATAGGAGAAAAAAACAATGGAATCGGACCTCAGCGAAAGGACCCTCACATCGATGACGTAATGTCAATTGAATCCTTAAAATTAATATAAAAGGAAAAGTTTGGAAATTATTAGAGTTATTACAAGAGGACAGATATGTGTTAAGTTGGAGAGGGTTGAAGGAGAAGGGATTGAAATACGCACTTTCAGTTAAAAAAAAAAGAAAGAGAAATGACCGATCGTTTTCTACATTAAGGACCAGCTAAAGTAAAAGACATCCTGGATAAATAAAAAAACAATGGCTAACTGGATACCAATATCTTCAGGACAGCATGGGAATTCCTGTTCAAAATTACAAACAACTACAAATTATGGATCTTTTAAAACCGTAAGAACTTTAGATAATTCATGAACATTAAATTAAAAACTTTCCATATTTAAAAAAAAAATAGAAATAGATTCCTATCTGACCAAACTAAATTATTTATTAATTAGTTATAATTTTATTTGATGTTTTTTTTTTTGTAAAATCATTTCCATTTTTTTTTTGTTCTTTAAGTTTTATTTATGATTTTTGTTTTGTGATAAATTAAATTATATAAATGTTAAACTTAAGTCGGGCGTGAATGGCTATATAGATTTGTAAAGTTATATTAGGGGAGGGTAATCTTAGGTTATTTGTTTCGTAGTTGAATTAGGTCAATGGATTGGATATATTGGTGTAAGTAGTAGATGTAGTATAAGATTCACTATGGGCAGAATCGCTTTTCACGCCACACACTTTCTTTTTGCCTATGGAATGCGATCGTAAGTCGGCAAAATGACCGCAGTCTTTTCCTATGGAGTTTTTTCTTTATTGCTCTTATCGTCAGATAGATGTAGTATTCCTATCTGACAAAAGGTAATTTCTTCTCTTAACCTATTTGTGTTGTTGTAGTCGTATTACATTGAATACATTGATATATCAGGTGGATTGAAGTTGGTTTGACTGCGAACTTTTGGCCTAAGGTTAAACAAGGATAGAATATTTTCTTTTCAAATGCAATCTATGCAGTCTATTCATACTCGACACTCTAAATAAACATGCATTAAATTTAAGTTGGGTATAGACACTTGCATGAGTTCGTTACCAGTTAATTATGTTTTTGGTTTTCATATTTGATCAAAATATATAGACATTCGGTAAATACTGATATCTTACGGTGAGTATCTAAGATGTATTTATGTCAGATGTCTTTTAAGTTATTGGTGTCTCTGCAGCATCTTATGATGAATGCTATTGGGTTTTTTATAAATTTCCCTCTGCAACTCCACCAATGATTTTATATTTTGATCGTTTATGTTTATTTTGAAATGTTTTTGACCATATAATCTATGTAACCGATCTATACTCAACATTAAAAACACATTTTATAAATCCATCTGTGCAAACTTATAAATTTAAAATGTAAACATATAAAAATTAAAACGTAAAATCAAATTCTAAAATCAAGTTAAAATTATAAAGTAAAGTAATGTTAAAATGATTCAAAATTTATATGTGCGTTAATAAATTGTTTGTGTGTATAATTACTGGCAGTGGCTTATTTTATTCTTTTTAAAAAAAATATTCTTAGATAAGAATTTATAAAATATAAATCTCTGCTATTCTACTGAGCTAGTGACAATGGGCTAACGACCGGAATCAACCAATATATTTTTTTTTTAAACTTGCGTATCTGCCTACATTATAAATTTTTCTAGATTCAAATGCCTAGATGGTGCCCTTGTAGTGCAGATTACGTTAAGTCTCAAAATCTGGATCATTATAATATATATATATAATACAAATAAAATGTTCATTAAGTAACAACTATTGTAATAACAATAAAAATAATAATTATAATAGTGCTTAACTATTTTTCATATTTTTGAATAGTGATTAACTATTATATACAGTTTTCAATTGCACAGAAGTAACTGAAAGTATTTCTTCAGATTGAAAGACTATATACAATAATTAATTATCATTATATTTATTATTTTTATTATAATATAATATTGAAATACAAATATAATGTATATATTTAACCTAGATGCAATTATAAAGGAATTTTTAATCCAGACTGTCAAGTTTCATACAATCATTCACTCTATACAATATAACATATACATGAGCACATACATGTGAAAAAAAAAAGATCTTCAATATATATATATTTTATACACAACCAGCACTCATCAGTTGGTCTGGATCATCATCTCCTTACATATATATAATCAGTGCTTGGTTTATATTAAGATAGCAAATCTACACACTTTAATGAACAGGCTTCAATCCACTCTACTTTCTAACTTTTTGCCATCCATGTCACTGAAAATCAGATGATGGAAATGCTAAAAACCCTTGATGATAGTCATACCCTTGTTCACCTTAAGTCAATCTGATCTTTCATAGGTAGTCCTTAATATTTCCACTTAAATATAAACTGAGCACATTATATATATGTGTGCGAAAGATTATGAACCGGACCAACTGATTAAGTGCTGATTCAGTATGAAATATGTATACTGGAGATCATATATCTTTTTCACATATATGTAATGATGGGTATTGGTTATATTGAATAGAGTGAAATAACTATAGGGAGCTTGAAAGTTTGGATTCAAATCTTATTTACTTAATGCAGGTTAAGCATATACATTATACTTGTACTTTAAAATTACATATTCTGCCTATATTAGGTTCACCCATCATCTGTATATTTAAGTGGACATATTAAGATCCTACATATAAGGGGTCACATTGCCTTAAGGTCAACATGAGTATAACTATAATATTGGCATCATCAAGGGCTTTGAGGATTTCATCATCAGATTTTTAGTGATATGGATTACTGAAGAATTGGAGAAAGATTATTGAAAATGGTCCATTAAAGTGTGTAGATTTGTCATCTTCATATAAATCAAGAAGTGACTATATATATGTGGAAGATGATGATCCAGACCAATCGATGAAGTGCTGATTCAGTATGAAATATGTATACTGGAAGTCATTTTATCTTTTTCACATATATGTGGTCATCTATGGATGACTCTAGGAAGCTTGAAAGTTTGGGTTCAAATCCCACTTAATTACATATATAATTTATTGTTTACAGTTTTTAAGTTTTTAATCTTAAGTTTTAACATAGTTTTATTAACTTTAGAGAAGACAAAGGCAAAATCTAAGTAATTCATAAATAGTACTGGTTGAATGGTTTAGCTTTGTCTTAAATTTATTTTAGAATTATTTTAAAATCTGTTCTTGATCTTCACAGAAATTAAACCAGGTGCATATGGTGTGAGATTTTCCAAGAAACAGGCAATCTTTTAAAACATTTAAATTTTGTAAACATTCTGCTGTATGTGTAATATTGTCACCTCTAGAATTGGAAATTTATATGCACATTTTAAGTTAAATAAAAAGAAATTTGTACATTTCTATTTTTAATAAATTAAAGATAAAATAATTTAATTGCAATGCAATGCTTATAAAATCTATTGCATTGCAGCTTCATTTGCATATATATATATATATGCAAATGAAGCTGCAATGCAATAGATTTATAGCTTATAAAATCTATTGCATTGCAGCTTCATTTGCATATATATATATGCAAATGAAGCTGCAATGCAATAGATTTATATATATATATATGTGTGTGTAGATACTCTCCTACACATACAACAATATTTACACAATTTACTTTTAACTATATGCATTACATAAAATATGCATAGAAACATTAATATACCTAGATGTATGCAAATATATCTAAATATACATACACATATTTAAATATACATTAATATATGTGGACTTGAGGGGTTTAAACTGAGGATAAATACTACTATGGGATGTTAGACAAAAAATATTGTTTCGTATGCAATCATGAATTACATTTTTAAGAACTTAAGTTGTAAATTTTAATTAATTTCTTTTAATCTTGCCTAACCCTTATACCCCTAACTATCTGACCAGAATTTGTGAGGTAACCAATGCATAAAATAAAATACTAACATAATACTAAATAAGTAAAATACTGATTACAAAAAAAAAAAAACTTATTTTACCTAATTCAGTATCTGAAGTGAATACATGTCATATTACAATTAATGAATATATAAATCTAGTATAAAATAAGTACATACTTCCATGTTGTGAAAGGGAAACAGGTTGCTAGATAAAGCTATCTAGTTCAAGTAGGATCTGGGGTTTTACCCTTAAACGCTTTTAGTCTGTGTGGACTTGTTACTTCTTATATTTCAGTTGGGTGCAGTATGATTCCTTCCTGAATGGAAAGTATTCATGATATTTCCAAATGCTTCCCTTCTGTAGCCTCTGAGTTTGAACCCTTGTCTAGTTTCTCATACTGAAAACATATGCACCTTCTTTTTTTGTCTTCCTTTTCCATGCTGTCCTTCCGATTCTCATGCTGACACTATCTTTATGAGTCTCCCCTTCAATGATCAGTTTCTCCCAACAGGCCCTGACCTCTAACTTAGCCTCGGTATCAGTTTCTCATGTCACAATTGGTTTTCAATGAGACTTATCCTCTATACTACCATTCAGTCTCTGCTTCCTCAGTTTAGATTTTTCCACTGGCTTCTTTTCATCTGTGGGGTATTGCTTGTCTGACTTGCCCTTGGTCTGATGGATCAACATTTTCCTGAGATCTGATTTGCTTGCAGGGTCTTTATATTTTCATGCAAATCATACTTCTTCCTCTGCTCCCCATCTACATTGACCATTGATTCCTTCATGGGCTCTAGCTCATCACATCCAACTCTATCCTCCAACTTTACTGTATGAGTTTCCTCTGGTTTCAAACTCCTTTTTCCTCTATCTCCATATAGATCTCTTCTATGTCTTTTTTTGCCAGTTCTGACTCATAACTTCCTACAGTATTCTCTGTCCTTTCATCTCTGTCTTTATAACTTGTTCTTCAGCTATTCCTATCTTCATTCTTTCTTATCTAGACTGGGCCTTCTCTCATCTCTACTGTACTCAGGTCAAACTATCCTCCTCATCTTGGCCCTTCATCCCCATGCTATTCTGTTCAATCCTTTTTTGAAGCTTGAAAGCTAGAGATTTCTCTCTCTCTTCCACACCTAATACATTCAGTTTAGTCTCTTTAGCATTTAGGGAATTCTGATCTCACTTTCCCATCTTTACACTATCTTGCATGTCCTGATTGTCTTGGGTTTAGATTTCTGAAACTCCCAGGCCTGTTTGCAACCACATTTGATGCTTTCTGTTTGGTCTCTATCAAGTCAATGGGGGATCTACTTTCCATTTTAGCACACCCTGTTTCTTTCACCATCCCCTTACTATTTCTGCTAGTGCATTAAATCCCTCTCTCAAGCTCTGGATATCACTTCTTATTTTCAACTCTTTCTTCAATGAATACTTTGTTTCCTTGGGTGAGGCTCTCTTTAACCTCAGAGTTGTTTCTGCATCTTTTCATATGACTTTTGCAAGCCTTTGGTGGTGTCTTCCTACTTCTTCTGACATCTTCATCCCTCTTTTAAGCCACTATGAATTAAGAGTATTGTGCTCTGGAGAACTGTTTCCTGCTTGCCCAACCTATCTCCAGTCAATACAAAGTCCCCTTTCAGTGTCTATATAGTCTCAGAGGTCTCCTTTCTATGATCTCCCAAGAGTCCCTAAACTTAACATGTATCTTTTCATAATACTTTTGGCAATCTATCCTCAACAATTCCTTGCTTCTCTGCAACTTTTCCTCTGCCTGCCTATCCTTCTCTTCCCTCTGTCAATCTCTCCTTTTCGTTTTTTGATCCAGGGCTTGGAAGCTATTCCTCATTTCACTGACTCTTTCTTCTGTCCTTTTTTCTCTACCTCTAACTCCTCCTTTGCATTTTGCTCTCTAGCTTCTGACTTTTCCTCTACCTGATCCATCTTTATCCACATAGCTTACATCTCTTTTAGGTCTACCATTACATTAATTTCCAGCTCCTGCATTGTCTAAGATGGCTCACTATCACACACAAGCTCTCCATGGGATCTCTCTTGGGGTATCAGGTCATGCTTACTTCACCTTCTATCTCACCTTCTGTACTACTATCCCCAACTATTTCTCTCACTGACCTAAGCATCTTTCCTTTTACCTTAGCCTCCTTTTCTGACCTTCCCCCCTTAACTTAATTTCCCCCATTCTACCCACTTGATTTATGCTAAAAATTCTATTTCTTTTAATCTCTTTATTATTCACTCTTGCTGATTTGATCCTAATAATATGACTGTCCTTTGCCAACCTCCAATAAGAAAAATGGTCTATATCATTACTTCTGCCCTGCCATTTTAACCTATACTTTAATTAACATCCTGCTCTTAGTACTCTATTTATATATGTGATTAATCAAGTTATAATTTCATAAACAATAATGAAAGAGAAAAAAACTTTCTTCCCAAACATCTCAGTCCCTTGTACATCCACAGAAACATTATAAACTTTTATTAATCAATGATTTCTAATGTTTATCACTTTTATAAAATTTTGATTCCAAGTACATGTATATATATAATCTTGCCTAATTTAAATTGTGTTTTCACATTCCAATCCAAATTTTTAAAATGCAAAAAAAAAAAATTATTACAATAGTGAGTCCTTTGAATTTTTCCTCTGATAACAAATATATATGAGAATGGCTCTAACCTATTCAAGTCATTCTTGGGCACTAGTTATAAATAAGTGAGACATACATATATAATTGATAATGATAATGGACCTCACAATTTAGAATATGCATTAAGAATTATATAAAATTGTTATGAAGCCATACCAGTGTGTTACTTTTAAATTTAAGTTGATGAAACAATTTACAAGTCTCATCTCCGGAAGAAATTTTTTTTACATGTATACAAAGACCTAATCAGGACATAGAGAATAGTCATAGCCCACATGTTTGAGTGCCATCTCCAGAAAAAAAAATTGGACATTTTTACATCAACATGCAATCAGTTCAGGGCTATAGAAATAATTAACATGACCCATGATTGGGCATCCATAAACAGGAGAAAAAAATTTACCTATGTAACAGTCATATTTGCATATTCACATAACAAAATCCAGAATTTTTGCAAATTATCCCAAAGCTGATCTAGATGAGGGTTGAGACCTTGAATCAGATTGCACCTCAGTTCCTTTACCAATGCTCCATGATCTACTACCCTATGGATGACATCTATGTGGTTACACTCAGTTTCCCTTAGTTTGTGAGCCAGCAGTAGCATAGTGTGAAGTATGAAACTCAGGGAAATATTAATAATCAGTAATTAACAAAATATCACTTATTGGTTAACTTATACATAATGAGAAATAAATATACTCTCTATACATATTATTAAAATAAGCTATATCTGTTATTCAGATCAATGCTGAACTGAATAATAATGAGGAACAAACTGGTATTCATAGTGGAGCTTCTGATACTAAGGCACTACATTAACTAAATAAAGTTATGGCCTCAATGTGCAATTAATCTTGGGATTCAATACCAAGTACTCAGTTCCATGGATTGTACAACTTGCTATGATAATGTGAACATTTAGTTTGGGAGATCGAATCAGCTTAATATATTGTTCTGGACCCTCATGTTCCTGTTCTAGAAGAGCTGTCCAAACTAATGGGATGGCAATAAACCAAAAGCCCATTTTAATAAAAAAAATATATAGCAAGGCATATTGCATGTATGTGCTTCATAAGGACACATTCGTAATGCTTACTAAATAATATTAAAATTAAACTAGTGCACTAAATACTTTAGTTTCATTCTACAAATCTACCTCATCCCAGTTCAACAATTAGCATATTTAAAACATGATAAGAAGGGTTCTATTAAAGTAATCAGGTTTAAATTAAACCTTGTTAGTTATATAATAAACTAAGAAGGGAAAAAGCATATTTGGAGATTAACTTATTTTAATAATATGCCTTTATAATATTCTTGTGATTATTAACTAGGCATATTTATTAACATGCAAACCTTGATGATCAGCTAAACATAGTAGCTTAACTAAATATACATATATAAAATAGATATCAAAACAGAGATTTATGTTTGTTAAATAAGCAGCATAAATCAGTTACTTGAGAGCTTTTAATCATCCCTCTCAATAATTAATATTAATAATCTCCATTTTAAATTATGGCATATCATAAATCAATGAAATAAACAAACAATATACAATAAGATAGGCATGTCCACAGATTAGGAAAGTATGTAGATGTAATAACTGATTACAGTTATTGTGTTTAAGAAAATATTCATTTAATAGGCAAGACTGCTACAATTATGAAGATTAGGAAAGTATGTAGATGTAATAACTGATTACAGTTATTGTGTTTAAGAAAATATTCATTTAATAGGCAAGACTGCTACAATTATGATTATTAATTTAAAGTTACATTAATCTGATATTATAGTTTTTAGTTGAATTTATTAAGAAACATTTAGAAGTTATAAATTATGAATGTTCAATTGTATAGCTGGCTTGATAAACTTTTACAATAACTTTAATTTTAGATTTACTTTAAAGAGCTCTGTGGAAAGAAATGTTACCAATGATATTCTTTGGGTTGAGCTGTTCAGCATTGTCATGGCACTGTTACTTCTCTAGGTATACTCTTCTCTGATATCTTCTTGGTGGGCTGGAGATCTTGAACTCCTCCATTCCTATAGACCGGTCTTCTGAAGAAAAACATCAAATTTGGTGGCTCTAGCCACTCATTTCCATTGTAAAAATGGGCATAGCTCCTGGCAGCAAGTGCTTGGTTTATTTAGAGAGCGAACCTGAAAATGTTTGGTTCTCCAATAAGTAGGTTATCTATCTAAGTTTTATGTTTTATCTAATAAGAAAAATTACTTTTCATTAATTGAATTTCTATTATTGCTATATAAAAAGTAAACATATTAGCTAGAATGAATGTGGAGAAAAAAAGTAGTTGTTAAGTGTATATAATATGATGTACACATTAAAAGAAATAAAAGTTGGATAGTTTTGCTCTTTAGTATATATAATTATATAAAACTTTTACTGTTCAAGTTAATATGACAAAATAATGCAATAAGACTCAAGAGCAGTAAACTAACAGCTGCCATGTTGCTGCTAGAATCATAGTGCTAAAACTAACTGCTTTATTAAAAATATGTATATTGTATCAGTCAAGCTTGTACATTTGCATAACAGAATCAAGGGTCCAGGCAAAGAGACCAAAGCTGACCAATATGAGATGGTGAGATCTTGAGACTGACCACACTTCAATTCATTCATCCATGCTCCAAAACTCAATACTCTACAAATGCCACACTTGAGAGTACAGTTGCATAACTTTTCTTTGTGGCTGACATAGGTCAGAGAGACACATGAAACTCCAGGTTAAAATTGCAGACAAATATTGAATGTGACATGATAAGGAAATAGAATTGGCTTTTCTAGATTTACCAATGTGCTATGACACAGGAAAATAACAATAATAAGTCACTCTGCAGATAGACTAGTGAATCAAATGCTTTTGTGACAAACACCAGTACCCTGAGGCCAATCGTCATGTTGCAAAAGAGAGGAACATTAAAATGGCAGGAAACTTACATGCTAGCCTGGCCTTAAACTTAGGGTTCACTGCTGCTCTATCCTATGAAAGGAAGGTGTGCTGTCTTCACCATGGCTTCATTTTAATATGTAAAATGTATAGCAGCAAAAAGTGAAAATATTTAATTAAATAATGATCACATTTGCCAAGCAAAGGAGTATAATAAATTTAATATAAATACGAGGACAATAGCTTATTAGCTTTATCAATAGAAGCCAACTCTTACATGGCATGATAATATCAAACCATTCTGTTATTTATTACTTAATTAATATCTTAAGGAGGGAAAGTATATTTACAAGGATTTTCAGTTAACTGGCAAATAGTCTAATTCTTATGACAAAATAGATTTAAGATTGAGAATTTCTAATTAAAACAAGCCACATGTCAAATTTAAATCAATAACTAATTACTAATAATCATAACGAGGTCAGAGCTATTCATTATTATTTATAAAATAGGATTTTGAAACAGAGTGCAGAAAGATAATGCTATAAATAATTAAGCAAAGATATTAAAATATTATCTTCTTTAAGATATAATAAAATGAAGTGCTTACTGTTTCAAAGCATTGGCATATAATACAATAAATATTGAAACTAAAATAATCAAGAAAAAAATATAGACATAACCGGAGTGATATAACTTACATTAGGAAAACATTAAATTCATTTCTTAATAAAAGAAATTACAAAATAAGGTCATTTATAGGTTTTAAAATATTAATTTAAATAGAATTTGAGAAATTCTTTTAACATTAGGAAAAGATTTACATTTAGTTACACTTAGTTATTTTATTTACAATTAATTAATTACATTTAGATACATTTAGAGATAGTTAGCTAACTTGGATTTAAGATTTTATAATTTATATAAGAATTACACAGAGCTCTGCAGTTTTGAAAGTAATTTTACTGGTCATTATTCAGCTGGAATTTAGGTACTTGATCTGTAGGTTGGTGAGCTTTCCTGGGTGGTTTGTGGTATCATCTTCTTCTTTGATTAGGTTATGGATCTTCTGGCAGCATTCTAGTTGTTACAGCATCAGATGAAAGCAAACCCTGCCATTCTCCCCATGGAGCAACAGCAAAGAGCGCCCTTTCTAGCCAGACATTTCAAAATTAAAACTGACATGTAGTGGCAAATGCTTTCATAAAATAGATCTGGACTATCCTAAGCTTAAAATACAATTTATTTATATGTTTGGTAATCCAAGCATTTACAATTTTGGAATTTACTTTGCCTCAGAACCCATTAACTCTAAAACATACATTAATGTTACAAAATTATACAATTTTGATTTTAAATCTATTGATAGATAGTCAAGCATTGGTATCCAGGAGGTCAGCGCAGCCACCTTCCAGACTGTTGTCGTGGGTTTGCTTCCCGGCCGATGCTTTGACATATGGAAAAAAAAATCTATTGATAGATTTCTGAGTTGTTATAACTTTTCCTTAGACTATTGAATAGTGCTGGTCCAATGATTTTACTGTAAGAACTTTTGTTGTAAACAATTTCAATTATCAATTAGCAAAATTTTAAAATGAGTTTCATTTTACCTACAGTAGGTGCAGCAATTAAAGTAAATTCTTGTTTACAACAAAAGAATCTGTTTTAATTACTTCACCAAAACTTTTACTTTTTTTTTTTTTTTCAATAAATTTATTAAACGTAAGTAAGTGATATAAAGTGATTTTGTACAGAAAAAAAATTAAAAAAGGGAAAAATTAATACAAACAAATTTTGTACAAGTGTGAATTTTTGATTATCTTCTGATTATCAGTTCTCAATTAACAGCTCATGTTCTGCAGTTCACTGCATGACTCATTCTTATAGTGAATAACAAATGTAATCCAATAAATTCTTAGTATACTTTTGCCCATGAACTGCCTTTATATAATCATTTCAATGATCACCTGTAATGTCATGTGCACTTCATACTGGAAGGGCACAGTTCTATAATCAGATATGGCTTAGAAACTCAATATTAATCATCTTTATTATCTTTCCAACAATGATTCATTCAAGTCCATATTCATTTTCACCAAGAACCTATAGGCTGTCATTGCACCAGTATGAAAATGTTCAATTAGACACTACTGATATTCATTTCCAGCCATTTATAGGCTTTGTAATTTTCTGCATCTGTTCATTCATTTATAAGCATCCAAGTAAGTGAGTTTAAAATCATCTATATGATACTATTCAGGGCATGACATTCTCCAACTATTTCAGTATGAAGAAGGTGCCCATTTCATATTGACATTTTATATCTATTACTCTATTAATCATAAGCACTGAAAGCAATAGAGTTGTTGATACCTATTGATTATTCTTTAATAGATATCAAATTCCATGTGTCCAGGAATGTGCTTTTAGGTATGAGAAGTTCATCTCGTTTCTTGATCTTAACCAGTTTTCTAAAAAAATATTCATCATCTTGAAAGATTAAACCACAGAATACCTTCTTACACCTCACTGTCCATATTATATAGTTCAGAAAAATAGATAGCCTGATATTGGCAAAAACTCTGGATTTGATACTGTCTTTAATTGAGGTGATCAAATAGTAATCAATCTTAACATTATCATATATAGTTTTTTTAATTCTCCAGAGTCCAGTGCAAGAGTAAACAAGATGTTCAAATGTCTCATCCACCTGACTACACAACGGACATATGGGATCTAACTTGGATATGCCTCTTCTAGCAGATAGGAACCAATTAGTGCTAATGGCCTGCATATTGATTTTTATAACAAAATCTAGATATTTAGGTTCCATGTACCAGAATTTGAAAAGAGAAATAATCTTTTGATTTGTTATATTTAATTTACCCTGGATTTGTATACCGGGTGGATTAATAATGAAGTATCCTTCCCATATCTTGATTTTATTTTTAAAAGTATCTTTTGTAATAGGAATGTATTTTTTCACTAGATCTAGTGACCTACCTACTACATCCTTAGTACTAGGTGGAGGTCGGTCTGTGGGAATAACTGGTAAAGTAATTTGATCATAATTGAAGACATTTGATAATATGACTAATATATTAAATGATTTCTGATATTGAATAGAAGCAATGGAATGAAATGACATTCCATTAAGTTTCTTGTGTTGCTGCATTTGTTTAATACTAATAGCAGCAATCTTTCCTTTCCAGAACACTCTAGCAGCCAAAGTATTAATCTTCTGGATAAACAATTTAGTAATTTTAATTATTGGCAAGTAGTAATTTATTTTTGTCATTATTTTCATGTGTCATTATTTTCATGTTTAATAATCTCACCTTCCCATGCAATGAAAGGTAAACTTCTGACAGACATTTAGTTAGATTATCTGTAGCTAGTAAAATCTCATTCTGTATCTCCTTTGACATCACAGTATGAGATTTAGAAATAGAAAATCCCAAAAATTTTTGAGGATCAGCTTTGAAGTTTGCATTTACCTTGCTACCAGAGTAGATCTTCCAGACAGCAGATTTTATTGGATTAATCTGAAGACCATAACTGTTTGAAAATTGATCAATTATATTATAGAGTTGAATTAAATATTTTTGAGATGGAAGGAAAATGAGTATGTCATCCATATAGGCAATTACATTCATATGTTTACCTAGTCTAGGAACAAAAATCCCAGGCAATTGGTTTTCTATTGCTTTCAATAAAGGGTTTATATACGATATAAAAAGAAGGGCACTAAGTGGTGACCCCTGTGGGATTGAAACTTCAGGCTTAAATGATTGTGTCAGTTTACCATTCAGAGAAATATGAATTTGCCTATTACTCAACAGATTATCTATTATTTGAATAATAGATTTTGGGATCTGATATTCTTTCAGGATGTCTAAAAGCTTATTAATTCTAATGGTATCAAAAGCAGCATTAATATCTAGCTGCACAGCTATTGGAGATTGTTTTCTATGCAACCTAATATGATGAATGAAAATTTCTGCTTGAGACATAGCTATTATTGGTGATGATCCCTTCTTTGCGTATTGTGAATTGGAAATCTGTTGTAAGATTCTATCCTGTATTTCATCCTTTAAAACCGATTCAATCACTTTAATGAGGAGAGGAGACATAGAAATTGGCCTTATATTTTCAATTGTCTGCCTCTGTTTTAATTTTTTTTACGAACGGTACCAAGGCAATAGGATAGAGATTCGGAATAATCCTCTTCTCTTCAGAAAGATAGTCTATCATTTTGTGCATGATTGGAACTATAATATTGCTTAAGTGTGCTAGAATAAATCTGGGTATACCATGTATACCTGGATGGATGTTATCAGACATCATACACAGTTTGGAACAGATTGTGTCTTTTATAATTTTGTTTTTCCAAGTTTGCTGTTTCTTTCCATACATTATCATCAAGTCGTTTTTCACTTTGAAGCTTATGCTGAAAGTGCTTTAGGATTTGGATTAGCATTGGCATACCTACTAGCATTTGATCATTACTGCACAGCACAGTTGGAGTAGGTGATTTTTTCTCCGCTCCCAGTGCCCACCGTAGGTATCCTCTTGTCCAGCAGTGTTGTTCTGAAAGGTAGACCTTGGCTCTTTTAATTGAAATGTATTCTGCCAAGGCCTTCTGCTTTGCTCTATAGGATTGTTTTAAGTTTATAATTTCTGCAACTGAGAAGGAATTAGATGAGTGTCGTTTCATTAAATTACTTAATGAATCTAAGTCTTTAATAAGAGATAGTGGACCCTTTCTACTTCGAGAGTGATGGGCTATTATTGTTTGTAATATACCAATAAATGCGAACCAAGCCTCTTCAACAGGTTTATTTAATATCTGAATTTTCTGAAAATAAATATATGCTTCAGATATAACTGCTTCAGTAGTGTTAGCTCTTGTTAGCATTCTCATTGTGTTATTTTGAGAGAAGGATATATTATTGATAGCATCTAATTGCACTACCAATGCTAAATGATCTGAAAAGACCACATGCTCTAATTGAGGATCAATTAGAAAATGAATATCAGGGGTGTAAAACACCAAGTCTATCAATGATTTATAGTTTCTGGTATAATAGGAAAAGGATCCTTCAGGAAAGTATCCATCGCCACTCATAACACATCTGTTAATTAAATGAATATATTTTTTATTAAAGTGGGAATAGGTAGTGTTAAAATCTCCCATAATAATGGTAGGCCAATTATCATTAGCCATTGACATATTAATTATATTAACTATCTTGATTAAATTATGTGGAGAGTTGTTTGTATAAACATAAATAAGATTAATGACCTGATTTCCATATATACGATTAATGGATATAATATTAGTATCAATATAAAGAATCTTAAATCTTTCAGGGGGAAATTTAATGTTTATAATAATGCCAACCCCACCAGCAGCTGAGAGACCAGTGGAAAGTTCACAATATCCCAATCTATTAAGTCTCTCTTTAATTCTGTGATCTGATTTTATATGAAATTTTGTTTCACCTATTAGCAATATATGGGGGTTATTTTGCTTGATCCAATGCTCAATGGCATATATTCTCTCCATAGAATTAATTCCACGTATATTAATACCTGCAAATTTATATTTCATTGTTTGAAATGTCTCAATAGCAATTATCTACCGCATTGCAAAACTGTAAAGTCTATTTGTTAGCGCAACAATATGAGTTATTTATGAGAAGTTGCTCATGGATCTGAATCAATATTTTCAGAATTCTTATCAGTACACCTTAAATTATATGAAATTAATCTGATTTGTGTATTTTCTTTTATATCGCTTTGATCTAACATTGAAGAAATGTTAGTAGCTATTTGTAACTCTTGTCCATTTATATCTTCATTAATCTTAGCTTTCTTTTCCATAGTTTTCTTTTTGATAATTGGTACATTATCCTGCTTTAAGGTTTTATTGATTAGAGATTCATTTTTATTACACAGCATTAGCTCATCCTCAGAACTTGATTTATCTATTCTGACTGATTTTCTCTTCTTTGTAGTTATTTTTTCCTCTATGTATTCCATTGAAGGATCTTCATTTGAACTAGCATCATCTTGTTCTTTATAATTCCCATTTGTATTACCTTTTTGTGGCATTGATTTCTTTTTAGAGCTTTTAGAATTTTTGCTAGCTCTATGTTCCTGATTTGTATTAATTTTAGTAGAATTTGTTTTGTCATAATCTGGCTTGGCATTATTGTTTTTTTTGTTTTTAGGATTGACTTTATTATTAAACTGAGTTGTTGGTTCTTCTTTTCCAATGTTTATACTTTCATTAATTTCTGAATCACTTCTATATGAATCAGGCTGGGATTGTTCTTCATTTTCCATATTCATTATTGGATCATTTAAAATGATGGATTCTAAACCAGCATGTTGGCTTTCATTATTGTCTTTATATTTATTATCCAGCTTTTTTTCAATAGAGTTGGGTAGGTTAGTATGTTGCTGAACCATGTTTGCTCTTGAGACATCTTTGTTATTTTTGATTATATACTCATCAGTGGAGGTTGATGGAATTAGTATTATAGTACCATTTTCTAGGCTGTTAGATTGTAAATAATTATTTCTACGACATTTATGAAATTGGTTTCTTTTAATGCCACACTTTGGACAAATTCTGGCAATGCAGTCTTTAACAAGATGTGTCCTTTGAAGGCAAAAAAAACACTGTGGTCTAACTCCACGAAATGATAGAATCATATGTGAGGTTTTAAAATCTAAAACCGTAGGTATATCAGTGGGTAAAATATTCTGTTTTAGTGAAATTTCAAATGAGGCTGTGTTTGATAATATATGATCTCCAGCTTTCTCCTGAGGTAGATAATTAAATTTGGATATTTTACCATAATTCATAAGTAATTCCTGTAGTTGTATTTCATTAAAATGCATAATACAGTTTTTAATTCTTCCTGAAAGTGTGATAGGTTTTGTTAAGTCTATATAACAAACGAAATTTGAACCTAGTGTTCTAATAGAACTTCTAAAATTGTTTTTGGAAGCCCAATCTTTAAATTCTATGGCAATATAACGATCATTTGGATGGTTAAGAATTCTGTTTATACCCTGTCCAATTTGATTTTCCTTTATTGTTTTATAAAGTAGATCGTCTGGAAACTTAAGCAATGAGCAGTTAGCATCTGTAACAGCTAAGATTAAATTTTTATCACCATTGAAATTTAACAATATCTTATATAAATCTGTAGGTATAGTACTATTAAATCTTAAGTTTAAGTCTTTATATTGCTCCTCGTTAAAATTAGTGGTTGAAAAATTTTGTGTATTTGATTGATTTTGATTTGATTCATTAATTTGATCTAAATCTGACTCGAGAATATCTAGTAAAGAAGCATATTTATTTTCATTTATCGCATTTTGTGTCTGACCAGGTTTTATATTATTTAGAAGTATATTGGCATAGGAATTATTATTAGAATGTGGCAGATAACTTTCATTACTATTTTGAATATTTTTAGACTTAAAATTATCATGAGTAGTACTTACATTTTGGTAAAAATCTTCCGTGTCACTCACAACAGGGCTTCTGACATTCCTAACTTTTTTAATGTTAAACGTTTGTTTTAGCACCTCTACATGCAAAGTAAAATCATTTACATTTTCACCAAATTTCAACTGAGAAGAGCTTGTGGCATCCTTGACCTGTCTATAATCATCGGAATGTATTAAGGAGTTTTCTAGCGCATTTTTTCCATTAGGTTGTAAAACGCTATTTGACGTTAGGTTTAAATTATCACATTTGCTATTTAAACTGACCACCAAATTATTAGAATTAATAGGGGTGTTAACCTGAGAGTCATATTTACTTTGAATGTTATTTGGTTTAATTTTATTTCTTTTTTTTTGCAATAGGAACTTTGGATATTGTTCCTGAGTGTATTTCAGGCTGATTTTCACTATCCTCATTTCTTAACGTTATTCTTGACTTCATACTTTCTTTGTCTATTCTAGGTGCTAAATTATATTTTTCTAGCACATCCATATCCAAAAAGGAAGATAAAGACTTACCTTACCAATTTCTGCAGCCAAATACTCTGCCTATCCCCTCCTTCTGAATGAATTTCTGTTTTTTTTTTTAGGATCTCAATCTAAGC